>CM074080.1:1003329-1025829 GCA_037178815.1 Barbatula barbatula | reverse complement strand
GAGAGAGAGAGAGAGAGAGAGAGAGAGAGAGAGAGAGAGAGAGAGAGAGAGAGAGAGAGAGAGAGAGAGAGAGAGAGAGAGAGAGAGAGAGAGAGAGAGAGAGAGAGAGAGAGAGAGAGAGAGAGAGAGAGAGAGAGAGAGAGAGAGAGAGAGAGAGAGAGAGAGAGAGAGAGAGAGAGAGAGAGAGAGAGAGAGAGAGAGAGAGAGAGAGAGAGAGAGAGAGAGAGAGAGAGAGAGAGAGAGAGAGAGAGAGAGAGAGAGAGAGAGAGAGAGAGAGAGAGAGAGAGAGAGAGAGTTTGTGCAACTGTTTTGCTCTTTCATAGAATTAATCTAAGTTTTAAGAGGTTTGTGCCCATGTTGCATCAATTTTAAAGATTTTTATGGCCAATGACATCCCCTCTAAAGGAAGCAGTCGCTTTTAGCAACAGTGTTTTAAAGGCTTTAAAAAAGCGGGTTTCAACTGTTGTGTTTTATGTCATAGAATACAACATGAAAATAAAGTTAAGTTATGTTTGCAACCGAACCTTATTTCAGGCGATTTACCAAAAACCCATAGACTTTGGGGCGATGGAACTGGAAAATACATAAATACATGATCTCCTCCTTCTGAATGAATGAATGAATAAACGAATGAAAGAACACTGCAGTGTGCGTTACTCTCAGCTATGTGTTTAAAACATTTTACCAGTGTTACCACACACAGGCGGATGTAGGGGGTCTTAAAGGATGACCTTAAACAGTGCTCTGAGACTCCGCCCCTCTTTTGAAGAGGCACCACACCTCTTAAAGAGACACCCTCCATAAATAAATGGATCTGACACGGTTTGTTCTGGTTACTCATGTTACACCCAACACATCAATATATTTAAGACAAAAAGACAGAAGAACTGAAAATACACACAGTATAACCGAGACATGAGCCAATAATCCAGGGGTCATTTACATATATTCATCCTGATACTGTGACCAATCAATCCAGACGCACAAAGAGCAACAAAATGAATACACAATAACAAACAAACGCAATATTGTTAAACACTTTCCACAATGTATTAATCTACCCATTTAGGAAACAAGATCATTTGATCTTTTGGTGCCACGAAACATCTTTAAGAGACACACAATAAAACAGCTGAATCACAGATGCGAGCTCTCCAAAATAAGCAGCACCTCACGAGACGTGTGTATGTGATTGAGAGTGCGGTTAGACTGTCTGTCTGTGCTTGCACAATGGAAAAATAGAGTACAGAGGGAATTGTGGGTAAAATCCCAAAGGCAACGGAGGCTACCATGACAGAGTTAAAAAGGGGTCGCAGGTGCAGCACATCCACTGGGTGAGTGTACACACGTGTATACTGACACACACACGCTTGTAATATTAAGTGCAATATGTTTCTGCCTAAGGTCACAGTGTATGACATCACTAACAGCAAAGAAAGTGAGTGAGAAGTGGGAGAGAAAGAAAGAAAGTGAGAAAACAAGAGTGCGAGACAAAGTGAAAAAGCGAAAGAGTAATCCAGAGAATAAGTGTGAGAGAGAGAGAGAGAGAGAGAGAGAGAGAGAGAGAGAGAGAGAGAGAGAGAGAGAGAGAGAGAGAGAGAGAGAGAGAGAGAGCAGTGCAGGTGAGTCAGATGAGATCACTGATTTGTGATGATTGAATATGAAGAGTTCAGAAGCCTCCCGTCAAACATGAGATCATGATGTCTAGTGAATGTTCTCCACACATATAGTTTAGTTTACTCTAATCATTTTGCTTCAAAACCCCCCTAATACCAAACTCTGCCCGGTCTGAAATATCTTGCATTGCTGTATGAGCCTGATGACAAAATGCTTCTTCATCGGATTTAGAGAGCTTTGCACCTGAACGTTTCATATCTTAGAACCGGAGTGACATCACATTCAGCTGCAGTCTGAACGCGTCTATAATGAATTGATAATCAAATTTGTCCTCCTGACCCCGTGAAGGAATTTCATACAAACATCACCCTGTGAGAAACTCACCTGCTGTTCTTACGTGGCAGAGGAAGATCCTTTACGGCCAAAGACAGACAGACGGGGAGATGAAGAAACAGAAACAGAAAAAAACAGTTAATAACGTAATACATAATGATCAAGACATCTGGACACTTATACTTACAAATGCCTGAACATCATTATTTGATATTTTATTATCTATTACAAAGTAACATTCATTTGAAACAAGTTTCTGCAACCATTTTTCTAATTCTTTATTTTTTTTAATCAGGTTTTTCTATACAGCATCATCTGTGTGCGACAAATTAAACTTTAAAACGTTCTAACAATCCACAGTCTGAAATGGATGTGTACGTGAAATCTGCATGAAAAGAAAAGATAAAAATGATGAAATGCATTTGCTCGGTGTGTGTGAATGCACGACTGAGCACATGATATTCTCTCATTTGTCTTCCTGACAATCTCTTTCTCTCTCAGACTGCTGCTGAACTTTAACCGGACAAAACAAACCTCAACAATCTCTACATACACACATAATGGCGAACAGCATCAGCTTGACTAAGAAAGGAGAGAGATCATGTTGACTTAAAGATATCATTCATCAATATAATCACACAATGACACAGTTACACTGAATATCAACACAATGGTGTGATGGCCAAATACACAAAGCCAGGTTACCTCACAGATTGTTCTCCACTAACAAAAAATAGAAGTGAAAGCAAACCCATGATATGATATTGATATTTTACGTATGGTATGAATAAAATGTTTGTTGAAGCTTGAATCATCAAATCAGCAGCAGAGATTGAATATTGATTATCAATAAGCATTATCAGTGTGTGTTTGCACATAGCAGCGTTCTGAATGCGTTCAACAAGCTTAAAGTCAAATCAAGAGCTTGTTTTAGTTGTTATCTTAACGAAAGACTTCATATATTTTTGGCATTTCAATTTGTGCCAATTAAGATCTTTGATATGATTAATTAAGGAAAACTGAATCATCTTTTATGGATCATCAATCAAGGCAACATGTTTCCATGACAACACACAGAGTCTCACACTCTGATTGGCTCAGATGTGACGCGTTTGAAATGTTGTGTAATGGTGGTCTTACAGAGATTGAATCCTCAGAGATGTTTAAACGCGGCGGCTTAGTCTAGCTCTCTATCGACAGGAGGTTAAACTCTCTCAATGAGCCTGCAGCTCAATACACTGTAAATAACCCGACAGATCCCCGGCCCGTGAGGATTACAGCGAAAATCAACATCATCTATGTAACACTGAACTTAGATTTTAACCATGCTTAAGAAACTCCCGTTTGAAATAAAATGCAAACATCATGTCACACAGATGAGTGATGTGAAGAACACATTCTGAACTGTTGAGAGACTGTGAAGAGCAACTTCAGCACCACGGACAGCGGCAACGGCCATTTACACTCAAATGACATCTCTCTCACATCTCAGCTATTTCTCATAGACATCAATGACATTACACAGAAAGTAAATGGAAGCGTTGGCTTAAGTTTCATCTGCGTTTCAGGTATTTCTAGTCATAAATGTGTCATTCATTAGAGACGTCATCAACAATGTGTCTAGCTGAGCTCAGATTTTTAACCTAAGTCTCCAATCAAAAGTCAATATTAGTGAAGATCTCAATATGAACTCAAACATTTCTCATCAAATGAACAGATTATTTGACCTCTTCAATCTATATTCACTTATACCTCCAGACCCTTTGTGTGTTTGAACAATTCTCGTTTTTAATTTCTCTTTTTATTTCAACTTTAGGAAAATATTTGAGACTAATTATAAAAAATTTCCTTTCGGGACAATACATCAGCCTTTACTTGTATTCGTGACATCCACAGTATGACTTCTTCTTAATCTTAGACTTTATATTCAGACTAAATCAATTAGTAAAAGTACTGTTTTACGATAGAGTTTCATATCACAATATCGAGCTGTGATGCTTTTAAATTACAAGTTATAAAGTCACGAGTTGTTATCTTCATAAAACGACGCTGAAGCAGCTGTTGTTTCTCTCCGGATAAAAGATCTCTGTTTGTTCCACTGTGACTCACATCTCTCATCTGACACTGTAATTGAGTTTTTCCTCCCCAAACACTGTAAAAGCTTCCCAGAAACCCAGAGGAGAAGAGAAGTCCGGCAAACTGATGTGGACATATGAAGCTTGCTTACGACGAGCAGACAGCCGCCAGGCCAAGCTCTTTCAGCTCATGTAATAGACCATTACGCTCTCTCTCTCTCTCTCTCTCTCTCTCTCCTCCTACTGTACTGACGGTATTCAACTTTCATTTGAAAATGGGAGTTTTTATTTGAAAGAGATTGATGTGATTTGGGTTATATTTAATGTACTGTAAGTCTTTGAGAAATAAAAAAACGTGAATGTGATCGCATAGAGTAACATCACGTCCATGTATAGCTCAAACCAGAATGACTTGCATTTCATTACAATACTTCAAAACAATAACAGGCCAACATTGCATATTTCTTTCCAATGAGTTTTACATAACACTGTAAAAATGTCTCCAGGCATGTGATAATCATCAGGTGATCTAAGGTTTAATGAAATGGCGTTGGCTGGGCATCATGCCCGCTGTTTGGTGCAGACCCCTCGTTTCTTCTGCCAACCTAAGAATATCAGCATCATTAGATTAAAAGCGTGTCCACATCCGTCTGTGACCGATCGCTGCTTCGTATGATACCATTTTCAACGTTTCTTAAACGTTTTCACTATTGACTTCCATTGCGGGAGGAAACGGGCACCAGATCCTCTCGATAACTAACAATGAAGGACCTGTGTCAGTTTGAGTCCATGTGATGACCAGTTAAAGAAACAATGAAAAAAATATCAAATGACACAAATAATAATCTATAGGACATATGATGTGATGTCATTCAACAGCTTCACGTAAGACGTTTCAATAAGCGACTCAATGCACATTCAAATATGCCACAGGGTTAAATATGAGCTAACAAAACTAAACACTTCAGAGCAGTACGGTAAGATCTTTCTTTAATAAAGCTTTATATTACATGGAATCTAACTCTACGGTTACGCTAATTTCAAGTCTTTCAAAGCTAACTTTTTACGTTCAGTATTTTTCTAGTGTGCTTGTTCAACACATCTCAAGACTTGTGTGAAGCTCTCGTGTATTGACCGTGTGAGATTATTTAGGAGCCGCATGCATGCAGCAGCGCACTTACAACAGTCTAGAATCGATCTACAGAGGTGAGACAACAGCTACTAATATAAATGCTGTACCCTACTGCATGATGGGTGTGACCTTTGACCCCGGGGACCGAACGTTGCACCATATGGCAGCAACAGTGCAGCCAAGGCACAGGGTGTTAACTGAATAACCCTGCCTTAACATATGACAGACACACAAACCAACACACACACACGCGCGCAATTCTTAGTTGTGTAAAAAAAAAAAAGCTACACACATAATTTAAGTCTTTCTATATTACTATATTATGATGGTTTGTATAAAACATGGCATTTTGTTTATATTAGTAGTAATAATTTGTAAGAGGTGCTGCTGCTGCTGCTGCTAGCGCAACGATAACATACGGCAATACCACGGTGTCGTGGTGCATATCGTGGTACTGGCCGGTTATCGTGCTTAATCATTGTACATACATGCGAATACCATTGTACTGTGGCACGCGCGCATTAAAGTAATGTTGACATCAAGTGCCGCGGTATTTGTAAATAACACAACGGTATCGTATCACAATAACACGTCACAGATCCACAGAACGTTCCAAAGAATCATAATGTATAACTATGGTACTGATGAGTTAAATGATCTGACCTGCAGACGCCTGCGTCTGATTATTCCCGAATCATCCATCGTGTGTCCAGTAGAGATGCGCGAGGATCAGACGAAACCGGGGATCGCAGTCCCGCTGGAGGCGTCGCGTGACCGGATCACCGGAGGACGCGCGTCACGGGCGACGTGTGCTTCACTAGCGAACGTAACCGAGCGAGCTCATATCGATCCGCCGAGAGACCGAACGAGCGACGCGAAACAGACCCAGCGTAGCGGAAGATGCGCGATCGCACGGCGCACGCTCGTGACGTCATAAAGAACGCGAGACCGCGTCATCTCACTGTCTTTTCTCCTCTCTAATCTGCAGTGCTTTCTTAAATCTTTATCGATTATACAAGTTTCTATAGGCAAGGTCTCCGTACTCGGTGGTCATTGCGACGCCTCCGGGAACTGGGCAATCCAGTCATGCGAGACCAAGTCCTATATGCTTGAATGGGGGAAGGGGAATCGATGGCTAGGTCAAAATGAAACACCACATTACCTAGCAACAATTAAACCTGACATCAACGTTTCTCACATTTGATCTGCATTTAACGCACCTTTCCCCAGGTTGCTCTAGCGCATGCGCAAAGGACAATCCCTTCACAAAACCGTACTCCTTTGTCCAGAGTCGCCAGTCTTTGATGATTGAGAGTCTCTCTCTCTCTCTCTCTCTCTCTCTCTCTCTCTCTCTCTCTCTCTCTCTCTCTCTCTCTCTCTCTCTCTCTCTCTCTCTCTCTCTCTCTCTCTCTCTCTCTCTCTCTCTCTCTCTCTCTCTCTCTCTCTCTCTCTCTCTCTCTCTCTCTCTCTCTCTCTCTCTCTCTCTCTCTCTCTCTCTCTCTCTCTCTCTCTCTCTCTCTCTCTCTCTCTCTCTCTCTCTCTCTCTCTCTCTCTCTCTCTCTCTCTCACTCTCACTCTGTGATCTCTCTCTCACTCTCACTCTGTCAGGGATTGTCATGAAAACTGTCTGCTCTCTGCTCTACAAAAATATTTGATGAAACTGGTATCTGATGAGCTTTGAATTAGAAGCTGTAACTGGCAGAGGTTGAAGCTCTGAATCTGCAGGACCTTGTTGCCGTCTGAACTTCATCCTTGTAACATTTAACATTGTAATGTTAAATTAACTTAATTTATGCTTTGCTTTGCAACATAAGTTGTTAAAAGGGCTAACGCTCAAAGAAGGAAACTCAGATGTGTATTCTTAGTCCTGCAAGCGATCACATTTTGTGAGTACGTTTAACTGAAACATCACATAAGAACATCTCAAGCAATTCTACTGAGTTTGGCACAAATCGTTTGATTTGGAATGGGATTTTGGATTGTAGACAGAAGTGTTCAGGGCTGTAATGGGACAAAAATTTCAATAGAGTCTCTCAGGATGCGCACTCGGACACATCCACACATTTTTACTTATACTCTTTTTCATTGTTGTTTCTTAGGTGCGAGGAATCTGGGGATCTTCTTGTCTCACTTCAGCTATCTCGTATACTGGGCATGGAGGATGAAGAAGCTGCTGAGGCCAATCTTGTAGAGCCACTGATATTTGTTTTTACAGGTCCTTTTGGTGCTGCCCCTCGTCCACCCTCCATGAACTGTATACATCTCGATCAGGGGTGGGGAACCTTGATCCCGGAGGGCCACTGTCCTGCAGTGTTTATCTCCAACCTAATCAAACACACATGAACTAGCTCATCAGAGTCTTCAGGATTACTAGAAACTTGTTTGAGCTGGTTGGAGATAAACTCTGCAGGACAGTGGCCCTCCAGGATTAAGGTTCTCCACCCATGATACAGAGTGAGAAAAGGACTGTGAGAATTACTATGAACCCCTCACATCCAGCCATCATCTCTTTGAAATGTTGCTGTCTGGTCACACTACAGAGCAATGAGTACCAAAACAACCCAAACTTTTTTCCCCTACTATGTCATGAACAGTAAGATGTTCTGCCCACTGTGCAATGAATAGTAACCATGTGTAATACTAATAATATCCACCTGATAATACTTTTATATAATTTTTACATTTTATTTCGTTATGCTGTATATAGCACATATTTTGTACATACAATATATATACACGCATAGTTTTACACTCTTAATCTTATTTCTATTCTATTCTAAACTGTGTATTGTAGTGTGTTATGGACTCTGTGTGCTGCTGTTTTTGTGCACTGGATGCTTCTGTCACCAAACAAATGTCTTGTATGTGCATATATACTTTTAAATAAAGCTCTTTCTGATTCTGTATTTTTAGAGAATGTGATGGACAACAGGCATCTCAGAATCTTTTGTCATCTTTTGAATATTTTTGTAAAAACAAAGTTGTCCATTTTTTTAATGTCATGATTTTATATTTTACATGGAAGAGTTTTATTTAGTAATTTAATAACGTTGATTATTAATGTATTTTGCCATCATAACCTTTTACGTAAGTACATATGTGAAGTAATCAGACATGATTAGTGTAGATTTTCAATAATGTCTTTCAGCTATATAATTTTATATAAATCTGGGCCGTGACCTGAATCAACAGTGTTTACGGTAGCTATACTCTTAAAAAGGAAAGATCTCCACCTTTTAAAAATAAAATTTACAGAACACTTAGTGAATTACATTTTAATTTTCAGGCGGTTTTGACAGTAAGATCGTTGTGCCGTTAGTTTTTGTAAACAGTATTTTGACTTATTTCCGTCTTCGACCCACCGCAAAGTGCGCATGTGCGTCTGAGAGCGCATGTGTTTTAATGCGCATGTGCAGCTGACAGTGTATCGTCTGCAGCCAGACCCTTTTCATAAATTCGTGAATAATAGTGAATAAGAATTTTTTTATTATTTTTATCAGTCTTTATTTTAAACAGCTAGATGTTTTAATTTATGTGCTGTATATTATTCTAATGGGAAAAAATGAACGTGGAGGTTACACGATATTTGCTGTAACTATATACAGTTTTCAATGTTTCCTCAAGAGGTGCATTGCACTAACAGGAAGCTTAGAAAACAATTCTCTTTTCTTTTTTAGGAATCTCCTGGTAGTCCGGATGGTGTTTACGGGATATCAAATACAACACTGATCATCTCATGTGCTGTAGCTGAGCTTTGTAATGATTCACAGACAGTGATGAGTCTTGCACAATGATAGTGCAGCAGTACGCAAGATTGATGACATCACTATAGATCTGCTCATCTGTTTTCTAAGTAAAATATCACTATAGAGGGATCTGAATATGATATAAATTCAGTGACATCATTGATCTTTCTGTTTGTGCGTCGTAACCAGTGCAATATATATGAATACTATTAATTTTGTTAATAGTAGCCTATGCAATTCGAATGACTTCACTTGGACAACTTTAAAGGTTATATCATTTTTTTCAAATAGTTGTATCTTGGCCAACTATCGTTTGATTCTAACAAATCATACATAAACACAAATCTTAGATTTCCAATATTTTATAATTGGTCCTGGTTTTTATGGTCCAGTGTCACATTTTTGCAACCGTGCCATCTCCTGACCACATCACAGTTCAATTTCAATAATGAATTTCACTATAATCTCTCACGAGGTCCCATTCAGTCTTTATTAAAGATATTGACCTTACATTTTCACAGAATGTTCGTTGCATTAACGGCATAAGTTGGTTTGTCAACTGCACTGGGAGACACGAGATGGCGATCTGCACCTAAACATGATGTTGCGAGCGAGGCACGCATGCGCAGTGTGAGTGATGACGCGCATGAATCACTTCCGGCCGGAGCTGTATTCCTTCTAGCCACAGCCCATGCGAGCCGATAGCCTCTATTCTGAATGACTGAGGTAAGTACGTCTGTCTTTTTATATATAAAAAATATAAAATCTTATATTTTATTTAATTGCTTTGATAAAGCTTCATTTCCTCTTCAATATGGATGGGAAGTGAAGCCTCACTGGAGATTGAAAGCGTTGAGAGTATCGAAAACAGCGCCGTCTGTTTGCTATTAAAAACATTGCAGCTAAAAGCCTGTTGAGAAGAAGCGTCGTCATAAGATGTTTAATGCACAAGTGTGCGCGTTTAGTTTTGCCCCGATTTCTCCATATATTTATTAATTTACCCATTTCGGGGGCGGAAAGTGTTTGTCGTCGACCACGTGACTTCTGTTAAGCACGTTTCACAGTTGGAAACAAAAATAAATTCTTCTGAAGTTTCGGTGCTTTAACTACAAATTCAACTTCTTTGAATCAGTTGTTGAACCAAAATAATTGACGAAATTGTTTCGAAGAACTTTTTAGACACTCTGGGCGCAGGAAAAAAAATCGCTTAAGTGTTTTTCATTATAAATTAATCATTATTTTAAGCTCTTCTGTAGATTTCTGATCAAAAGAAAAGTTTGTGTTTTGAACCGGCTGATGTAAATGCAGAATTTTTTATTAATTTTAAGTGTTTTGTTATTTAAAATGTGTTTTTTTTTCCACCCTGAGTTGACCAATTAAGAAAATGTAATGTGTTCATTTCAGATATATCGGAAGTGAACATGGTCAGTCAATCTAAACTGAATGAAGCCGATGAGAAACAGCAGTATGTTAAACCAATACAGAATGCTTCCCAAAAAGGAACTCTGAGAATGGAAGACAAAAAGCGTGGAAAGAGAACACCAAAAGACGGACGGATGAAAACTCATAGTGAAAAGAAACCTTTCACGTGCCGTGAATGTGGAAAGAGTTTTACATTGGCAAGTTACTTTCGGACACACATGAGAACATGTCATCAGTGTGGTAAAAGGTTTTCAAACTCTGGTAACCTTAAGATACACATGAGAACTCACACTGGAGAGAAACCTCACCCATGCCAACAGTGTGGAAAGAGTTTCACAAATGAAGGTGACCTTAAGACACACATAAGAACTCACACTGGAGAGAAACCGTTTACATGCCAACAGTGTGGAAAGAGTTTTACATGTGGTGGTAACCTCGGGAGACACATGAGAATTCACACTGGAGAGAAACCATTCACATGTCAACAATGTGGAACGAGTTTTAAACACTCAGATAGCCTTAAGACACACATGAGAATTCACACTGGAGAGAAACCGTACACATGCCAACAGTGTGGAAGGAGTTTCACATGTGGCGGTAACCTTGGGAAACACATGAGGATTCACACTGAGAAACCATTTGCATGCCTTCAGTGTGGAAAGAGTTTCATAAATGAAGGTCACCTTAAGACACACATGAGAATTCACACTGGAGAGAAACCATTTACTTGCCTTCAGTGTGGAAAGAGTTTCACAATTAAAAGTAACCTTAACGGACACATGAGAATTCACTCTGAAGAGAAACCATTTACTTGCCTTCAGTGTGGAAAGTGTTTTACATCTGGTGGTAACTTTAGTAAACACATGAGAATTCACACTGGAGAGAAACCATTTACATGCCTTCAGTGTGGAAAGAGTTTTACAATTATAAGTAACCTTAAGACACACATGAGAATTCACACTGGAGAGAAACCTTTTGCATGTCATCAGTGTGAAAAGAGATTTACCCAAACAGTTCACCTTAATAGACACATGAGAATTCACATCGGAGAGAAACATTTCACATCAGTTGACAGTGTGGAAAGAGTTTCAGCTGTGAAATTACCCTTAAGACACACATGAGAACTCGCACTGGAATTAAACCCTTTGTCTGACTTCAAACAAAAACTTTATTTCTACATCACATCTAGAGATAGCGCTTTTGTGTACTGTCCATGAAACATGTTATAGTAGGCTACAGCTATTTTATTCAAACATTATAACCTGAAATGGACAAAATCCATAAAGAAGGGCCCTTGAGACAGACACCTTACCCCTGATTGCTCTGCAGTAATGTGACACTGTAAAACACTACTTGTAAGTCGCTTTGGATAAAAGCTTCTGCCAAATGAATAAATGTAAATGTTCAGTACTCCTGATAGCACACTCCATCTGGCTTTTGTCTATTTCACGTCTGCAATACATAGTTTGCTCATCTGCAAGAAGTCTCGGAGACGTCAGTACATCTTTAATACGTCTGCTAAAGATCTGGAAAACATCTTAGAAAGAGCAGTTTTACATCCATTCTAAATCATAAACATCTTATCTCTGACCCCAGACATCTCCGAGACGTATTGCAGATGTGTGTGTGCTATCAGGGACGAGACCCTACCAACGCTATTCTTTAAAAGGTATCGCACTGCCTGATAGACTTTGTCCTTGACATAGTCAACTGTCAACAGGTGTTTTTCCTAATGCTTTTAGGTTTGTAGACCAATTTGTAACATTACAGATTTTAAGTGAGATTTCGATCAAACTCAACTCGCGTTAGTCCATAACAAAGTATTTAAGAAAATATACTCACCGGTGCCAGACAGTCCTTGCAGAGTTTTAACAGTTGGAATTGCCCCACTTTTTAACAAAAAGCTTCCGTGCATAGCCGGTCTTGATCTCTCCCAGATTCGTGAACACTTGAATATTCAGACTGTACTTTGCTGGCTGGAACAGTATTGTACATAAAATGTAACCATTCATTTTTAGGGCAAATTAAGTTTTGGAAGCATTTGTTTCGCAACGAAACACATATGGCTGCACTGGCGAAGGACCGGTACAATGAGATTTAAAAGACAGGCCACCTTACTTGCGTTTGGGCGGTCTTAGTCAAGTCATACCACGAACTGACGTAGATTCGCCGAGGTGTGGTTACACAAGACGTTTCAGGCAGGTATAGGTTCGCATTCGCTTCCAGATAAAATACATCTTTTGTTTTCCGACACTTGTTATTTTACGTGTCAAATACATGCATGGGCAACTTATAACACACCAAAGACAAAGAAAAACCCAGAATCACCCCTTTAATATAAGGTTGGGAAGAAATATCAAGTCAGCTTGCAGACAAGGTCATAATACTGAAACAGCATTATTAAATGTAACCCTGGATATAGACACATCTATCAATACTTTGTAACGGCATTGCACTACTAGCATTTTTCGTTAGAAACACATCCAATATTTAATTTCTTTAAAAACCCCTCAATGTAATACTCATTTTAACCTTAGCAGTCCGCCATTTTCGTTTTCAGTGATGTTAAATGGTTGCACGCACAGGCGAGACACCGGCATTAATGTAGATACACTAATCAGGTGAGCCGGAGCAGGTTATGTTCCAGGGATTGTTCATTTCAAGGAAATGTTACTAAGCTTCGGGTGTGTGTACTTTTGATGAACACATGGGGGTGTGGAAGCACAGATTACGTAGCCTATAATATATTATCATTTTTGCAGTATCGCTATAATTATATTTCCAGTCACACCCATTGCGATTGAGCATTCACAACTGATTTTATGCCAAAAAATATTTGTAATAAAATAATCTTTAAATAACATAACGTGAGCTGTTCTTATTAAATGTAAGGCTAAATGTGTTTACATTGAATACTTAACATGCTTTTTATAAGGTTTATTGTTAAATCTCCAAATATGATTGGATGCATAAATAGTATGCACACCTAACAATTCTTGTAGCTTCAGAAGAATTTATTTAGAATTTGCATCTCATTACTCTTCCCCACTAACTATACAATTTGACGCATCGCAGGGCAGATGTGGTGTAGTGTTAGAGAGATAACCCAAAGGTTTCATGTTTGATTCCCAGTCTGGCATGCCTGATTATCAGGGTAAGTTTTATTCTAGGTTAGTGTTTACAGATTGAATGTCCCTTTATCACTTTAATTCAGAGACATTATAAATTACATTAAAAGACTTTCATACTATCTGTATTTCTTAATCATGTTTTTGAACCTCAGCCTGCTCTACGGTATTGAAAGAGCTGTCTCTGAGTTATTGGTCTTTTAAGATATAGGCCTTTTACACCCCATTTAACATTTGGAAAGCTATGGCCTTTTAGCAAACAAAGTCAAAAGAATAATGTGTATTTGAATGGGATATATCTTAGGCTATATGAAATATTGGACATGTGACTGGGCCTAACATTTAAAACCATTTCTAACACACGTAAACAGTGTCCTGCGCTGTCTCACATCTGTCAAAGCAGAAATAAAACCGCTGCTCTCTGCATGTTTTCTCCGGTCGTGCTCATATAACATTGCATGCACTTATTTGTCTTTTGTCTGCAATGAGCTGAAGCAGGGGGCCAGATGAGCCACATGCAGCTCAAGAGCCATGGGTTGCGGACCCCTGCCCTAACGTTATTCTTTGGAAAGGTATTGCACTGCCTGATAGACCTCGTCCTTGACAGTCAACTGTTAACAAGTGTTTTTCCTAAGGCTTTTAAATGTGCTGTCGTGGAGATTCTTTCAAAGGAAAGAAACAGACTCATCTCTAATAGAGAATTATAGGCCAATTTGTAACATTACAGTTTTTAATAATATTTTTTTAAAGTTGCATTACAACAACTTTATCAATACTTAGATAAATATAATATTTGGAAGAAATATCAAGTCAGGTTTTAGACAAGGTCATAATACGGAAACAGCATTATTAAATGTAACCCTGGATAGAAATACACGTACAGTATGTCTCAATACTATGAAAAAAAGTCTCGACTCCCATCTGAATCGCGAACCAGATTTACGTCAATACATATAGTCCTCGCCTAAATTTAGCTAGGACTGCCCGGTAAAACTTCACTCTTCTCCCCAAACACAATAGCTTGTGAGCTTCATTCACAGTAGACCAATCGCATCAGACTAGCCTTGCGCAAAGAGGGGATTCATTTGAGAGTCAGTCAAGTAGTAAGGTAAAATTAACTGTCTATTATTACAAAATAAGTGTTTTACACCATCTATATAAATAAATTTGTTGGACACTCCATATACCAAAGTATGACCTTAAAAATCCCTAGTTATGTACTCTTTAACCTCCGGTACACATTTACAAACAATAGAGTGCCTAGTTTCCACTTCCTGTTTTTTGCAAACAATGTTTAGACTGACGGCATTTTAATGCCAATAAGAATCGAGAGCACTGCTGATGCGGGCGCGCATAGCAGATTACTTTCGCGACAGGATAATGGACCTAAATGCGAGGAAACAGGAGCCCCACACGCTCATTTGAAACCCTCACATAGGACACGTATAACCATTTCCAACAGTCTTGCACTACATCCGCTCACCTTCTGCTTGATCAATTACTTTTAATTTTGTCAGTCGCGGGACTTGCTGTTGTAATTAACTTAAAATGTCATTGGTTTCTTCCTTTTTTCCGGAAGTCACTCCTTTTGATTGTGATCATCTTGGTATTAAAGAGGTAGTTTTAGCTTGTATGTATTTGGAGCGAATTGGAACAGTTGAATTCACATTTCCCACTATATACTTAATTACATTTACCCAGGGCTTCATTTGTGCTGGAACAAGCCGGATCCGGGGCACCTCTGAAATCCCACCCAGCACCAAATTCAGATTCAGAGTCGACTCCCTTTTTACAAGCCAATAACTATCCAGTTACCTTCAGACTTACAACTGTCAAACACTGCAACACTCCATGAAATGTAATTTTCATGATCTAATTTTTCCTAGTCTGACGTAATTTTCATTAAGGCAAAATATTTCTTGATTTACACAGACTGTCACTTCCAACCTGTATGGCCTTCTGCAGAACAAATTTTGAAAATGTTGGCAACAAAACCTTTGGTCCCAATTCACTTGCAATAGATTTATATCCATACAATAGAAGTCAAAAGAGAACAACGGTTATTGGTTTCAAACATGTCAAAATATCTTCATTTGTGTTTTGTAGAAGACAGAAAACCACACCTTTAAAAGGGCGACAGGGTGAGTATAACAATATAGATTTTTAAGGCAAGCCATTCCTTAACAGGACAAACGGCATAATAGGTTTGTTTACACTTGTTTGGTATGTGTCAATGGATGGTAAATGACAGAACTGGTATCAACAGGTTTAAGCTTTGGCCCAGAAAAACATTGACCCAAGATTTTCAAATTTAAAAACAGAACAAATTTTTATTCTCATTCCTTACATTTGACTTCCTTTCAGACATCAACAGAGAGAGGTGGAAGGATATGTTAAGGACAGAAAGGACAATGTGGCTTTTGGGTTGGTGTTGTAGAAGCTGGTGTAACAGTTTGTCTGGTTGAAATCAAGACGTGGTCAAATTCACAAAAGACTAGGACATGGGACAAGAGAGGAAAACAGGGATTCCCTGCCATTGCATCTGCATGACATACTTCCCTCCCTGAAAAACAAACAGTCAAGTTGGCTTTATAGCTTTTAACCTTACGCAAGAGAAAATTAACCATAAGTACCTTTTGTGTAACACCACATCCATTATAGGGTGTAGCATAAACAAGACCTCCATGAGCGTGTGAAGTGTGTCCACAGTTGGGTGGCAAATGACCAAGAGGAACCGGTGCAGAACTATCTGTGAGAAATTAAAGGTGACAATGCTGAATTTCACTGGACACTTAATGAATAGTGTAATGAGATTTTAAGTGGAATCTAGCGGTGAGGTTTCAAATTGCAACAAACGGCTCACTGCATCCCTTTCAAAGCACCGTGGTAAAGGCCAAAGAGGTAATTGTTTTTTCGCTTTTGCCAAAGAATTCCATAAAACTAAGAGCAACAGTTAGATTTTATAGTATATTTGAGCATCCTATAAAGCAGTGTCTCAAACTTTTTCTGCCCTTCCCCATTTGGAGGTAGGGAAGGGTGCCGCTTCAATAAACATCCCGACATGAAATAGTTCTCCAAGGCTACTGTGGTTCCTTGTGACATTTTCTTCGCAGTCTGGTGTTTTATGCAAGGCTTACATTTAAGTGTCGATTTGTTTTGAGTGCACGGTCAATAAATAAAGGAATTCATAAAAATGACCCAATTTCCTCCAGTTTGTTGGCCCCATCTGTCATGTCTCTATTCCCCACCAGTGGGGCCCGCCCCACACTTTGAGAAATGCTGCTATAAAGCATCCTATATTCAGCCCAACTGACACAGGAAGTAGAAACATTACAGCAAACAGTTTAGTGAGTGATGGTCATCAAATAAGTAACAAAACCAAACAGGAATTCCCAACTTACCTCGACAAAGCTCAACTTGGTCCACACCAGAACCAAAGAGTTGCAAATTCATAAAATCCTTATCACACTTCAGCTTTGGAGACATTTCATCCCAGGGTACTTCAGATGGGGCTTCGACGTGTCCTTGCATTAAAGCACTTCTTTGCAGATCTGCAAGACAATCCAAGCGATTGGTAACCGACATTTAAATGCTTTATGAATCCATTTACACAATGACGCACAAGTGCATTACATACAAGAGACGCTGTCGTCGTCAATGATGTTTCCAAAATCAGCAAACTGGTCATCAAGTGTCTCTTGATCTGACATATCAGATAACGTTTCCCCTTCATCACTAGCTTCATCTGCAATCCAATCCAAGCGATTGGTAACCGACATTTAAATGCTTTATGAATCCATATACACAATGACGCACAAGTGCATTACATACAAGAGACGCTGTCGTCGTCAATGATGTTTCCAAAATCAGCAAACTGGTCATCAAGTGTCTCTTGATCTGACATATCAGATAACGTTTCCCCTTCATCACTAGCTTCATCTGCAATCCAATCCAAGCGATTCATACACATTTGATTCCATATATACAACAATGAATCCATTTATACAACAATGTACAAGTGCATTACATACCAAAGGCTTCGTCATCAATGGGGTTGTCAAAATCAGCAAACTGGTCATAAAGTGTCTCTTGATCTGACATATCAGAGAACGTTTCCCCTTCATCACTAGCTTCATCTGCAATACAATGCAAGCGATTCGTAACCGACATTAAATCCATATACACCATGACTAACAAGTGCATTACATACCAAAGGCGGCGTAGTCGTGAATGGGGTTGTCAAAATCAGCAAACTGGTCATAAAGTGTCTCTTGGTCTGACATATCAGATAATGTTTCCCCTTCATCACTAGCTTCATCTGCAATACATGCAAGCGATTCGTAACAAACATTTAAAGTCCCAGTGAAAAAAAATAACTTTATCTTTTCAATAAATGTTTCAGCGTATATTGTTATTAGTTTATCAGTGTAGGTCACAATTCCATTTCCCTCTGAGATGTATCAAAATACTTATGTAAGAACAACTGCAACTTCCGGTTCACATGGACTTTTAATCCTTTTTTGATTCCACATACACTACAATGACACACAAGTGCATTACATACCAAAGAAGGTGTCGTCATCAATGGGGCTGTCAAAATCAGCAAACTGGTCATAAAGTGTCTCTTGATCTGACATATCAGATAATGTTTCCCCTTCATCACTAGTCATTTGTGTCCAAGACAAACTTCTGCAGTGTATTAAAGTACTGAGTGTACTGACCGTAAACACAAGTAGAATAACAAATTCATTTCCTCTGCTTTTGCAAAACGCCATTGTGTGCACAAAGATACGCTACTAGTGCACAAACAGTCTACTGTGCTGCTTTATGAGATCCCATATTGCTCGTTTGGTCAATTGTAATGTCCATAGCCAATCACAAACTTAGTTTAATCACTGACGTATAAGGTTCAGGTGTTTCATCTTCATGTGAGACTCTACGCAGAGGAACTGAGTATGACAAATGTGCCCGTGGTCACTTTTGCGATTCCATGTGTATTTACTTCGTTTATTTACTGATAAGTTTAAATTGTTTATTTTTATATTTCAACAATTTTATGATACTTAGTGGGCACATACACAACATTATCGCTTATTTTATACAATTTATTATTTTATTAAAGGTCTTGTGTTTATATTTTAGCGTTCCCATGATGTCTTATGGTACATGTCACTTCAGGGTTTACCATTTTTGAGAGAAGATGCGACGTTTCTTTCAAGGTGTTTATTACGATATAAGAAGATTGTATAAACCTCTCTTAACTCACAAGCAGGCAAGGATATATTGATCTGTACATGAATACTGTGGCTCTATTTTACAGGCCATTAGCATTTGAAGAAAGAAACGGAATAATGTAGAAATGAAACACTGCTTCTTCACTGTACGAATGAAATAAACACACTGATTTAAAATAAAGATGCAAAAGAGATTTAAGGCTGGTGATTTAGATCCGACTGTTTACTTTCCATTAAAACACAACGGACTGTTTTCATGTGTTTTTGACGTAACCTCGTATTTCACAGTGAGACGCGCAGAAAGACACAATAGAGAACTAATTTTCATGTTTATGTCTTTTATGTTTACACTCAACATTCACATTCATACACACAATACATCCATGCACTTTCTTCACCACGACGGACCGGTACAGCGACCGCATTACTGCAGAAGCTGCACCGATCCGTCTGTCAATCTCCCGTTCCATCCTTCCCTCACTCGTGAACAAGACCCCGAGATACTTAAACTCCTCCACTTGAGGAAGGAACTCTCCACCAACCTGAAGTGGGCAAGCCACCCTTTTCCGACTGAGGACCATGGCCTCGGATTTGGAGGTACTGATTTTCATTCCAGCCGCTTCACACTCTGCTGTAAACCGTCCCAGTGCATGCCGAAGGTCCTGGTTTGAAGGGGCAAACACGACAACATCATCCGCAAATAGCAGCGACGAGATCGTGTGGTCCCCAAACCTGACACCCTCCGGCCCCTGGCTGCGCCTAGAAATTCTGTCCATAAAAATTACGAACAGAACCGGTGACAAAGGGCAGCCCTGCCGGAGTCCGACATGCACTGGGAACAAGTCCGACTTACTAAATTTAAATCGTATTTTATAATATGTCCCTCTTTTGTGATTTCAGATTATAGATAAACATGTGCTTGTGGATCTACATCAGATGACCATGGCAACCCAGGTGTGGAAATGGAGGACTGTTTTTAATCTGAAATCTGTGTAATCTATGATGGACGATTCTTCTGACACCATATGAATGCATACGGTCGTCTGGCAGAAGCTAGATCATTTCGATTATAAGGTTATTAATATGGATATTTTTCTTACAAACACATCTCTTTGCTTAAGAAGGCCTTTATTATCATAATGTAGCTATGTTTTCATGCTCTGCTTGTATTTCGACTGTCCAATTAACATTAAACACGTTTCTTTGCAATTCACAAAAATTACTGTTCTGTTTCATTGGAGGGACCCATTACATGTTTATAGTTTTTCTTTTACTGGGAGAAACAACATTTGATGATTATTTTCCCATTGTCCAATCATTTTGTTAAAATAAATAGTCTTTGATTTTATGTACTTATTGGGGTTTTATCCATTGTTCTTAGTTATTTTGCAAAGATATGCTATATTTTAAAGTACATTACTGTATAAATAAAGAGAAACTTAATAAAGTAACAAATAAAAGCCATACATTTACAGAGATTAACCTGAAACATGGGCGAGGCTAGCCCCTTTTTAGGGGTGCTTCAGCATGGGGATTGTTTCAGCACCCCTAAAAAGAAGCTCAGCACCCCTAACACTTGGAGTAAGAACAAGCCCGTAGGCAGGGGGGGTTCGGGTGGTTCTAACGAACCCCCCATCACTGCCAAAGGTCCACAAAGCAACGTCTCTGAATGATAAGGGGGAGGGTTTTATATATATTTTTTTAATTAAAAGGATTTCTATATTTTATCCACTCAATATTGCAGGGCCAATATCACTGAATATCCCACTATGTTTTATAATTATAATTACGCTACGTTTATAAAATGTCCAAAACATACTACGTAGTTTGAGGTTTAAGGATGAAAATGAAAACATCCCCGCTTTGCTAATGGTGTCATCCTCTTCTCTTCTTCTACTTCTCCTCTCTACCTGCACGACCGTCATCCAGCGCGAAACACACGCGGAGTGAGAACCCGTTATGTAGTGTTGTGAATCAACTAAGTTGCTCGAAAGCTGTCTCACACTTCTTTCCTTTTACATAGAGTTGTTATTATTGCCTAATGTTTATATTATCATTATTTTAGTATTAACTAGCTTATATATTCATATATAATATCATATTCAGTGTTGTTTCACTAAACCCCACCCTCTTGTGGTGAGTTGTGGTAATATAGCCTTTTGAGTGTTGATGGAGCTGCACTTTGAATACGGTTAATAGATGTCTCATCTCAAATGTGGCTAGCCCGGTGGCTCACCTTTGCTCTACTGCTCCCAATTTAGCTGTATTCAAATACCGCAAAGGATTATTATCAGTGTCCACAACACAGGGTGACCCTTGTAGATTTTCCCTAAATTTCTCAGAGACTGCCCACTTAAGGGCCATGTGACGAGTCACCCCTTGCACAATCAGCGTCGCCGTGGAGACAGAGGAAATCAGAGTGGCGCACCTGTTACCACCTGCGGCTCATCAGAGCCGTTATAAAAGCTGAAGCCACGGTGAGCAAGCTCTCCGCACGCACAACCTCCAACCTCCGTATGTCTTCTGTGTTTTATAAGGTTCAGACGACTGACCCTTCGGCAGGACGACACCGCCACCCAAACAACCAGCACAACAAACCACCCACTCAAAGGTCTGGTATCCAGGACTTATCTGCCGTGGCTAGTAGGAGCGCCTTTCCCAGTCTTTTCCCGCTCCCGCGGCTTTTTCAATAAAAGTTGCCCTCCGGGGTTGTTTGGCATTTATAGTGTACGTGTCGTTACTCTGCTCGCCACAACTGGTGGAAAATGCAGGCAAAGTAACAAACGAAACATATCCGCTAAAGCACCGCTCTCTCTCGATGTTGAGCCTGGAGTCTCTATTAAAAATTTATTCCAGCGGGTGAAAAGATATTCTACTTGAAAATCTATCATGGTGGAGAGGCCAGGAAAGCAGTTGAAAGATTATATTATCAAAACTCGGAAGATGCATAAGGGAGCATAGAAGGTTTAACCTGAAGATTCTTCTCATTGAAGTCTAACTCATACCTGTAGGACATAGTTTACAGATGGGACAAACACTTCATTCTGTGCAGTTTCAAGATTTTGGATCAAAGGATCAAAGCTTGAGTTGACAAAGAAACTCCACGAGCTGCTTCATGGTACCAACAAAGCTTGATCACGTTGGTTTGGTTTTGTCAACCCAAAACTAATCCAATTACCCTGAGTTTGTTCAGCTATAGTCATAGTACAGGCCCCTGGTCTCCTTTGTGTTGAATCCTTAACTTGAACTCTTGTATGATATGGTTTAAAATATAATGACTGGTAATGTATTATAAAGCTTGTCCACAAATATTTCTGTGGTGTCTATAGGGTTGTTTGAACAATACATTCTTCCAAATATCATTTAGTCAGGTTTTTAGTTTAGCCTAAAAATGCATTTAAAGAGATTTTTGGACCAACAATCTGCCACAATTCAAACATTAAACAACTAGTCACAGAAACAAACTACAGTTTAGTCAAGCTTTATTAGGTTTGTTCAAGAACCTGAAAGACAAAACATTACACTAGGCATCAATAGAATACCCAATTAAGAACTTATCCTTTCATGTACCCGTTTGATATTTAGCAGGGGTGGGTCTGTGGGGTCCTGGCCTGTGGGGTCCTGGCCTGTGGGGTCCTGGCCTGTGGGGTCCTGGCCTGTGGGGTCCTGGCCTGTGGGGTCCTGGCCTGTGGGGTCCAGCAGGGGTTGGTCCTGGCCTGTGGGGTCCTGGCCTGTGGGGTCCAGCAGGGGTTGGTCCTGGCCTGTGGGGTCCAGCAGGGGTTGGTCCTGGCCTGTGGGGTCCTGGCCTGTGGG
>CM074080.1:930358-1003229 GCA_037178815.1 Barbatula barbatula | reverse complement strand
GATCGGGTCACTATGAGTCTGAGGGTCTTGTCTCCACATCACTACCAGTGCTGTCTGCGCGCCTGTATGCGCTGTTTGCTGTGACCGCTTTCAATGAGTCTGTTGACGAACAATGTGACATTTCAGACGTTTAAAACTCAACTAATCGCGGGAGAAGTTCAGAGAACGAATTTATTATAAGACGCCGCTGTATCGTTTCAAATCCGTTCAGAGAGAATGAACGACCGGCGGATTCTCTCGTTAAGTTTCATTTCAAGGATTCTTGACGGTCTTGTGAACATGCGGAAAAGTGTCATTATTACAAACTAGAATCAACATTATAACGTAATGAGCCTTAATAATACAGTTAAATATAAAGCCTAGTTTCCTTCAGTATAATATATAATATGGTCTTGACATGATGCACCTTTTCTGTCGGATCAGACGAATTCAGAGGGATTTGGTCTGATGTATTCAGAGTTGAGTCAGTCTTAGCACAAGATATGAACACAGGAGCACAGTGAGGAAGATATAACAATGATAAACATATGTTTAATTCATATATACTGAGACTTAAAATCCTGATTTGTATGTTTGTCCTGAAAGGTTTGTTTCATTAGTGACATTAGCCTAACAGTGAAAACACATCCATTGGTGTTAATAGAGCTGCCGGCTCTTCTGCTGATGATCATGAACGTTTTCTTTTTGTTTCAGTTAGGGCTGGGCGATATGGCTTAAAAATAAAATCTCCGATTTTTTCACAACAAACCCGATTTTCGATTTTAATCGATTTATTTTTTCTATTTTAAAACAAACTACAACTGACAAAGAAATTGCTCAAAACAAATGTACTCTTTATTTTGTTCTGAATTTCCTTTATGCAGTTTAATCTAAATTTCCCATTGGGGCATAAGTTTAACAGGAAACAAGCCTTAAAACATGCTTATAAACGAGATGGCAGGCCCTGCCATTGTAAACAGTGAAAATGTAGCTTATCAGTTTTCAAATAACCTCAAACTTACAGTGACACAATGCACCTTCAAAATAACTTAAAATATGAATAAATAATTTAATTGTGTCCCTTTTTGGTCAAATAAATGTGGCAAAAATGACTAAATTAGATTGTACAAAAATACATACAGCAGTGGTATTCATAAAGTGCAAACAAAACTTTAAACAGTTTTCCTGAATCCCTGAAATTGTAAACAAAATGAAACATCTACATCCATTACTTTAGTTTCAACATTCTTCATTTACACATTTTTAGCCAGGAAGACAAGCCTGTCTACTACCTCTGGCTTGAGGCATGCCCGGTTACATGTAACAATGCCCTCTCCCACACTGAAAAGCCTATCTGATGGTGCACTTGTAGCAGGGACAGACAAGTGTTTTTTGGCCAGATTACTAAGCCTTGGGGAAGTTTGGTTCGTGACGCTTCCACCACTGAAGTGGATCAGTGTCTGGGTGTGCCGCTACCCTCTCAACAAAATCCATGTCGCAATTAGACGAGAGCCGCTTGCCAGAAGCCCCTCCCATGACGCGTATTTCACTCACGAATGGCGCGAATTACACGCGCAAATGGCGCGAATTACACGCGTGAATGAAGCGAGTAAAATCAAAATGTTCAAGCGTCCAACTACTCGCGAATAGCGTGTTTTATTCGCGCAACTCGCGTTTGGTGTGAACACTCGGGAGGTCGGTCGTAGAAGTTAAAGAGAAAACCGATTTTCATAAAAAAAAAATCGCCCTAAACGTCAAATTCGAGTTAATCGATAAAATCGATTTATCGCCCAGCCCTAGTTTCAGTATAACAGACACATCAGTGTTAACAGCTGTCATTATTCTACACCCATAGTTCGCATTTTCACCTCCTTCATTATGCTGATATCTTAAACTCTCATGGAAATGTCCTCACAAAACAGATGTTTGTGTTTTAAATAGGCAGAATTTTGATATCGATTTTAAAAGCTCAAAACTTCTGTGATTTAAAACACCAGACAGTTTTATAACCTGAGGGTCTTGTTGTAACCGGTCAAATCAAAGTCCTTTATAAGTTATTGAATGATTTAACTCTCATTCTTTTCAATTTAATCGTTTTTTTTATTTAGAAATTCGATTTGCAGACAATTTCTGTCGTTTGTGCAAAATTACCGATAGACTACAGCGCAATATTTTTTCATGATAGTGTATCGATAATCAAACTGCTACAATCATTGACATTTATAATAATATTATAATAATAATAAATAATAAGCAGTTGAATATTTATCCATCATGAATAAGACCAAAGAAATTGAACATTGTTAGATGTTTTTATGACAACTGCTCTCACTTTGCTTGGGTTTCTGTAGTTGATTTGTGATGTGGCCGAGATGTTTTTGTCATTTATGTCACACATGGAGATAAATGTTGGTATTTGATATAGTGGACAGCATCTTGGTCAACAATTGTTGTTTTTAGTGATGTTATATAAGTGAAGCTGAGTTGAGTTATTGACAATGTCTCTCTAACATCTCCAGTTCACACCAACAGTGATTGACACCTTCAGTAAAGCTCCTCCTACATCAAACCACCAATAAATACCAGAAAGCAACAAGCAGAAGAATCACTTCAGGTGTAAGAACTGAAATCTTCACACAGTTGTTGGAGTTTGTGGAAGAGAAGCTTGAGAACACGAGAGATCCAGAACTACACACAACAGAAACTCAGAGGACTAAAGAACACAGAGGTTGGTTTCTGTTTTTAAATCTTTATTTCTGACAGTGGAGGAATTATTAAGCTTTCATTTATTTGATAAACCACAAATGCAGAAGATTAGAACTGAAAGTGAATCACTAAACTGCATCAAATGATCATAACTTGATCTGGTTGTGATCTGGTAAAGGTTCAATAGAATCACATGTTTGGCTATAAGGTGACCATCGTTCTGCTTTGAGTTTGTAGAGCACAGCATTTTGACCCTTTTTTCACATTTTCATCAGTCTGTTGGTTTTTTATCGTCTTATTGAAAAGAAAACATGCATTTGTTCTTTTACTCGACTACATGAGACACAGTCTGTTGGTTTTTAGTTGTTATTCTTTCTTTTACTCGACTATATTTTTGGGGGCATCGTTTCTGCTGTACTGAACTTAAAGTGACAGCAGCTTTATAAATCACAGTCTGTTATTGTTAATAAAACAACTAAAGACAAAGAAAACCGTCACTCAATGCTCTTGACTGGTGTGACTCTAATAAGGATTGATCTATATTCAATTTATACAGTGAAGACTATGTAGTGTTATTTCACATCTGATGACTTTTATTTTGTACCTGAAAATGTTTTGCTTTGATTCTTGATTTATACTTGATTCATTCAATCCAAACCACTGAGATATCATGGCATTAATGATTTTAATTATAAAACACATAATTCGGTAACAAAAATCATTATAATAAACATTCATTTGCTCTCTGGATTGCACAATGAATACATTTTGTCAATCAAATACAAATCAATAATGTACAGTCTAAGCTCATTTTATGTTGTAATTTAAACAGAGTAAAGTTAAAATATTGTCTTAGGATGTGTTCATCTTATATGGCAAACACTTTTATCCAAAGCAATACTCAGTGCACTGAATGACTGTGTTCCCTGAAAATGAAACTATGATCTTGTCTTGTGATGTTGTTTTGTACAATTGTAAAACTGTGTTTAACAGATAGTTTTGTTCACTTCAGATATGATGGAAGTGAATAAGGACAGTCAAGATGAAGTAAAAGATGCTGATCAGAAACATCAACGTGCACAAAAGTTGCAGAAAGTTTCACTGAAAGAAGCTCTGAGAACAGGAGACAAAAAGAGTGAAAAAACAGCACATGAGAATTCACACCAGAGAGAAACCTCACGCATGTCTACAGTGTGGAAATAGTTTTACAAAAACAGGAAACCTTAAGACACACATGAGAATTCACACTGGAGAGAAACCTCACGCATGTCTACAGTGCGGAAAGACTTTTACACAAACAGGAAACCTTAAGACACACATGAGAATTCACACTGGAGAGAAACCTCACGCATGTCTACAGTGTGGAAAGAGCTTTACAGATACAAGTAGCCTTAAGAGACACATGAGAATTCACACTGGAGAGAATCCTCATGTATGTCTACAGTGTGGAAAGACTTTTACACAAACAGGAAACCTTAAGACACACATGAGAATTCACACTGGAGAGAAACCTCATGCATGTCTACAGTGTGGAAAGAGCTTTAAATATACAAGTAGCCTTAAGACACACATGAGAATTCACACTGGAGAGAATCCTCATGTATGTCTACAGTGTGGAAAGACTTTTACAGATCCAAGTAGCCTTAAGACACACATGAGAATTCACACTGGAGAGAATCCTCATGTATGTCTAGAGTGTGGAAAGACTTTTACACAAACAGGAAACCTTAAGACACACATGAGAATTCACACTGGAGAGAAACCTCACGCATGTCTACAGTGTGGAAAGACTTTTACACAAACAGGAAGCCTTAAGACACACATGAGAATTCACACTGGAGAGAATCCTCATGTATGTCTACAGTGTGGAAAGAGTTTTACAACTACGAGTAGCCTTAACACACACATGAGAATTCACACTGGAGAGAATCCTCATGTATGTCTACAGTGTGGAAAGAGTTTTACAACTACGAGTAACCTTAAGACACACATGAGAATTCACACTGGAGAGAAACCTCACACATGTCTACAGTGTGGAAAGACTTTTACACAAACAGGAAGCCTTAAGACACACATGAGAATTCACACTGGAGAGAAACCTCACGCTTGTCTACAGTGTGGAAAGACTTTTACACAAACAGGAAACCTTAAGAGACACATGAGAATTCACTGGTGAGAAACCTTTCGCAGGTCATCAGTCGTTTGCATGACTTCAGTGCGGAAGGATTTATGAGTAACCTCAAGAAGGATACGAGAACTCAGAGCGGAGAGAAACATTTCATAGTTGAAAAACACAAGATAACACTTACTGTTCTAGTTGTGTTGGTTTCTAATCTGTACTTTGTTTTACAGGAGACTGCATGAAATAAATAAATCAGTTAAAGCTTTAAAACTTGTTTTGTAATGTATTTAAGTCCTAGTTGTTTAAACCATAAACATTTAGATTCAATTTTCTGTGGAGGTGTTCATGTTATATGGCAAACACTTTTATCCAATGCAATACTCTGCACTGCACTGAATGACTGGGTTCCCTGAAAATGACATTGTATAATATTATCTATTTTAAATAAAGTAACAAGGACATTGACGAAGCAACATTACAAATAAACCTGTCTAATGTGTTATTTGTCGAGTAGAATCTGAACTCACGCAAATCATGATCTGGATAATTTGGTTCTTTGAACGCACCTGTTGTGTACGATTAGAATATCTGGATTAAATTGTCTGGGATCATTGCACGCTCAAGCGCAGTTTGGAAAGGCAGCGTACTGTATATCAATAGAAGAACAAGTGATCACCCTGAAAAAATTACCGTTATTTTACAGGTAATATTCTGTATTTTTTTACAGAATTTCCCCATTTTTTCATTAAACAGTACAAATGTTGTTGTTTTGCAGATATTCGCTGTAATTTAAAGTTTTACCATTAAAACGACAGTATTGGAATTTACAATTACATCAAAATTATGTTTTTAAAGGCACTTCATACTATTTTTACAGATTACATTTTTTTTCTACAGAACATTACTGTAAATTTTTACATATTTAAAAGATGTACTTTTACAGACAATTACTGTAAATGTTTTATTGATTATTTTCCTGTTCATGACAGAAATGTATGTAAAATGACATAAATCAGTAATTTTTTTTATAAATTATCATTAAATTTTTTAATATGGTTTATTTAGGGTTTTACCATGCCCTGGCAGGCCATACCTACACTGTAAAAAAAATGTAAAAAACGGTAAAACTCTGGCAGCAAAATTGCCAGACGGATTTTGCAAATAACAAAAAACTTAAAAATACATAGAATATTTTTGTCATAATTCATTCAATTATAGTATATTACGGTTAATAATTTTTATTAAACTGTAGAAAAACAGATCAATTATGTGAAAATACATTAAAAACAACTACCTTTCAGGTTAATCTCTGTAAACGTATGGCTTTTATTTGTCACTTTATTAAGTTTCTGTGTAACTATACAGTAATGTACTTTTAAAATATAGCTTATCTCTGTAAAATAACCGAGAACAATGGCTAAAACCCCAATAAGTACATAAAATCAAAGACAAAAATATGAAATAAATATATTTTAACAAAATGATTGGACAATGGAAAAATAATCATCAAATGTTGTTTCTCCCAGTAAAAGAAAAACTATAAACATGTAATGGGTCCCTCCAATGAAACAGAACAGTATTTTTTGTGAATTGCAAAGAAACGTGTTTGAGTGAAGAGAGATGGTTAGTGTTAGTTTTATTTTTGTATTTGTCTGCAAGTATTCAGAAGAGATGGGTTTTAAGTAGTTTGTTGAAGGTTGTGAGAGATGTGGTTGCGTTAGGAAGAATGTTCCACCAGGAAGGAGTTGTGAAGGAGAATGAATTAAGAGATTTAATGCATATCGACAGGATCGCGTTGTCTTTGCAATGTGATTATTAAAGGACAGCTGTTAATCAAATGTGACTCAGAGGTTCCTGGCTGATTCGGAGGGAGTGATAGTGGAGTTGCCAAGTTGGATGGTGAGATCTTGTTGCACCGTGGGGTGTGCCGGAAACACGAGAAGTTCTGTCTTGGCCAGGTTCAGAGGTGATGCTCTTTCATCCAAGCTGAGATGTCTTCTAGGCAGGCTGTTATATGAGCTGCTACAGTGGTATTGTCTGGGTGAAACAAGATGTAGATCTGGGTGTCGTCAGCATAACAGTGATACGAGAAGCTGTGTGTCCGTATGATGGGTCCTAAGGATGTCATGTAGATGGAAAAAAGCAGAGGCCCAAGCACAGATCCCTGAGGGACCCCAGTGATCATGTGGTGAGCAGTGGACAGCGAGCCCCTCCATGACACCTTGAAGGATCTGCCGGAGAGGTAGGATTGGAACCAGCGCAGAGGGAGCCAGAGTTTCCTAAGGATGACAGGGTTGCTAGCAATAGCAGAATCAGGACAGAGGATTTGGATTCTGCCTTGGCTAGCCGCAGTGCTTCTGTGACCGATAGCAGTGCAGTTTCAGTGGAGTGGTTTGAATGAAGAATCCACATATTACAAGTAAAAATAATGCAAAACTATATGATGTCTATGGCAATGGTATCGTTAAGATATTTGACGGGATTACTACTCTTATCGATACTGCTTATCGGTCAGGTACTTTTAACTGTTTTCTTATCTGTGCTTTTATAATATACCTTATGTCCCAATCTATATTAAATGATTTCATATATTATTCATAGTTAACTTAGAGGAAAATATATTTTCGTTAAGAGTGTTGTCAGTCTTTGCACCCTGAAATTGAACTGCAACATAAAGGTTATTCACTTTAAACGAATCTACCTGTATGCCAGCTGGCAAGAGGCGTGTTCGACTGCGCCAGAGGTGTCTTTGCTAGTGTTACCCCGAGCTTCTTCCTGGCATGGGTAGAAAACCCTTTAAAAGTAGGCACAAGGGGACAAGGTTTTCCAAAAATATAAGAGTTTATTCACAGCATCAGAGTTAACTAAGACAAACAGGTAATTTCTCCCGTAGAAGACCAAACATGTAACAAATGGTTTCCTCCCCCTCTCAATAGATCTAATTTACCTTCGGCCAAACCCAGATACAATTGCGGCCTAAACACAGGACCACTCAAGACCCAAAATAACTCATATGCAAAATCCCAAACTCATAATACACTTCAAATAAACACAAACAAAATAATACCTGCCAAAAACAATATCACACCAAACCACGCACAAGAGAGTAGTCCACGGTTGGTGGACGTCAATGTACTATGGGGGGTGTTTCAATGGCCCAAAAGAATGAGAGACTGGGAAGGGACGTTAACACACAAATACAATAGACAAAAATGAAATCACCTTGCTAGTCAGTCCCCTACACCACAATCATAGCCCACAGCTAGATTGGAAACATGCGGCACGCACGTACAGGGACAGACCAGCGAAGGGAAAAACCTAACCGAAACAAAAAACAGGAGGAACAGCGAGCAACTCCACCTACTACAAAGAAACACAGAAATACACTTTATAATTCAATAACAATACAAATATTTCCTTTAATCATATTAACCTTTAAAATCCTTTCAACCCTATGTAAAATAGTTTAAATTACCTGCAACACTGTCATCAACACTGGACCAATCTCCTTGATGAAACCACACAGCATTACCGACCGTCTATGCCACACTCATCTATCTTAAAAACACATTACCTTAATTGAATAAAGCCACATATCGCCAACACTTAAAATCTCAATCCATACACATACCCGCTCTCTCCAACGGTGTCCGCAACGAATAACAAAATATCCCCACAATGTTCACATCTGTAGTAAACAAGATTCGTGCTTTTAAAGGCTTTGTGATCATAAAAACACAAAGCAACATTCACTTAGCCTACCTGCTTCGGGCCCTAACCATGTGCAAATGTCCTCGAGAGCATACCAAAAAGGCTTCCACACACTTGAGATCCAAACAAAGGGACTGGACCTCATATTTTGGCATCCTCTCAAGTGCCTGCTTATAAACCCCCCCACCATGTGCTTGGCCACGCCCTACAAGCAAAAGGAGCTAGCTCCCCTGCTACACTAGGGTTGATGCTTTTGAAACGTCTCTGTACTAACAGCTGAGGAGAGGTTGCTCTAGACTTCATTTTTGACTTTTCATTTATATATTTAATGTTCTGTTGACAGACATAAACATTTTTCTCTAATTGGCCTATTATTTTGTTCATATCTCTCCAATCGGTAACAATGACAGGTGTCTGTAAATGGTATTTTGTACTCACAAGTAAGCTGTGGTTTGGTCATATTTGTGCTGCTTCTGCCGCTCACTCAACAGAGAAATCATTTACGAGAGAGACATTTTTCCACTCACTGAAAGCTAATATTTATCCAAAAATAGGCTATTTTAGGAAGAAAAACTCAGTAATGGTGCCTGTGTGCGAGTGATGGATGCATATGCACTCCGAGGCTCTGCTGACAACACGCCTGTTTTGCTTAACGGACCAGGCATTTGAGAGTAAGTTAATGAATCACACGTCCCTTCGCCAAAGCCTAACACACCTCGTGCTGCTCCCAATAACTCCAGAATAGTCCATTCAAGATCACGTTCTGATGAAAAGAAATGAAAAAACCGGGAATAACATATTGCCTTTATTGTAATGCCATGATAACCTAAAATCACACGCTCCAAAGCACTGATTTGAAACAAAAGATTCAAAAGGTTTCTAAGCTTCATGTAGCATGAAAGCGGAAGCTGCAGTGTTTCGAAAGCGAGATGGTTTGCTCGTTACTGCAGTGTCTGAATTCTGAAGGCAGAATTTGATATTTATTTTAAAATCAGAAAAACTATGCACTTTTTGGTCTGTCCGCCATTTGATTGATAGGTTTTGTCCCCGATGATTTGTCATTTTTAACAATGAAATGTGTTCCTTTCAGATATGATGGAAGTGAACACTGGGGAGAAGACTTTCACGTGTCATCAGTGTAGAAAGAGTTTCCCGTTTAAAAGTCACCTGAAGACCCACATGAGAACACACATCGGAAAGAAACCTCACCGATGCCATCAGTGTGGAAAGAATTTTACACAAACAGGAAACCTTAAGACACACATGAGAATTCACACTGGAGAGAAACCTCACGCATGTCTACAGTGTGCAAATTCAAATGACCTAAAGATTCACATGAGGATTCACACCAGAGAGAAACCTCACGTGAAAAGACTTTTAAATTGCAAGGTAACCAGACACATGATTCACTGGAGAGACAGCCTTCGTGTGTCATCAGTCTAGGAAGTCTTTTGTCATTCACAGTGGTAAAAGAAAAGAAGGGCTAAAATGAAGTGAAATGTGTAAATGTAATGTGATCCAAATCAAATAGTAATATAATTTACCAAATTGTCATTGCCTTTATTTATCACGTGTGTATCTTTGTAACCCTTTGAATGTGACAAACACTGAATTATAAATTGCAGCAGTGTCTCTCTCTCTATCTCTCTCTCTATCCTCAAAGTATATAGTTGCGTTTTCCTTGTAGTGGTGTATTTGGGACGTACAAGATGAAATGTTTCTCATCCTCTACATTTAGATCATTGAGTGTCTGCATAGTCTTTGTTCTCTCACACTCAAGGATTTTGAATGTCTTCCTTTCTCTATTTCTAGATGATGGTCACAGAGTCAACATTTTGACAGAATTGGTCTTTGTATTGTTTAATAGCCCGTTTGGTGATTCTACTTAGGGTCGAATGTTTTGGCCATGAGTCTTGTTTTTCACACCCACCTCCTGCCACCTCCCCCATATGTTATTTCTGTTACGTTATTAATGATTTGCCAGAAGAGCTGTGCTCACAAAGTTTATCATTAAAAAACACGTATGGATACGTTGCAAGAAAGACATTCATAAGAGAATTCAGACTCTTTACTGTATAACCTGAAGCCATTGAGTTTAGAGATGTCGATTGTTCTATGTTTTTTTTTAAATATATTTCCCGTTTGAATAATTGATTTGTATGTTCCTTAGAGAATCAAAGCAGCGATAAATTCATAAATGCTCCCCAGCTTGTTTTGTAGCATGTAAAATGTATTCTAATATCTGAAAGGAATAATCAAGATGACAAAATCAATGGCAATAATCAGCATTCAATATTTTGTTTTGATCTTGCAGTCCTATGGAATGAGTTCGTTTTATATTTATAACATCTTGTGTTTTTGTAGCCAACCATACCACCTGCATGGGGACTTTCACCCAAGGATATAAACACCTAAATAAACTTGGTTGATGAGAATGAGTTTTAAATCATTCAATAACTTCTGAAGGACTTTGTTTTAAATCACAGAAGTTTTGAGCTTTTAAAATCGATATCAAATTCTGCCTATTTAAAACACAAAGATCTGTTTTGTGAGGACATTTCCATGAGAGTTTAAGATATCAGCATAATGAAGGAGGTGAAAATGGGAACTATGGGTGTAGAATAATGACAGCTGTTAACACTGATGTGTCTGTTATACTGAAACAAAAAGAAAACGTTCATGATCATCAGCAGAAGACCGGCAGCTCTATTAAAACCAATGGATGGTTTTTTCTGTTTGGGTTATGTCTCTTATAAAAAACAACTCTTTGGAAAAAAACAAATCAGGATTTTAAGTCTCAGTATATATGAACTAAACATATGTTTATCATTGTTATATCTTCCTCACTGTGCTCCTGTGTTTTGTGTTCATCTCTTGTGCTAAGACTGACTCAACTCTGAATACATCAGACCAAATCCCTCTGAATTCATCTGATCCGACAGAAAAGGTGCATCATGTCAAGACCATATTATATATTATACTGAAGGAAACTAGGCTTTATATTTAACTGTATTATTAAGGCTCGTTACGTTATAATGTTGATTCTAGTTTGTAATAATGACACTTTTCCGCATGTTCACAAGACCGTCAAGAATCCTTGAAATGAAACTTAACGAGAGAATCCGCCGGTCGTTCATTCTCTCTGAACGGATTTGAAACGATACAGCGGCGTCTTATAATAAATTCGTTCCCTGAACTTCTCCGCGATTAGTTGAGTTTTAAACGTCTGAAATGTCACATTGTTCGTCAACAGACTCATTGAAAGCGGTCACAGCAAACAGCGCATACAGGCGCGCAGACAGCACTATAGTGACGGGGAGACAAGACCCCTCAGACTCATAGTGACCCGATCTGCCCCTCACTGTCCCAACGAAAGACGACAAACATCAAACATCTGTAAAACTGAGGATTCATGAGGATGTCCGCTATGTACATTAGTCTGAGTAGTGACGGACAGGCCCGCAGCTGCTTCAGTATTTTCCCGTCACTGCTTCACAATCGTGTCGGTCATCGACGTTCAGTCTCTGTGTGCTGCTGCCGCTGCGACTCCTGGCCCCGCCCCCGGGGTCCTACGAGGACCTGTTAGCTGCCTCAATTGTGCCTGTAGTAGCGGTAACCATAGTGATCAAATGCCGTCGTCTATGACTGAGCTGGTGATATTTGTCGACTTTTCTTGATGTTTTTCACCAAACAGTTTTTCTGTGCAGCATACGAATGGTTTATGAAAATGATTTAATGACACAATGTTTCAATCAGTATTCCTGTTTATAAGTATTTTTATGTAAATAATCATTATAGCATGTTTAAGAATACTTTTCAACCTTTTACAGCAACATAAAATCCAATGATGTCTGTAAGACCTAGAGGCCTAAAGTTGAATAAAGCTCAGAGGATGAGGCACAGAAAACCTCTGACCAGTGTATCTTATCTTTTTAAACATGAGGTAATGATGCGCCGACCACGATTATAAACGTATCCTGTTGCCTAGGATCTACTGGTGGCGAGGCAGAATAATTGGGTATTAAAAATAAGAGATAACAGGAACTTATCTGATTGGTACAACAGAAACCCCCCTTGCATTAGTTTCACTATAACTATGGGCTGGAAAACACTGTCATTTCAGATGCTTTGGGAAGATCTCAACTTGCTTTGATTCGAACAAATAAAGTTATCTCTTTGACACCTGGACCTTCTTTATCTGAGCGATTCTTTGAAACCACAAGATCAACTTTCAATGACAAGTGTAAGTTGTTTGTACTACTGTCGTGGTTTTTGGAAATGGCTCGCAATTTGGTGAAGTGTTTTTGTTCCACTTAAAATAAAATTCAATTGCCTAACGTCACATTTGTCACTTATCTGTTATTAGCCTAACAGTGAAAACACATCCATTGGTGTTAATAGAGCTGCCGGTCTTCTGCTGATGATCATGAACGTTTTCTTTTTGTTTCAGTATAACAGACACATCAGTGTTAACAGCTGTCATTATTCTACACCCATAGTTCCCATTTTCACCTCCTTCATTATGCTGATATCTTAAACTCTCATGGAAATGTCCTCACAAAACAGTTGTTTGTGTTTTAAATATTGATATAATATAATATCATTCAGAGATTGTTTCTTTTCAAATTGATGATAAATGAATCCAGTCGATTTTCAGTTAGTTTCTGTCGTCTGTATATAATGTAGGGTTCTGCAAATCTTCTATGATAGTGTATAAATAGTCCAACCATTTCTTTAAATTGTGTTTTACATTAATGAGACTTGCATTGCATTATCCTATACATTTATACGTATCTGCAATCGAACCCACAACCTTGCGCTGTTAACACAATGCTCTTACCACTGAGATACAGGAAAGCTGTTTTGACATCACATACAGTGCATATGGCCAATGTCTCAAGAGGGAGCCAGCATGACACACCAGCTTCCAGAGCCGCCACCTGGATGCACTTTGATTTTATTGATGCATGTTTCAGCGCTCATGTAACATGCATTCATTGTGATTTCAATGATGCGAGATGTCTCCCTAAAATGCAATCTAAAGTATGCACAAACTAACATTATGGTAAAAAAGACATAAAAGGAATTGGTTTAAATGAAGCTTTAATGGTGTCTACTGGTATGTGAGTGTTGGGATGTTAAAAACAAGTTGTATTTTCAGCTCTATTTGAGACATTTTTATTTGTAAAAATCTATTGCAAAATGTATTGTATGAAAATAAATTTTATTGTGACTTATGTATCGTGCTGCAGTGTTCACATTGGATGATGGATCTGCGACAGGAGGTTACCCCACTGTGTGACTTTACAATAGGTCACAATCACTGACATCTGTCTGCTCCGCAAACAACGTTTCACAACCAAACGCACGCGCGAAGTGATGTGTGATATTAGCGTTCTCGCGGGAACCTAACTTTGCCTTGTATCTTGCTTTCTCATTGGCTGTAGGTTATCGCAGATGTAATTTTTCAGTCAAAACTCATTTCACACAGCAGGATTTTGAGTCGCCGTCAGCAGGTATATATATGTAGCATGCCAAATATTTCACGGGAGTCTGCGACGCGTCTGCATTAGAGCGAACGGACTCGGAAGCTTGAGCCACGTGGTGTGGAAGAGAGCGAGCGACTGCACACCTGCATGTTTGCAGTAATCTGACAGAATAGCCAGTGATAACATTTATTCCTCGTATTGTTTGTACAGCAGTAAAAACTCACGCAAACTTTTGAAAGAGTAAGTCCATCAAAATATATTTGTAAGCAGGATGAAGGGGAAAATAAACCAGTGAACGCTCCGTGTTTAACTCATTTTGTTTTATTCCATTTCAGTATGTGTATTTCTGTATTGTTTTTTAAATGCTTTGTTTATTGAAAACAAACCGTGCACGGTTTGCATTTACAGTAAAGTTAGGAAGACCTGGAACACCTTAGGTGTGCAGAATCTTATTGAACTACACTAAAATGGCCACATGTGTGTAATAGAATGTTAAGGAAAAAAATAATTCACTCACCAGATTGTCACTTCAACCCTGTATGACTTTCTTCTGCAGAACACATTTTAAAACAATGTTGGGAACAGAAAACGTTTGGTCCCCGTTCACTTGCATTAGATTGATGTCCATACAATAAAAGTGAACAATCGTTATTGGTTACCAAATTGTTTTTATAATCCCTTCATTTGTGTCTTGCAGATGGCAGAAAATCTCACCTTAAAAATGACGATGGGGAGTATGACTATATTGATTTTTAAGATAAACTTTTCCTTAATGGGACAAATTGTACACAATGTAGCCAGGGAGCTAGCTCCTTTAGCTTGAAGGGTGTGGCGGAGTACATGGTTTGAGAGGACACTAAAATATGAGGTCCGGTCCCTTTGTTTAGATTGCACGCGTTTATGGAAGCTTTTGGGTGAGCTCTCCTTGTCATGTGTGCATGGCTATTGCCCAGAGCAGATGTGAAGTACTTGTTATTCTGAGTGGACACCATTGGACAGAGTGAATAAGTGGGTCACCAGCTGATAGACCATCGGTAATGCTGGGTGTTTTGATTGAGGATTTTGGTCCAGTGTTGATGGCAGTGTTGCAGTAGGTGTAGTTGTTCCTCCGGTTAGGGTTGTGTTTTCCCATCGCTGGTTTGTCCCTGTAGGTGGGTGCTGTATGTTTCCAATCTAGCTGTGGGCTAGGATGGTGGTGTATGGGACTGACTAGCGAGGTGGTTTCTTTTTTTCTACCTTGTCCCTTCCCAGTCTCTCATTTCTGGCCATTAGAAAATGCGCCATACTACATTGACGCCTGCCGCACATGGATTACACTTGAGCATGGTTTGGCAGGTATTATGTTTTTATTTGCAGTGTATTATGAGTGGGTCAGCTGCCTAGTGGTTAGAGCCAAGGGTTACTGATCAGAAGGTTGCTGGTTCGAATCTCAGTACCAGCAGGTCATGACTGAAGTGGCCTTGAGCAAGACACCTTACCCCTGATTGCTCTGCAGTAATGTGCCACTGTAAAAAAACTAGTAAGTCGCTTTGGATAAAAGCGTCTGCCAAATGAATAAATGTACATTATGAGTTTCGGGACATTTACCCAAGCTTTTAAAATGTAAAAACAGAAAATCATTTGTACTTTCATTCCTTTGATTTGACTTTATTTTAGACAGCAGAGGTGGAAAGATATGTGAAGGACAAAGGACAATGTGGCTTTTGGGTTGGTGTTGTAGAAGCTGGTGAAACAGTCGTGTCTGGTTGAAATCAATGAGGCAGATATCCAGACACGGTCACATTCACAACAGACTAGGACATGGGACAAGAGAGGAAAACAGGGATTCCCTGCCATTGCATCTGCATGACATACTTCCCTCCCTGAAAAACACAAACACACAAGTTGGCTTTATAGCTTTTAACCTTACACAAGAGCAAATTAACCATAAGTACCTTTTGTGTAACACCACATCCATTATAGGGTGTAGCATAAACAAGACCTCCATGAGTGTGTGAAGTGTGTCCACAGTTAGGCGGCAAATGGCCAAGAGGAACCGGTGCAGAACTATCTGTGAGAAATAAGTCCAAAGGTGATTCAATGCTGAAAATCTCGTTACACTTTTCATTAAGGTTCCAGTGAAATTTAGCAGCATCTAGCGGTGAGGTTTCAAATCGCCACCAACGGCTCACTGCAGCCCCTCCCTTTCAAAGCACTATGTGGTAAAGGACCAAAGATGTCATTGTGTTTTCACTTTTGCCGAAGGATCTACACACTCTGGAGAGAAGTTTGCCCATTTAGTGCTACAGTGGAAACATGGCCAATTATATAAAACTAGAAGCACCAGTTCGATTTTACAGGATATTTAAGCATCAAATAAAGTATAATTTTTGAGTCCAACTGACACAGGAAATAAAAACATTAAAGCAAACATTTGTCAATTTTGCCAGTGAAGGTCATACGAGTCAAAGACAAACAGGAATTCTCAACTTACCTCGACAAAGCTCAACTTGGTCCACACCAGAACCAAAGAGTTGCAAATTCATAAAATCTTTATCACACTTCAGCTTTGGAGACATTTCATCCCAGGGTACTTCAGATGGGGCTTCAAATTGTTCTTGCATTCCAGCGCTTCTCGGCAGATCTGAAATACAATGCAAGTGATTGGTAACAGTGTATATGAATCCATAAACACAATGTACAAGTGCATTACATACAAGAGACGCTGTCGTCATCAATGATGTTTCCAAAATCAGCAAACTGGTCATCAAGTCTCTCTTGAGCTGACATATCAGAGAACGTTTCCCCTTCATCACTAGCTTCATCTGCAATACAATCCAAGAGATTCATACACATTTGATTCCATATATACACAACAATGACAAGTATATTACATACCAAAGAAGGTGTCGTCATCAATGGGGCTGTCAAAATCAGCAAACTGGTCATACAGTGTCTCTTGATCTGACATATCAGATAACGTTTTATCCCCTTCATCACTAGCTTCATCTGCAATACAATCCAAGAGATTCATACACATTTGATTCCATATATACACAACAATGACAAGTATATTACATACCAAAGAAGGTGTCGTCATCAACGATGTTTCCAAAATCAGCAAACTGGTCATACAGTGTCTCTTGATCTGACATATCATAGAACATTTTATCCCCTTCATCACTAGCTTCATCTGCAATACAATGCAAGTGATTCATAACCGACATTAATTCCATATACACCATGACTCACAAGTGCATTACATACCAAAGGCGGCGTCGTCATCAATGGGGCTGTCAAAATCAGCAAACTGGTCATCAAGTCTCTCTTGGTCTGACATAGAGAATGTTTTATCCCCTTCATCACTAGCTTCATCTGCAATACAAATGCAAGCGATTCGTATCAAACATTTAAAGTCCCAGTGAAAAAAATTACTATGTCTATCATTTCAAGAAATGTTTCAGCGTATATTGTTATTAGTTTATCAGTGTAGGTCACAATTCCATTTCCCTCTGAAATGTATCAAAATACTTATGTAAGAACAACTGCAACTTCCGGTTCACATGGACCTGTAATCATTTTTTAATCCATATACACAATGACGCACAAGTGCATTACATACCAAAGAAGGTCTCGTCATCAATGGGGTTGTCAAAATCAGCAAACTGGTCATAAAGTGTCTCTTGATCAGATAACGTTTCCCTTTCATCACTAGTCGTTTCTGTCAAAGACAAACTTCTGCAGTGTATTAAAGTACTGAGTGTACTGACCGTAAACACAAGTAGAATAACTAATTCATTTCCTCTGCTTTTGCAAAACGCCATTGTGTGCACAAAGATACGCTACTAGTGCACAAACAGTCTACTGTGCTGCTTTATGAGATCCCATATTGCTCGTTTGGTCAATTGTAATGTCCATGGCCAATCACAAACTTAGTTTAATCACTGACGTATAAGGTTCAGGTGTTTCATCTTCATGTGAGACTCTGCGCAGAGGAACCACGTATGACAAATGTGTCCGTGGTCACTTTTGCGATTCCATGTGTATTTACTTCGTTTATTTAGTGATAAGTTTAAATTGTTTATTTTTATATTTCAACAATTTTATGATACTTAGTGGGCACATACACAACATTATCGCTTATTTTATACAATTTATTCTTTTTTAATCTTGTGTTTATATTTTAGCGTTCCCATGATGCCTTATGGTACATGTCACTTCAGGGTTTACCATTTTTGAGAGAAGATGCAACGTTTTTTTCAAGGTGTTTATTACGATATAAGAAGATTGTATAAACCTCTCTTAACTCACAAGCAGGCAAGGATATATTGATCTGTACATGAATACTGTGGCTCTATTTTACAGGCCATTAGCATTTGAAGAAAGAAACAGAATAATGTAGACCGTGAGTTGGAGGTGCACCTGGAGAACGCCACTGTTTTTAAAGGCACTTCACTCACCCCCCCCGCATTAACTCCATCTACCTCTCTCTCTCTCACACACACACACACACACACCCTCCCGCATTCACTCCATCTACCTCTCACATACACAAATCTGTCACAGACACCATATCTTAGTCTCTCTCTACTCTTTACTCTCTCTTTTTCTCCTCCCTCCCTCTCTCTCACACACACACACACACACACACACACACTCACCCTCTATCTATCTATCTATCTATCTATCTATCTATCTATCTATCTATCTATCTATCTATCTATCTATCTATCTATCTATCTATCTATCTATCTATCTATCTATCTATCTATCTATCTATCTATCTATCTATCTATCTATCTATCTATCTATCTATCTCTATCTATCTATCTCTCCAACTCACTCACTTTGAAACACACACACACACTCGCTGTCATTCTCTTACTCACTCAGTCACACACACCACATATCACACACGTTTGCCATTAAAATATTGATCTCAATAGTAATGTAACTATGCTTGCTTTGTTTTTTTTTTTTCACTTTTTCCTATCTGGACACCGAGCAATGTAACTTGTTCATTATCATTACCTGTGAGACTTGATTTTTACATGGCAGTTCAATTAATATTGTCTTTTTAGACCATTGGTATTGACTGGGTTGAGTTCTTTTATTGGTATAGGCAAGGGACATGGACTAAAATGCACCAGAATGCAGGAAATTGCATCTATGAAATTAAAAAAATTGCACACACACAAACAGCCCCACCTAAAATATTTTTCACCAGCCGCCACTGCTAATAGTAACTTAAATAAAAGGATATTATAATCAAGCTGCTATTAACTCGACATGCTGCTATTTGAAAATGGCGCTCACAAGTTTCTATTCGTCTTGTTGGTCACGGTAACCCAGCCCCTGACGCAAGCGGTTCTTACTTGGCTCTGTTCTAGACCAGCAATGATCTGGTGCTACTACTCTTTCTGGTTCGGAGCTGGTGCTTTGTGTGTGGAAAAACAAAGAACCGATTTGAAACTAGGCTCTGGCTCAGAACCAGCACCAGCTCTGCCTTGGTGGAAAAGGTTGAATCAGTGTTTCCTCCATAATGAGTTTGTCAATTTAAAAGAATGCTTTAACTAATCCATTACACCTTAAAGGTGCACTATGCAAGAGTCATTCATGGTTAGGTGTAGTCCTAACCCTAAATTTAAATAGTATTTTATAATATGTCCCTCTTTTGTGATTTCAGATTATAGATAAACATGTGCTTGTGGATCTACATCAGATGACCATGGCAACCCAGGTGTGGAAATGGAGGACTGTTTTTAATCTGAAATCTGTGTAATCTATGATGGACGATTCTTCTGACACCATATGAATGCATACGGTCGTCTGGCAGAAGCTAGATCATTTCGATAATAAAGTTATTAATATGGATATTTTTCTTACAAACACATCTCTTTGCTTAAGAAGGCCTTTATTATCATAATGTAGCTATGTTTTCATGCTCTGCTTGTATTTCTACTGTCCAATTAACATTAAACACGTTTCTTTGCAATTCACAAAAATTACTGTTCTGTTTCATTGGAGGGACCCATTACATGTTTATAGTTTTTCTTTTACTGGGAGAAACAACATTTGATGATTATTTTCCCATTGTCCAATCATTTTGTTAAAATAAATAGTCTTTGATTTGATGTACTTATTGGGGTTTTATCCATTGTTCTCGGTTATTTTACAAAGAAAAGCTATATTTTAAAGTACATTACTGTATAAATAAAGAGAAACTTAATAAAGTAACAAATAAAAGCCATACATTTACAGAGATTAACCTGAAACATGGGCGAGGCTAGCCCCTTTTTAGGGGTGCTTCAGCATGGGGATTGTTTCAGCACCCCTAAAAAGAAGCTCAGCACCCCTAACACTTGGAGTAAGAACAAGCCCGTAGGCAGGGGGGGTTCGGGTGGTTCGAACGAACCCCCCATCACTGCCAAAGGTCCACAAAGCAACGTCTCTGAATGATAAGGGGGAGGGTTTTATATATATTTTTTTAATTAAAAGGATTTCTATATTTTATCCACTCAATATTGCAGGGCCAATATCACTGAATATCACACTATGTTTTATTATTATAATTACGCTATGTTTATAAAATGTCCAAAACATACTACGTAGTTTGAGGTTTAAGGATGAAAATGAAAACATCCCCGCTTTGCTAATGGTGTCATCCTCTTCTCTTCTTCTACTTCTCCTCTCTACCTGCACGACCATCATCCAGCGCGAAACACACGCGGAGTGAGAACCCGTTATGTAGTGTTGTGAATCAACTAAGTTGCTCGAAAGCTGTCTCACACTTCTTTCCTTTTACATAGAGTTGTTATTATTGCCTAATGTTTATTATATCATTATTGTAGTATTAAGTAGCTTATATATTCATATATAATATCATATTCAGTGTTGTTTCACTAAACCCCACCCTCTTGTGGTGAGTTGTGGTAATATAGCCTTTTGAGTGTTGATGGAGCTGCACTTTGAATACGGTTAATAGATGTCTCATCTCAAATGTGGCTAGCCCGGTGGCTCACCTTTGCTCTACTGCTCCCAATTTAGCTGTATTCAAATACCGCAAAGGATTATTATCAGTGTCCACAACACAGGGTGACCCTTGTAGATTTTCCCTAAATTTCTCAGAGACTGCCCACTTAAGGGCCATGTGACGAGTCACCCCTTGCACAATCAGCGTCGCCGTGGAGACGGAGGAAATCAGAGTGGCGCACCTGTTACCACCTGCGGCTCATCAGAGCCGTTATAAAAGCTGAAGCCACGGTGAGCAAGCTCTCCACACACACACACACGAGTCTAACCTCCGTATGTCTTCTGTGTGTTTTATAAGGTTCAGATGACTGACCCTTCGGCAGGACGACACCGCCACCCAAACAACCAGCGCAACAAACCACCCACTCAAAGGTCTGGTATCCAGGACTTATCTGCCGTGGCTAGTAGGAGCGCCTTTCCCAGTCTTTTCCCGCTCCCGCAGCTATTTCAATAAAAGTTGCCCTCCGGGGTTGTTTGGCATTTATAGTGTACGTGTCGTTACTCTGCTCGCCACAACTGGTGGAAAATGCAGGCAAAGTAACAAACGAAACAGATCCGCTATAAAGCACCGCTCTCTCTCGATGTGGAGCCTGGAGTCTCTAATAAAAATTTATTCCAGCAGGTGAAAAGATATTCTACTTGAAAATCTATCATGGTGGAGAGGCCAGAAAGGCAGTTGAAAGATTATTTTATCAAAACTCGGAAGATGCATAAGGGAGCGTTGAAGGTTTAACCTGAACATTCTTCTCATTGAAGTCTAACTCTGTCCCATCTGTAAACTGTCCTACAATGGTATAACACTTCATTCACTGAAATTCTGTGCAGTGTCAAGATTTTGCTGCAAAGATGGGATATTTATCAAATTGTTCAGCTATAGTATAGTACAGCCCTACTCTCCTTTGTGTTGAATCCTTAACTTGAACTCTTGTATGATATGGTTTAAAATATAACGACTGGAAATGTATTATAAAACTTGTCCACAGATTTTTCTGCGGTGTCTATAGGGTTGTTTGAACAATACATTCTTCCAAATATCATTTAGTCAGGTTTTTAGTTTAGCCTAAAAATGCATTTAAAGAGATTTTTGGACCAACAATCTGCCACAATTCAAACATTAAACAACTAGTCACAGAAACAAACTACAGTTTAGTCAAGCTTTATTAGGTTTGTTCAAGAACCTGAAAGACAAAACATTACAATAGGCATCAATAGAACACCCAATTAAGAACTTATCCTTTCATGTACCCGCTTGATATTTAGCAGGGGTGGGTCTGTGGGGTCCTGGCCTGTGGGGTCCGGGTGGGGTCCTGGCCTGTGGGGTCCGGCCTGTGGGGTCCTGGCCTGTGGGGTCGCTGGCCTGTGGGGTCCAGCAGGGGTTGGTCGTGGCCTGTGGGGTCCAGCAGGGGTTGGTCGTGGCCTGTGGGGTCCAGCAGTGGTGGTCGTGGCCTGTGGGGTCCAGCAGGGGTTGGTCGTGGCCTGTGGGGTCCAGCAGGGGTTGGTCGTGGCCTGTGGGGTCCAGCAGGGGTTGGTCGTGGCCTGTGGGGTCCAGCAGGGGTTGGTCGTGGCCTGTGGGGTGCCTGGCCTGTGGGGTCCAGCAGGGGTTGGTCGTGGCCTGTGGGGTCCTGGCCTGTGGGGTCCAGCAGGGGTTGGTCCTGGCCTGTGGGGTGGCTGTGGGTCCTGGCCTGTGGGGTCCAGCAGGGGTGTGGTGGTGGCCTGTGGGGTCCTGGCCTGTGGGGTCCAGCAGGGGTTGGTCCGGGGTGGCCGTGGGGTGTGGGGTCCTGGCCTGTGGGGTCCAGCAGGGGTTGGTCCTGGCCTGTGGGGTCCAGGTGGGGTCCTGGCCTGTGGGGTCCAGCAGGGGTCCTGGCCTGTGGGGTCCTGGCCTGTGGGGTCCTGGCCTGTGGGGTCCTGGCCTGTGGGGTCCAGCGAGGGGTTGGTCCTGGCCTGTGGGGTGGCCAGCAGGGGTTGGTCCTGGCCTGTGGGGTCCTGGCCTGTGGGGTCCTGGCCTGTGGGGTCCTGGCCTGTGGGGTCCTGGCCTGTGGGGTCCTGGCCTGTGGGGTCCTGGCCTGTGGGGTCCAGCAGGGGTTGGTCCTGGCCTGTGGGGTCCTGGCCTGTGGGGTCCTGGCCTGTGGGGTCCTGGCCTGTGGGGTCCTGGCCTGTGGGGTCCTGGCCTGTGGGGTCCTGGCCTGTGGGGTCCTGGCCTGTGGGGTCCTGGCCTGTGGTGGTCCTGGCCTGTGGGGTCCTGGCCTGTGGGGTCCTGGCCTGTGGGGTCCTGGCCTGTGGGGTCCTGGCCTGTGGGGTCCTGGCCTGTGGGGTCCTGGCCTGTGGGGTCCTGGCCTGTGGGGTCCTGGCCTGTGGGGGGTCCAGCAGGGGGGGGCCTGTGGGGTCCTGGCCTGTGGGGTCCAGCAGGGGTTGGTCCTGGCCTGTGGGGTCCTGGCCTGTGGGGTCCAGCAGGGGGGTCCTGGTCCTGGGGTCCTGGCCTGTGGGGTCCAGCAGGGGTTGGTCCTGGCCTGTGGGGTCCTGGCCTGTGGGGTCCAGCAGGGGTGGGTCCTGGCCTGTGGGGTCCTGGCCTGTGGGGTCCAGCAGGGGTGGGTCCTGGCCTGTGGGGTCCTGGCCTGTGGGGTCCTGGCCTGTGGGGTCCTGGCCTGTGGGGTCCTGGCCTGTGGGGTCCTGGCCTGTGGGGTCCTGGCCTGTGGGGTCCTGGCCTGTGGGGTCCTGGCCTGTGGGGTCCTGGCCTGTGGGGTCCTGGCCTGTGGGGTCCTGGCCTGTGGGGTCCTGGCCTGTGGGGTCCTGGCCTGTGGGGTCCTGGCCTGTGGGGTCCTGGCCTGTGGGGTCCTGGCCTGTGGGGTCCTGGCCTGTGGGGTCCGGCCTGTGGGGTCCTGGCCTGTGGGGTCCTGGCCTGTGGGGTCCTGGCCTGTGGGGTCCTGGCCTGTGGGGTCCTGGCCTGTGGGGTCCTGGCCTGTGGGGTCCTGGCCTGTGGGGTCCTGGCCTGTGGGGTCCTGCAGCCTGTGGGGTCCTGGCCTGTGGGGGGTTGGTCCTGGCCTGTGGGGTCCTGTGGGGTCCAGAGGGGTTGGTCCTGGCCTGTGGGGTCCTGGCCTGTGGGGTCCAGCAGGGGTTGGTCCTGGCCTGTGGGGTCCTGGCCTGTGGGGTCCAGCAGGGGTTGGTCCTGGCCTGTGGGGTCCTGGCCTGTGGGGTCCAGCAGGGGTTGGTCCTGGCCTGTGGGGTCCTGGCCTGTGGGGTCCTGGCCTGTGGGGTCCTGGCCTGTGGGGTCCTGTGGGGTCCTGGCCTGTGGGGTCCAGCAGGGGTTGGCCTGGCGTGGGGTCCCTGGCCTGTGGGGTCCTGGCCTGGTGGGGCCTGTGGGGTCCTGGCCTGTGGGGTCCTGGCCTGTGGGGTCCTGGCCTGTGGGGTCCAGCAGGGGTTGGCCTGTGGGGTCCTGGCCTGTGGGGTCCTGGCCTGTGGGGTCCTGGCCTGTGGGGTCCAGCAGGGGTTGGTCCTGGCCTGTGGGGTCCTGGCCTGTGGGGTCCTGGCCTGTGGGGTCCTGGCCTGTGGGGTCCTGGCCTGTGGGGTCCGCTGGGCCTGGGGGTCCTGGCCTGTGGGGTCCTGGCCTGTGGGGTCCAGGCCTGGGGGGGTCCTGGCCTGTGGGGTCCCGGCCTGTGGGGTCCAGCAGGGGTTGGTCCTGGCCTATGGGGCCCCGGCCTGTGGGGTCCAGCAGGGGTGGGTCCTGGCCTGTGGGGCCCTGGCCTGTGGGGTCCAGCAGGTGGGGGGTCCTGGCCTGTGGGGCCCTGGCCTGGGGGGGCCCTGGCCTATGGGGCCCTGGCCTATGGGGCCCTGGCCTATGGGGCCCTGGCGGCCTATAAATGGTTATGGGTACTTGAGGGTCAGAACGTACGGTGGGGGACGCTGTTGGCAGTGTCAAAGGGCAGGAAAGAGTCACTTCACGGTCAAGGTATAACAAAGGGAGATACCTTTCCATATCCTGAAAAAGACAAAAGCACATTAATATTGGCTTTCATAATAAACAAATCCGGTTGTCAAGTACACATAGAGCAGCAAAGAAAAAAGGTGTAGTTGACAGTACTATTACGTCTTACCTTCATTACCCAACAGCTTCCAGTAAATGGTGCTGTAACCACCAGATCACCACGAACAGTATCCAATGTGAACCCACATTTAGAGTACTCTGACAGCAGAGGCTGCCATGATCCATCAACTGAAGGAGGGGGAAAATCATCAAGAACTAGTCAAGTTTAAATTCACTCAAGAATAAGACAAAAACTACCTTTGATCATAACAGTTTCAGCCCCGAGTCCAAGCAAGACAACCATTCCAGTGGGCAAGCAAGTAGCTGTAGGATGGGAAGCAAAATCCGTAGGAAGGGGAGAACTCACAGGGCATGACGCCTGCACAGGTGCCCCCATTATAATCATAGACACAATATAACTTCCACCCTGTCAGAAGAGAGAAAAGATTAAGACCCATTTGCACAAACAACTGCAGCAAAAGTGTATAAATGACCTGTTGTCGGACAGGACAGCCACTGAAAGGAACAGAAAACGAAACATCCCGACGAATCCTCTTCACAGAGATACCGCAGCTGGCTGGGATTTCAGACACAGGCACTGGAGACCCCACTCCTATTTAAGAGAAACCATACCATAACAGACCTTCAATTGTGAAAAGGAAACCAAAAGGTTGTATGGGCTTACCTCTATCAACTAGGAAGTGGGGCATTCTTGGACCAGGAACACGCAATGTCATGGCATCATTACCACAGTGCACAGAAGGACCCAGACGTTTCAGCTTATCCTCAGCAAGTTGGAATAGTGCTTAATTTAGTGGAACAAAACAAGTTAACAAGTTGCCCATTTAAAAAAACATGCGATGTAAACATTTTACTGTGAACATACCTTGTTCACCAGACCAGTAACCATTAGTCTCTTCTCCTGTTCTCCCAGCAGAATCATTGGATACACCACTGCCAATAATAAGCTTGCCAAAATTGAGTGTTCTGTTGGCAATGGTGTCATGAGGAAAACCCATTCCTGGAACGGCAGCATGACCAATCCTTAAACAGCTTGCTGTAACCACAGTCAAGCCAAAAAGTAAAAGATCCCTAAGCCCCAGCATCGCAAGGGCAATACTGTACTCTATTCTAGTGTGCTATTTGTACTCACCTTTTGTACTCAATCACTTGTTAATTTTACATGGCTGACCAATCAAATCTGTCATCTGTGTAATCAATCACCACTTAGCTTATTGTTTTCACCTGTGTCTAATAACTTTGTGAATTAACACAAATATCTAGAAAATCTGAAGCCTGTATTGATAAAGCGTTATTTCTGGGGCCATGGTGGTTTCCTGTAGTTTGCAATGGAAAGACTGCGGTTTGCACAACGTGGTCTAAGAAGCCGCGTTTATTTACACCCAAAGCGTTGGATGCGCAGTATTTGTTTACAGTGGTTTTAAAGAATTACAAATACTTGAAAATCAAAGTGATGTAAAAAAACATCTTAAAAAGGTAATATAGCTGTTTTAAATGATTTAATTTAAATTTTATTGGACTAAAAATATATAGTTGTATTTTACAACTTTTTAATGCCTATTTTAGTTCAAATTATTTTAGTTTAAGTTTGTTGCTTTGAGAATTTATAAAAACATTTTTTTTGTTTCAACCTTGAAATTAAATCTGTTATAGTTCCAAGTCTCACCAAGTGTTTTGTCAAGTTTGATCTTGCTATTATAAAACATGACCATTTTGTGGGTCTTCTTGCTGCTTTACCACGGAAATCCAGGTTTGCCAATGCTTGGTTTGACGCCACAAAAATATTATATACACATGTGTTATATATATATATATATATATATATATATATATATATATATATCAAAGTGATGTACAAAACATCTTAAAAAGGGTATTATAGCTGTTTTAAATGATATATAGTTGTATTTTACAACTCGATTTATTAACCCCTTGATAGGCACCGCCTATTTAATGAACATACACAATGAAAAAATACAAAATGGACAGGGACTTGTGAACACAACGAAGACAAAACACATATTATATACAAATCGATTTTGCAAAACACTGGAAAGGTCTAAGACTCTAAAATACATATTTCATCAAAGATATAATGTTTGTCATAATAAGATAAGAGTTAACTTGCAAAATATTGAAGCTGGCGGAGCAGTGACTGTAAGCACGATAAATATTATATACGATATATAATATAATTTTATTTAACTTAAAAATCGAAGGCATCTGAAATTGGTGTTTTTTACTGTGTAGTGTAGCAACTTGATACCTTCTGTCCTATGAAGATGAATGAGGACCTCTACAGTTCTTTATTGTGTGATTACTTCATGTGCATCATGCTTTCATCAGAACTTGATTTATTTGCTGCTCTCTGAGGATCCCTACCATGTGTTGACATTTCCGCTCTGCATACAGTGGATTTACTAATGTGCTGAAAATGACTTCAAGTTTAAATTAATAGATAAATGTACCAATAAACAAACTCATCAATCAGTAAATGAATGAATGAAACAACAGAAATAAAATAGAACTAATAATAATACAAAGTTGTCATGTTCTCACTGCACATGAGTTCTCTAGTGATGAGTGTTAGATGATATCATGATGTATGGCACTTGTTATGGTGTCAGACTTTCGCATCAGAGTCAGATTGATCAGCGGTTCAAATCCTGCCAAGTACCATTTGTGAGAACATGTAAGGGAAAGAATATACTCTGATGTAATACACGGCCACGATGGCTGATGTTATTGATGTAAGGGTGGATGAGATGTATTTTTATATATCTAATTCACTCTAAAGAAAAACTGTTTTAAAATAAAATGCACAGGGAAATGGCAAAATTCCACTCGGTACTAAATTGTTCTCCTGAAATCAAAGTACATCCCTGCTAGATTTAATTTCTGCATAAATGAATGCAAGCCCGCAAGATAATGAATTGTGAAGTAGTTAAGCTCACTGAATACATTCCTGGCTAAATAGTTGGAGGAAGGGATTCCCTCTAAACTAAACATTCTTAGTCTTACAATGCTGTACCTCATTTGGTCATTCTGTGAATCCCTGGACCTATGAAACCTTCCAGATGTCTTTTTGGTATCGTATATAAAGACTTCTAAAATAAATGTGTTCGAAAGCATGATGCCTCTCTGTGTCTTGTTTTTGTGCTCCCAGATCTGCAGAAGAATTCCCTCACAACATCCAACCTATTTCTGATTTGAGATTTTAATGGTAATCCAAAACACAGAACGTGTTAATAAAATGTAGTGTTTGAAAGGAGCCTGAAATTTAACAATCCCTATGAATTAATTCAGCCCCTTCACACACAGGATCCTCTATAAAAGCACATTTTAGTCACTGAGATGGTCTCTGTGTGATCAAAATGTATCCATGAATGACTCAGGCTTTGACATGATCGAAAAGCTGGGTAATAATCTGGTCTTTTCCCTGGAGCTGAACATTCAAAACATTAAGCAGCTATGTGATGTCCACAAGGAAAGCAAGGTCAGAAAGCCATTTCGGGTCCATTGGCACTTGGCAGTTACTGTTCTTGCTTTCCTGAAAAGCTCTGATTTCATCACGTAAATCAAAAAACCTCTTGAGAACTTTTCCTCGGCTCAGCCATCTAACCTCCTGGTGGTACAGCACATCACCATATTGCGCATCCATCTCGTCCAACAGTACCTTGAACTGCCTGTGAGTCAGCGCCTTGGAGCGTATATGTTATTCACAATTTTGACGACTTCACGCATCACATCAACAAGCCCAATGGATTTGGCACATAGCTGTTCTTGATGTACAATACAGTGGTACTTCACGACTTTCCCCCCACACTCATGGACTTTCTGAGACACCAAAGCAGCAAGGCCACATTTCTTCCCTACCATTGTTGGGGCTCCGTCAGTTGAAATTCCAGCCATATTCTTCCATTTTAATTCGTTCTTTCTTAACACGTGCTCAACCACAAAGAAAAGGTCCTCACCTTTAGTAGTCCCTGAAAGAGTCTCGGTGCCAACAAGCTCGTGTGGCATTTTCTTGAGCCGACGAAGGACGTAGCAGTGTACTCTGCTCCGATCGAAGTTTAGCAAGCAGCTTATTAGCCTCTTGCTTTCGTGCCTCTCCGCTGTACTTGGAGAAAGCCGAAGAATGTTTTGTTTCATAATGAAGACGAATATTGTACTCTTTCAACACAGCGACTGACTGTTTGCAAACTAGACACACTGCCTTTGAATTAACATCAGTAAAAAGAAAATCGTTTTGCCAATTTGTTTTAAAATGTCTCTTGTCTGTGTGCCACTGCCGCCCTCTCTCCATTATTAATGTTAACGTTCCTTGTCGCAAATCGCGCCGTTTCTGCGAGTCACAGTAGGCATGCGCAAATAAGAGTCAAATTCGCTTAATCATAAATAATTAATCCTTTAATTTTACATCATTGTCACTCAAAAACATGTCATGTAAAATGTTAAAATATTATGTCAAATCAGAAATTAAAATCTGCATGATTGCCGTTTTTTTTTACCTCTCTTACCATATATGGCATCACGGGCCAAAATAAAGGTCGCAGCGGGCCAACTTTGGCGTGAAACAAAAACAGCAGCGCGACAAATAAACTGCGTACCTGTGTAGTGCGTACATGTGTCTCTGTTGTTAAAGTTTATCGTTAATTTGATTCACATTTTAACAGTCGGGAGTCATGTAAACATGGCGTCTTTTCTGGTCAGTCGTCATGGAAACAGGAAGCCCTGGCATTTGGACCAGAGTGTCAGAGGAAGTGATAGTTGCAAAAAACTTTCTGAAGCACAAGAGTGAGGCTGGTACAGTTCAGGACATGATAGCAGTGTACAAACTCCTAGATTCGGAAATGTTCCCTTCATTGGAAGCTGTTATGCGGTCTTTAAGTGCCTTGGGTGGGCAATACATGGCTCAGGAGGACCACAGGACAAAGCAGACTCCAGCACCTATAGCTGCGATGTCTATTGAGGACTTGCTTGAAATAATTGAACCCCAAAGGGTCATTGACAGGTTTGCCACCCTCAAAGTGCGGCGACATAGATGAACTCTACCAAAGTAGAGCAAAAATGGGGATTCGGGGGAAGTACTTCAACAATTTCCCTCTATTTCTTTTTTATATCTTTACTTTCTAAGTATTTTCAAGACCTCTGTAAATTATCTGGACATTTTAGACTTTTTGGTTTTACCTTTTTTTTGCTCTTAATGTGAAGCTTGTTTTATTATTATTTATTGATGACTGGCGTGCGACCAGATAACGATGACCATTTGTAAATAAATTACAGAAGATGAATTACATTTTGTTGTCCAAGTACCTTGACAATAAAGATCTAATCTAACCAATCTGATGACTGTTGATACAAAAGGAGGCATATGGAGTTAAGGGTCAGGAAAAGCTGTGTGAAGAAGGTTTTGTGTTTGTTACAGGGGGCTGTCTGTGTGAACTCTCATTATTAAGCTGGTGTTCTGAAAAGGTCTCAAAAAAAAAGAAAAAAATCTGGATTTTGGAGTTAGTTGAATTAATGTTAAAATGATTAAAAAAATTATATTGACATATTTTTTGTTTTTGTGTGTAAAGAGGGTGGGTGGTGGCAGTGGGGCTCATTGGGGGCTCAGCACCCCTAAAGCTCTGACCCTAGAATCGCCCCTGACCTGAAAGGTAGTTGTTTTTAATGTATTTTCACATACTTATTACGTTTTTATACATGTCTTTTTAGTTATTTTACAGAGATAAGCTATATTTCAAAAGTACATTACTGTATAAATGAAGAGAAACTGTGTAGGCATTGCCTGCCAGGGCATGGTAAAACCCTAAATAAGCCACATTAAAACAATTTATGATCATTTATTTAAAAATATATATATAGTTAATTTGCAGCATTTGGAGTTCGCTATAATGTGCTTAATCACTAGTCGAATATAAACAGACATCACACGCTGGAGAAAGTGATTCCTGGAGGGAACATTCAGAGGGGCATACATTTAAAACACTTTCAATTTACTGATTTGTGTAATTTTACATACATTTCTGTCATGATCAGGAAAATAATCAATAAAACATTTACAGTAATTATCTGTAAAAGTACATCTTTTAAATCTGTAAAAATTTACAGTAATGTTCTGTAGAAAAAGAATTGAATCTGTAAAAATAGTATGAAATGCCTTTAAAAGCATAATTTTTATGTAATTGTAAATTACAATACTGTCATTTCAATGTTAAAACTTTAAATTACAGCAAATATCTGTAAAACAACAACATTTTACTGTTTAATGAAAAACTTGGGAAATTCTGTAAAAAAATACAGAATATTACCTGTAAAATATGCTTGCCATATAAGATGAACACCTCCCAAGAGAATCTAACTGTTTATGGTTTAAACAACTAGAACTTAAATACATTACAAAACAAGTTTTAAAGCTTAAACTGATGCATTTCTTTCATACAGTCTCCTGTAAAACATGTATGATGATACAGTACAGATTAAAGACCAACACAACTAGAACAGTAAGTGTTATCTTGTGTTTCTTCAACTGTGAAATGTTTCTCTCCGCTCTGAGTTCTCGTATCCTTCTTGAGGTTACTCATAAATCCTTCCACACTGAAGTCATGCAAAAGACTGATGACCTGCGAAAGGTTTCTCTCCTGTGTGAATTCTCATGTGTTTCTCAAGGTTTCCTTTTTGTGTAAAAGTCTTTCCACACTGTAGACATGCGTGAGGTTTCTCTCCGGTGTGAATTCTCATGTGTGTCTCAAGGCTTCCTGTTTGTGTAAAAGTCTTTCCACACTGTAGACATACATGAGGTTTCACTCCTGTGTGAATTCTCATGTGTGTCTCAAGGCTTCCTGTTTGTGTAAAAGTCTTTCCACACTGTAGACATACATGAGGTTTCTCTCCGGTGTGAATTCTCATGTGTTCTTAAGGCTACTCGGATCTGTAAAACTCTTTCCTCTCTCCAGTGTGAATTCTCATGTGTGTCTTAAGGTACTCGTAGCTGTAAAACTCTTTCCACACTGTAGACATGCGTGAGGTTTCTCTCCAGTGTGAATTCTCATGGGTCTTAAGGTTCTTACTCGTAGCTGTAAAACTCTTTCCACACTGTAGACATGCGTGAGGTTTCTCTCCAGTGTGAATTCTCATGTGTGTCTTAAGGTTTCCTGTTTGTGTAAAAGTCTTTCCACACTGTAGACATGCGTGAGGTTTCTCTCCAGTGTGAATTCTCATGTGTGTCTTAAGGTTACTCGTATCTGTAAAACTCTTTCCACACTGTAGACATGTGTGAGGTTTCTCTCTGGTGTGAATTCTCATGTGCTGTCTTTCACTCTTTTTGTCTCCTGTTCTCAGAGCTTCTTCCTGTGAAACTTTCTGCAACGTTTGTGCACGTTGATGTTTCTGATCAGCATCTTTTACTTTATCTTGACTGTCCGTCATATCTGAAGTGAACAAAACTATCTGTTAAACACAGTTTTACAATTGTACAAAACAACATCACAAGACAAGATCTTAGTTTCATTTTCAGGGAACACAGTCATTCAGTGCACTGAGTATTGCTTTGGATAAAGTGTTTGCCATATAACACATGCTGATTAACACATATAACATTATGTGATTAACACATCCTAAGTCAATATTTTAACTTTACTGTTTAAATTACAACATAAAATGAGCTTAGACTGTACATTATTGACATTTGTATTTGATTGACAAAATGTATTCATTGTGCAATCCAGAGAATAAATGAATGTTTATTATAATATTTTTTGTTACTGAATTATGTGTTTTATAATTAAAATAATTACTGCCATGATATCTCAGTGGTTTGGATTGAATCAAGTATAAATGAAGAATCAATGTGAAACATCTTCAGGTACAAAATAAAAGTCATCAGATGTGAAATAACACTACATAGTCTTCACTGTATAAATTGAATATAGATCAATCCTTATTAGAGTCACACCAGTCAAGAGCTTTGAGTGACGATTTTCTTTGTCTTTTGTTGTTTTATTAACAATAATAACAGACTGTGATTTATAAAGCTGCTGTCACTTTAAGTTCAGTACAGCAGAAACGATGCCCCCAAAAATATAGTCGAGTAAAAGAAAGAATAACAACTAAAAACCAACAGACTGTGTCTCATGTAGTCGAGTAAAAGAACAAATGCATGTTTTCTTTTCAATAAGACGATAAAAAACCAACAGACTGATGAAAATGTGAAACAAAGGGTCAAAATGCTGTGCTCTACAAACTCAAAGCAGAACGATGGTCACCTTATAGCCAAACATGTGATTCTATTGAACCTTTACCAGATCACAACCAGATCAAGTTATGATCATTTGATGCAGTTTAGTGATTCACTTTCAGTTCTAATCTTCTGCATTTGTGGTTTATCAAATAAATGAAAGCTTAATAATTCCTCCACTGTCAGAAATAAAGATTTAAAAACAGAAACCAACCTCTGTGTTCTTTAGTCCTCTGAGTTTCTGTTGTGTGTAGTTCTGGATCTCTCGTGTTCTCAAGCTTCTCTTCCACAAACTCCAACAACTGTGTGAAGATTTCAGTTCTTACACCTGAAGTGATTCTTCTGCTTGTTGCTTTCTGGTATTTATTGGTGGTTTGATGTAGGAGGAGCTTTACTGAAGGTGTCAATCACTGTTGGTGTGAACTGGAGATGTTAGAGAGACATTGTCAATAACTCAACTCAGCTTCACTTATATAACATCACTAAAAACAACAATTGTTGACCAAGATGCTGTCCACTATATCAAATACCAACATTTATCTCCATGTGTGACATAAATGACAAAAACATCTCGGCCACATCACAAATCAACTACAGAAACCCAAGCAAAGTGAGAGCAGTTGTCATAAAAACATCTAACAATGTTCAATTTCTTTGGTCTTATTCATGATGGATAAATATTCAACTGCTTATTATTTATTATTATTACAATATTATTAGAAATATCAATGATTGAAGCAGTTTGATTATCGATACACTATCATGAAAAAATATTGCGCTGTAGTCTATCAATATTTTTGCACAATCGACAAAAATTGGCTGCAAATCGAAATTCAGAAAAAAAACGATTCAATTGAAAAGAATGAGAGTTAAATCATTCAATAACTTCTAAAGGACCCTCATGTTATAAAACTGTCTGGTGTTTTAAATCACAGAAGTTTTGAGCTTTTAAGATCGATATCAAATTCTGCCTATTTAAAACACAAACATCTGTTTTGTGAGGACATTTCCATGAGAGTTTAAGATATCAGCATAATGAAGGAGGTGAAAATGGGAACTATGGGTGTAGAATAATGACGGCTGTTAACACTGATGTGTCTGTTATACTGAAACAAAAAGAAAACGTTCATGATCATCAGCAGAAGACCGGCAGCTCTATTAACACCAATGGATGTGTTTTCACTGTTAGGCTAATGTCACTAATGAAACAAACCTTTCAGGACAAACATACAAATCAGGATTTTAAGTCTCAGTATATATGAACTAAACATATGTTTATCATTGTTATATCTTCCTCACTGTGCTCCTGTGTTTTGTGTTCATCTCTTGTGCTAAGACTGACTCAACTCTGAATACATCAGACCAAATCCCTCTGAATTCATCTGATCCGACAGAAAAGGTGCATCATGTCAAGACCATATTATATATTATACTGAAGGAAACTAGGCTTTATATTTAACTGTATTATTAAGGCTCGTTACGTTATAATGTTGATTCTAGTTTGTAATAATGACACTTTTCCGCATGTTCACAAGACCGTCAAGAATCCTTGAAATGAAACTTAACGAGAGAATCCGCCGGTCGTTCATTCTCTCTGAACGGATTTGAAACGATACAGCGGCGTCTTATAGTAAATTCGTTCCCTGAACTTCTCCGCGATTAGTTGAGTTTTAAACGTCTGAAATGTCACATTGTTCGTCAACAGACTCATTGAAAGCGGTCACAGCAAACAGCGCATACAGGCGCGCAGACAGCACTATAGTGACGGGGAGACAAGACCCCTCAGACTCATAGTGACCCGATCTGCCCCTCACTGTCCCAACGAAAGACGACAAACATCAAACATCTGTAAAACTGAGGATTCATGAGGATGTCCGCTATGTACATTAGCCTGAGTAGTGACGGACAGGCCCGCAGCTGCTGCAGTATTTTCCCGTCACTGCTTCACAATCGTGTCGGTCATCGACGTTCAGTCTCCGCCTACTTTATCTCAGGGATTACTTACTTTAATACCTAAACCTAAGAAAGACATTCTTTTGATTGACAATTGGCGTCCAATCTGTTTGTTAAATTGTGATTATAAGATATTAGCTTTGTTACTAGCCAAAAGACCTAAACGGGTTCTGGACTCAATAATAGACGAAACTCAGTCAGGCTTCATCTCAAAAAGGAATATTGCTAACAATATACGCATTGCTTTAGATTTGTTGGACTATGATGAACTAATTAGAGATGAAAGTTTTATTCTTTTTTTAGATTTTTATAAAGCCTTTGATTCCCTTGAACATGAATTTATTTTACAGTCCCTATATAAATTTGGTTTTGGTGATTTCTTTTGCAAAACTGTCCGAACGTTATACAAAAATGGAAACTGCTCAATTAATCTGAAAGCTGGTACTTCTCCAAGATTTAATGTGTTTAGAGGGGTGCGCCAGGGTTGCCCGGTATCACCTTATCTGTTCTTGATGGCTGCTCAACTCCTCACTACTTCCCTGTTGAATAGTCAATTGCAAGGGATTAACATAGCAGAAAAACAGATTATCATAACTCAGTTAGCTGATGATACCACACTTTTTCTTAAAAACGACTTGCAGATCCCCATTGCTCTTGATGTTATTAATTTGTTCTCCAGAGCTTCTGGTCTATCTTTGAATTTGGATAAATGTGAACTCCTTCCCTTAAAGTCTTGTTCTGTTCCATTCCTGCATAATATTCCTGTTAAGTCTCAAGTGAATTATTTGGGTATTACAATTTGTAAAGATGTCAATGCGAGAGGAAAATTAAACTTTGATCCAGTAATTACTAAAGCTAAGAAAAAGTTAAATTCATGGCTCCAAAGAGACTTGTCTTTACGAGGGCGAGCCCTCCTCGCCAAAGCGGAGGGTATCTCTAGATTGACCTACCCTGCTCTTTCTTTACATGTGGACAAGACAATTTGTGTAGAGGTTGATAGAATGCTTTTTGATTTTTTATGGAAACATGAAAGACATTACATTAAAAAATCTGTTGTCATAAATAGCTTTGAACAGGGTGGGTTTAACTTTCTTGATTTTGCTTCTTTGAACAATACATTTAAGATCAATTGGTTGAGGCAGTTCTTGAATAACTCTGACTCCATATGGAATGCTATTCCAAATTATATTTTTTCTAAAGTTGGCAGTCTCCCCTTTCTATTAGTATGCAATTATAATATCTCTAAATTGCCCATCAAATTATCCAATTTCCACAGGCAGGTGCTTCTGGCCTGGCACTTGATTTATAAACACAATTTTAGTCCCCACAGGTATTTTATCTGGAATAACCATGATATCCGATATAAAAATAAAACACTTTTCCTCTCAGCTTGGTTTAATAATAATATTATTTTGGTTTCTCAGCTTCTAAACTCAAATGGTCATTTGTTTTCTTATACTGAATTCTTGACGAAATATTCTATTCCTGTCACCCCACAAAACTTTGCTATAGTGATGGATGCCATCCCCAGTGGAGCTATTGCACTTTTAAGAAACTCAGCTGATTCTTTACTGTCTTCTACCTCTTGGATGCATCCATGCGAAACTGCAATAGGGAAGATTTGTTTTTTATCGTGTCCCTCTTCTAGGAACAGAAAGATTAGACAACTTTTTCAGAGTGATATTATAACTGTCCCTTCTATAATTTCATATTGGAGTAATAGTTTTAATGATATTCCTTGGAAGAAAGTGTGGTCTCTATCCAATAAATATTTAATCACTAATAAGGTTAAAGAGGTATCATTCAAGTTGTTACATCGATTTTACCCAGGCAAAGTTTTTATCAAAAAAATGTTTCCAGAGTTGGATCCCCTTTGCTCCTTCTGTGGAATGGAAGACGAGTCTGTTCCTCATCTTTTTTGGGACTGTATTCATGTAGCTACTTTTTGGGGAAAATTTTGTCTGTTCGTACGTGCTTCTTTATTAGTCAACTTTTCCTTGACGTTTAAGGATATCTTATTTGGTCTTTACAATTCTGACAAAAATCTAAAAGACAAGTATTTTCTTATAAATCTATTTATTTTTCTTGCCAAGTTTTTTGTACACAAGTGTAAGTTTTTGTCTGTCAAACCTCTTTTTATAATTTTTTGCAAAGACCTTAAATGTTATTTGGGTACCATCTCTTCTTCTAACAATGCCAAAGCATTAAAGTTTGTTACACTTTGCTCAAAGTATAATATTTCAGCTTTTTTGTAATGAAAACCAAAAGGGTCTCGAGGCTTTTCTGTATCTCTTGAATTTATTTTAAGTTTTTGTTACCCCTGGCTCAATGTTATTAATATTTATTTTTATTTGTATCTATTTATTTTTACTTGATTTAAATTTTACTTCCTTTTATTGGCTTTTTGTCTTCTGAATTACTGTTGTTTATTTTTGCTTTTAATTATGACTTTGTACCTGATATTATATTTGTTCAATAAAAAAATAAAAATAAAAAAAAATCGACGTACAGTCTCTGTGTGCTGCTGCCGCTGCGACTCCTGGCCCCGCCCCCGGGGTCCTACGAGGACCTGTTAGCTGCCTCAATTGTGCCTGTAGTAGCGGTAACCATAGTGATCAAATGCCGTCGTCTATGACTGAACTGGTGATATTTGTCGACTGATGATATTACAATAACTTTTCTTGAGACTCGAGTACATCTGTGAGCGTATAAACATTAAAGTAAACGTCCCATCTGTTTGTGACATTATTGTATAGATTAAAAATGGAAGGTATAAATGTAAAATTTTGTTGGGTACAGAAATGGAAAAAAGGGAGAAACGGTGATAAATTAGAAGGGATTAATAAAAATTGGTGATAAGGTTGGGTGGGAATTGAAATCTGTGTTTAATAAGGAAATAACACGAGTTTGGTAACAAAGGTGGAAAAAACAGCACAGGTGGTTTTATAATATTGTGGAATCAGTGGGGAAAAGGGAACATTCCTATGGTAGACATAGAAAGGAAGAAGTAGTGTTTTCAAGAATAAGGTTGGGACACACGAGATTTAACTCAACAATGGCATTAATGGTAAAGCATGAGAATGGGTTGTGTGATGAGTGCATGGTGTTAGAAACAGTTGAGCATGTTTTTGTAAAGTGTAGTCAATATGATGAGCAACAGGATTTATGTAACAGCAGTAGGAGTGGGCCGGTAAACATGGTTGACATGTTGGGAAAGGGTTTGAGGGAAAGTCAGCGGTGTAGGGATGTGATAACATTTGTAGAGACTACAGGGCTGCACCATAGGATTTAGAAAAAGGAGGATAAAGAGCAGGATGCTTATGCTCATCTTGAAGAGAGAGGAGCTCAGTGCAGATGTTGGAGGAGCTGAACACGCAGCGCCAGCTGAAACATGGGCTCTGATCCTTTGAGGTGTGTGCGGCATTACACCAAATATTTGATTTCATTTATTGCACAGATCCATCACCCATGTGGCTAAATATACAGCAGGAGGTGGAGCTTTGAATTGTTAAGATGTGTCATTTCATTAGCTGGAAGAAGCAGCTGTAGCCCAGGTGGAGAGACAGAAGCAGGGTCACAGGTGTGTTGTGCATTATTTCAAGGTTGCTCTGTTTCAGAGGTCTATTAAACACTCAGTCATACATTAGTTTTAACAATGTAGGCATAAATACTTTTGTTATAAATTATTATATTGTTTGAATAAATCAAGTAAACAGCGCTAAACTTTATTGACAAGGCGCTCTGCAGACCAATTTTATGTCCCCACCAATGTCAAAATCAAACTTACGCCCTTGTCTTAAAGCATTTTAAAAACACTGCACAGATATGAACAACTTTAAATATTACTTTCCAACAAATTATTTACATAAACGTTTACAACATTGATTTTCACATGAGCTCTCAAACAGCACACAAGTCTTGTTGATGTGATGCAGAAATAAACTTGTAGCAGCACCGATCAGAGTTAAAACTGGTGAGATCTGAGACAAGGTTCTCATCTGAAACTCTTTCCACACTGATGCCATGTGGACGCTTTCTCTCCGGTGTGAGTTTCTATGTGTAATTCAATTTTATTTATAAAGCATTTTTCACAATTTGCATTGTTCCAAAGCGGCTTTACAGGGGAAAATAGAAACCGAAACACACTCCTCACAAAAAAAGGTAAAACACAGTACATGGTGTTTATATAACTAGTTAAATGATTCTAGTAAATAATATATAATGTCATCAGTCTCCCGGTGGTTTATTTAGCTTTTTAAGTGATTAAAAGAACTTTAAAGTCAATATGATACTTAATGTGTATCCAGTGAAGGGTTGATAAAATTGGGGTTATGTGATGATATTTTCTGGACCTGGTTAGAACTCTGGCAGCTGCGTTCTGAACTAACTGTAGTTTGTTTATTGATGATGGAGGACAAACACTAAGTAGCGCATTACAGTAGTCAAGTCTTGAGGTCATAAATGCATTAATAAGCTTCTCCACGTCAGCAACACACAGAATATTTCGTAATTTGGCAACATTTCTTAGGTGGAAAAAGACTGTTTTTGTGACATTGTCAGGTTGTTGTCTAATATAACACCTAGATCTCTTACTGTATTTGTTGGAGTAACAGTATATCCTTCAACTTGCAGGTAATAATCTGAAATATTCGGTTAACGTGTATAAAAAAGAAAGCTTTTTTAAGAATATGGCAAGAGAAATGGAACAAGGAGTTAAAAGGAAGACACATTTTTTTAGCATCCAAGACAAGTTAGGGAGTGAAATTAGTAAATATCCACAGAATAATGAAAATGACATTATTCTACTTTCAACACCACACAACTATTTAACATTCACACTTTTATTCAACAGCACACTTTATTCAGATGCATCTTGTTGTGTGTGTGTGTGTGTGTGTGTGTGTGTTATCAATCATAATAACAGGTTGTTTTATACCCATTTTCCACCAACAAGAACCGGGTGCTGGTTCAGAGCCAGAGCTGGTTTGGAGTTGGTTCGACTGAAGAGCTCACTAAGAACCGGTTTGCCTTTCCACCGGCTAGAGCGCCACCCCAGAGCTAGAGCTTACATCACTGCATACATCTCATGTTGCCCAGAAACGCAGCACCAAACACACCAGGCTTGTTCGAGATGCATCTTCTCACAGACCGATCATAACTTCGAAGCACTGCCAAAGCGATCCAAAAGCACAAGTCGAATGCTCTTCAAACACTCCTGCAGTTTCGATCGGTTGCGTTACTATGGATGATCATGGGTTTGCGAAAAATACATCGGCATCCAAACACTGCGAATCCAATGCGTTCTCAGAACCAGCACCAGCTCTGCCTTGGTGGAAAAGGGGAATCAGTGTTTCCTCCATAATGAGTTTGTACATTTAAAAGAATGCTTTAACTAATCCATTACACCTTAAAGGTGCACTATGCAAGAGTCATTCATGGTTAGGTGTAGTCCTAACCCTAAATTTAAATAATATTTTATAATATGTCCCTCTTTTGTGATTTCAGATTATAGATAAACATGTGCTTGTGGATCAGATGACCATGGCAACCCAGGTGTGGAAATGGTGGACTGTTTTTAATCTGAAATCTGTGTAATCTATGATGGACGATTCTTCTGACACCATATGAATGCATACGGTCGTCTGGCAGAAGCTAGATCATTTCGATTATAAAGTTATTAATATGGATATTTTTCTTACAAACACATCTCTTTGCTTAAGAAGGCCTTTATTATCATAATGTAACTATGTTTTCATGCTCTGCTTGTATTTCTACTGTCCAATTAACATTAAACGTTTGTTTGCAATTCACAAAAATTACTGTTCTGTTTCATTGGAGGGACCCATTACATCTTTATAGTTTTTCTTTTACTGGGAGAAACAACATTTGTTGATTATTTTTACATTGTCCAATCATTTTGTTAAAATATATTTATTTCATATTTTTGTCTTTGATTTTATGTACTTATTGGGGTTTTATCCATTGTTCTCTGTTATTTTACAAAGAAAAGCTATATTTTAAAAGTACATTACTGTATAATTACACAGAAACTTAATAAAGTCACAAATAAAAGCCATACATTTACAGAGATTAACCTGAGAGGTAGTTGTTTTTAATATATTCTCACATAATTGATCTGTTTTTCTACAGTTTAATAAAAATTATTAACCGTAATATACTATAATTGAATGAATTATGACTAAAATATTCTCTGTATTTTTACGTTTTTTTGTATTGTTATTTGACGGAATCCGTCTGGCAACTTTGCTGCGATTTACCGTTTTTTTTACAGTGTAGGCATAGCCTGCCAGGGCATGGTAAAACCCTAAATAAACCACATTTACATTTTTAATGATAATTTATAAAAAATTATACATATAGTTAATTTGCAGCATTTGGAGTTTGCTATAATGTGCTTAATCACTGGTCGAATATAAACAGACATCACACGCTGGAGAAAGTTATTCCTGGAGGGAACATTCAGAGGGGCATACATTTAAAACACTTTCAATTTACTGATTTGTGTAATTTTACATACATTTCTGTCATGATCAGGAAAATAATCAATACAACATTTACAGTAATTATCTGTAAAAGTACATCTTTTAAATCTCTAAAAATTTACAGTAATGTTCTGTAGAAAAAAAAATTGAATCTGTAAAAATAGTATGAAATGCCTTTTAAAACATAATTTTGATGTAATTGTAAATTTACAATACTGTCATTTCAATGTTAAAACTTTAAATTACAGCAAATATCTGTAAAACAACAACATTTTACTGTTTAATGAAAAACTTGGGAAATTCTGTAAAAAAATACAGAATATTACCTGTAAAATATGCTTGCCATATAAGATGAACACCTCCCAAGAGAATCTAACTGTTTATGGTTTAAACAACTAGAACTTAAATACATTACAAAACAAGTTTTAAAGCTTAAACTGATGCATTTCTTTCATACAGTCTCCTGTAAAACATGTATGATGATACAGTACAGATTAAAGACAAACACAACTAGAACAGTAAGTGTTATCTTGTGTTTCTTCAACTGTGAAATGTTTCTCTCCACTCTTGAGTTCTCGTATCCTTCTTGAGGTTACTCATAAATCCTTCCACACTGAAGTCATGCAAAAAACTGATGACTACACTGATGACCAGCGAAAGGTTTCTCTTCAGTGAATTCTCATGTGTCTCTTAAGGCTACTTGTATCTGTAAAGCTCTTCCACACTGTAGACATGCGTGAGGTTTCTCTCCAGTGTGAATTCTCAAGTGTTTCTCAAGGTTTCCTGTTTGTGTAAAAGTCTTTCCACACTGTAGACATGTGTAAGGTTTCTCTCCGGTGTGAATTCTCATGTGTGTCTTAAGGCTACTCAAGACTGCAAATGTCTTTCCACACAGTAGACATGCGTGAGGTTTTTCTCCAGTGTGAATTCTCATGTGTGTCTTAAGGTTACTCGTAGCTGTAAAAGTCTTTCCACACTGTAGACATGTGTGAGGTTTCTCTCCAGTGTGAATTCTCATGTGTGTCTTAAGGCTTCCTGTTTGTATAAATGTCTTTCCACACTGTAGACATACATGAGGTTTCTCTCCAGTGTGAATTCTCATGTGTCTCTTAAGGCTACTTGTATCTGTAAAGCTCTTTCCACACTGAATACATGCGTGAGGTTTCTCTCCAGTGTGAATTCTCATGTGTGTCTTAAGGCTACTCGGATCTGTAAAGCTCTTTCCACACTGTAGACATGCGTGAGGTTTCTCTCCAGTGTGAATTCTCATGTGTGTCTTAAGGCTTCCTGTTTGTGTAAAAGTCTTTCCACACTGTAGACATGTGTGAGGTTTCTCTCCTGTGTGAATTCTCATGTGTGTCTTAAGGCTACTCAAGACTGCAAATGTCTTTCCACACTGTAGACATGCGTGAGGTTTCTCTCCAGTGTGAATTCTCATGTGTGTCTTAAGGCTTCCTGTTTGTGTAAAGCTCTTTCCACACTGTAGACATGCGTGAGGTTTCTCTCCAGTGTGAATTCTCAAGTGTTTCTCAAGGTTTCCTGTTTGTGTAAAAGTCTTTCCACACTGTAGACATGCGTGAGGTTTCTCTCCAGTGTGAATTCTCATGTGTGTCTTAAGGTTACTCGTATTTGTAAAATTCTTTCCACACTGTAGACATGCGCGAGGTTTCTGTCCAGTGTGAATTCTCATGTGTGTCTTAAGGTTACTCGTATTTGTAAAAGTCTTTCCACACTGTAGACATGCGTGAGGTTTCTCTCCAGTGTGAATTCTCATGTGTGTCTTAAGGTTACTCGTATTTGTAAAAGTCTTTCCACACTGTAGACATGCGTGAGGTTTCTCTCCAGTGTGAATTCTCATGTGTGTCTTAAGGTTTCCTGTTTGTGTAAAAGTCTTTCCACACTGTAGAAGTGTGTGAGGTTTCTCTCCAGTGTGAATTCTCATGTGTGTCTTAAGGCTACTCGGATCTGTAAAGCTCTTTCCACACCGTAGACATACATGAGGTTTCTCTCCAGTGTGAATTCTCATGTGTGTCTTTAGGTCACCTGTTTCTGTAAAAGTCTTTCCACACTGTAGACATACATGAGGTTTCTCTCCAGTGTGAATTCTCATGTGTGTCTTAAGGTTACTCGTATTTGTAAAAGTCTTTCCACACTGTAGACATGTGTGAGGTTTCTCTCCAGTGTGAATTCTCATGTGTGTCTTTAGGTCACCTGTTTCTGTAAAAGTCTTTCCACACTGTAGACATACATGAGGTTTCTCTCCAGTGTGAATTCTCATGTGTGTCTTAAGGTTACTCGTATTTGTAAAAGTCTTTCCACACTGTAGACATACATGAGGTTTCTCTCCAGTGTGAATTCTCATGTGTGTCTTAAGGTTACTCGTATTTGTAAAAGTCTTTCCACACTGTAGACATGCGTGAGGTTTCTCTCCAGTGTGAATTCTCATGTGTGTCTTAAGGTTTCCTGTTTGTGTAAAAGTCTTTCCACACTGTAGAAATGTGTGAGGTTTCTCTCCAGTGTGAATTCTCATGTGTGTCTTAAGGCTACTCGGATCTGTAAAGCTCTTTCCACACCGTAGACATACATGAGGTTTCTCTCCAGTGTGAATTCTCATGTGTGTCTTTAGGTCACCTGTTTCTGTAAAAGTCTTTCCACACTGTAGACATACATGAGGTTTCTCTCCATTATGAATTCTCATGTGAATCTTTAGGTGACCTGTTTGTGTAAAACTCTTTCCACACTGAATACATGTGTGAGGTTTCTCTCCAGTGTGAATTCTCATGTGTGTCTTAAGGTGACTCGTATTTGTAAAAGTCGTTCCACACTGTAGAAATGCGTGAGGTTTCTCTTCAGTGAATTCTCATGTGTCTCTTAAGGCTACTTTTATCTGTAAAACTCTTTCCACACTGAATACATGCGTGAGGTTTCTCTCCAGTGTGAATTCTCATGTGTGTCTTAAGGCTACTCGGATCTGTAAAGCTCTTTCCACACTGTAGACATACATGAGGTTTCTCTCCAGTGTGAATTCTCAAGTGTTTCTCAAGGTTTCCTGTTTGTGTAAAAGTCTTTCCACACTGTAGACATGTGTGAGGTTTCTCTCCAGTGTGAATTCTCATGTGTGTCTTAAGGCTACTCAAGGCTGCAAATGTCTTTCAACACTGTAGACATGCGTGAGGTTTTTCTCCAGTGTGAATTCTCATGTGAATCTTTAGGTGACTCGTAGCTGTAAAACTCTTTCCACACTGTAGACATACATGAGGTTTTACTCCAGTGTGAATTCTCATGTGTGTTAAGGTTACTCGTATTTGTAAAAGTCTTTCCACACTGTAGACATGCGTGAGGTTTCTCTCCAGTGTGAATTCTCATGTTTGTCTTAAGGCTAGTCGGATCTGTAAAGCTCTTTCCACACTGTAGACATGCGTGAGGTTTTTCTCCAGTGTGAATTCTCATGTGAATCTTTAGGTGACTCGTAGCTGTAAAACTCTTTCCACACTGTAGACATGCGTGAGGTTTCTCTCCAGTGTGAATTCTCATGTGTGTCTTAAGGTTACTCGTATTTGTAAAAGTCTTTCCACACTGTAGACATGCGTGAGGTTTTTCTCCAGTGTGAATTCTCAAGTGTTTCTCAAGGTTTCCTGTTTGTGTAAAAGTCTTTCCACACTGTAGACATGTGTAAGGTTTCTCTCCAGTGTGAATTCTCATGTGTGTCTTAAGGCTACTCAAGACTGCAAATGTCTTTCCACACTGTAGACATGCGTGAGGTTTTTCTCCAGTGTGAATTCTCATGTGAATCTTTAGGTGACTCGTAGCTGTAAAACTCTTTCCACACTGTAGACATGCGTGAGGTTTCTCTCCAGTGTGAATTCTCATGTGTGTCTTAAGGCTTCCTGTTTGTATAAAAGTCTTTCCACACTGTAGACATGCGTGAGGTTTCTCTCCAGTGTGAATTCTCATGTGTGTCTTAAGGCTACTCAAGACTGCAAATGTCTTTCCACACTGTAGACATGCGTGAGGTTTCTCTCCAGTGTGAATTCTCATGTGTCTCTTAAGGCTACTTGTATCTGTAAAACTCTTTCCACACGAATAATGGTGAGGTTTCCTCCAGTGTGAATTCTCATGTGTGTCTTAAGGCTACTCGGATCTGTAAAGCTCTTTCCACACTGTAGACATGCGTGAGGTTTCTCTCCAGTGTGAATTCTCATGTGTGTCTTAAGGTTTCCTGTTTGTGTAAAAGTCTTTCCACACTGTAGACATGCGTGAGGTTTTTCTCCAGTGTGAATTCTCATGTGAATCTTTAGGTGACTCGTAGCTGTAAAACTCTTTCCACACTGTAGACATGCGTGAGGTTTCTATCCAGTGTGAATTCTCATGTGTGTTAAGGTTACTCGTATTTGTAAAAGTCTTTCCACACTGTAGACATGCGTGAGGTTTCTCTCCAGTGTGAATTCTCATGTGTGTCTTAAGGCTAGTCGGATCTGTAAAGCTCTTTCCACACTGTAGACATGCGTGAGGTTTTTCTCCAGTGTGAATTCTCATGTGAATCTTTAGGTGACTCGTAGCTGTAAAACTCTTTCCACACTGTAGACATGTGTGAGGTTTCTCTCCAGTGTGAATTCTCATGTGTGTTAAGGTTACTCGTATTTGTAAAAGTCTTTCCACACTGTAGACATGCGTGAGGTTTCTCTCCAGTGTGAATTCTCATGTGTGTCTTAAGGCTAGTCGGATCTGTAAAGCTCTTTCCACACTGTAGACATGCGTGAGGTTTCTCTCCAGTGTGAATTCTCATGTGTGTCTTAAGGTTACTCGTATTTGTAAAAGTCTTTCCACACTGTAGACATGCGTGAGGTTTTTCTCCAGTGTGAATTCTCAAGTGTTTCTCAAGGTTTCCTGTTTGTGTAAAAGTCTTTCCACACTGTAGACATGTGTAAGGTTTCTCTCCGGTGTGAATTCTCATGTGTGTCTTAAGGCTACTCAAGACTGCAAATGTCTTTCCACACTGTAGACATGCGTGAGGTTTTTCTCCAGTGTGAATTCTCATGTGAATCTTTAGGTGACTCGTAGCTGTAAAACTCTTTCCACACTGTAGACATGCGTGAGGTTTCTCTCCTGTGTGAATTCTCATGTGTGTCTTAAGGCTTCCTGTTTGTATAAAAGTCTTTCCACACTGTAGACATGCGTGAGGTTTCTCTCCAGTGTGAATTCTCATGTGTGTCTTAAGGCTACTCAAGACTGCAAATGTCTTTCCACACTGTAGACATGCGTGAGGTTTCTCTCCAGTGTGAATTCTCATGTGTCTCTTAAGGCTACTTGTATCTGTAAAACTCTTTCCACACTGAATACATGCGTGAGGTTTCTCTCCAGTGTGAATTCTCATGTGTGTCTTAAGGCTACTCGGATCTGTAAAGCTCTTTCCACACTGTAGACATGCGTGAGGTTTCTCTCCAGTGTGAATTCTCATGTGTGTCTTAAGGTTTCCTGTTTGTGTAAAAGTCTTTCCACACTGTAGACATGTGTGAGGTTTCTCTCCAGTGTGAATTCTCATGTGTGTCTTAAGGCTACTCAAGGCTGCAAATGTCTTTCAACACTGTAGACATGCGTGAGGTTTTTCTCCAGTGTGAATTCTCATGTGAATCTTTAGGTGACTCGTAGCTGTAAAACTCTTTCCACACTGTAGACATGCGTGAGGTTTCTCTCCAGTGTGAATTCTCATGTGTGTCTTAAGGCTAGTCGGATCTGTAAAGCTCTTTCCACACTGTAGACATGCGTGAGGTTTTTCTCCAGTGTGAATTCTCATGTTAATCTTTAGGTGACTCGTAGCTGTAAAACTCTTTCCACACTGTAGACATGCGTGAGGTTTCTCTCCAGTGTGAATTCTCATGTGTGTTAAGGTTACTCGTATTTGTAAAAGTCTTTCCACACTGTAGACATGCGTGAGGTTTCTCTCCAGTGTGAATTCTCATGTGTGTCTTAAGGCTAGTCGGATCTGTAAAGCTCTTTCCACACTGTAGACATGCGTGAGGTTTCTCTCCTGTGTGAATTCTCATGTGTGTCTTAAGGTTACTCGTATTTGTAAAAGTCTTTCCACACTGTAGACATGCGTGAGGTTTTTCTCCAGTGTGAATTCTCAAGTGTTTCTCAAGGTTTCCTGTTTGTGTAAAAGTCTTTCCACACTGTAGACATGTGTAAGGTTTCTCTCCGGTGTGAATTCTCATGTGTGTCTTAAGGCTACTCAAGACTGCAAATGTCTTTCCACACTGTAGACATGCGTGAGGTTTTTCTCCAGTGTGAATTCTCATGTGAATCTTTAGGTGACTCGTAGCTGTAAAACTCTTTCCACACTGTAGACATGCGTGAGGTTTCTCTCCAGTGTGAATTCTCATGTGTGTCTTAAGGCTACTCAAGGCTGCAAATGTCTTTCCACACTGTAGACATACATGAGGTTTCTCTCCAGTGTGAATTCTCATGTGTGTTAAGGTTACTCGTATTTGTAAAAGTCTTTCCACACTGTAGACATACGTGAGGTTTCTCTCCAGTGTGAATTCTCATGTGTGTCTTAAGGCTTCCTGTTTGTATAAAAGTCTTTCCACACTGTAGACATGCGTGAGGTTTCTCTCCAGTGTGAATTCTCATGTCTCTCTTAAGGCTACTTGTATCTGTAAAACTCTTTCCACACTGAATACATGCGTGAGGTTTCTCTCCAGTGTGAATTCTCATGTGTGTCTTAAGGCTACTCGGATCTGTAAAGCTCTTTCCACACTGTAGACATGCGTGAGGTTTCTCTCCAGTGTGAATTCTCAAGTGTTTCTCAAGGTTTCCTGTTTGTGTAAAAGTCTTTCCACACTGTAGACATGCGTGAGGTTTCTCTCCAGTGTGAATTCTCATGTGTGTCTTAAGGCTACTCGGATCTGTAAAGCTCTTTCCACACTGTAGACATGCGTGAGGTTTCTCTCCAGTGTGAATTCTCATGTGTGTCTTAAGGTGACTCGTATCTGTAAAAGTCTTTCCACACTGTAGACATGCGTGAGGTTTCTCTCCAGTGTGAATTCTCATGTGTGTCTTAAGGCTACTCGGATCTGTAAAGCTCTTTCCACACTGTAGACATGCGTGAGGTTTCTCTCCAGTGTGAATTCTCATGTGTGTCTTAAGGTGACTCGTATCTGTAAAAGTCTTTCCACACTGTAGACATGCTTGAGGTTTCTCTCCAGTGTGAATTCTCATGTGTGTCTTAAGGTTACTCGTATTTGTAAAATTCTTTCCACACTGTAGACATGCGTGAGGTTTCTCTCTAGTGTGAATTCTCATGTGTGTCTTAAGGTTACTCGTATTTGTAAAAGTCTTTCCACACTGTAGACATACATGAGGTTTCTCTCCAGTGTGAATTCTCAAGTGTTTCTCAAGGTTTCCTGTTTCTGTAAAAGTCTTTCCACACTGTAGACATGCGTGAGGTTTCTCTCCTGTGTGAATTCTCATGTGTGTCTTTAGGTCACCTGTTTCTGTAAAAGTCTTTCCACACTGTAGACATACATGAGGTTTCTCTCCATTATGAATTCTCATGTGAATCTTTAGGTGACCTGTTTTTGTAAAACTCTTTCCACACTGAATACATGTGTGAGGTTTCTCTCCAGTGTGAATTCTCATGTGTGTCTTAAGGTGACTCGTATTTGTAAAAGTCTTTCCACACTGTAGAAATGCGTGAGGTTTCTCTTCAGTGAATTCTCATGTGTCTCTTAAGGCTACTTGTATCTGTAAAACTCTTTCCACACTGAATACATGCGTGAGGTTTCTCTCCAGTGTGAATTCTCATGTGTGTCTTAAGGCTACTCGGATCTGTAAAGCTCTTTCCACACTGTAGACATGCGTGAGGTTTCTCTCCAGTGTGAATTCTCAAGTGTTTCTCAAGGTTTCCTGTTTGTGTAAAAGTCTTTCCACACTGTAGACATGTGTGAGGTTTCTCTCCTGTGTGAATTCTCATGTGTGTCTTAAGGCTACTCAAGACTGCAAATGTCTTTCCACACTGTAGACATGCGTGAGGTTTTTCTCCAGTGTGAATTCTCATGTGAATCTTTAGGTGACTCGTAGCTGTAAAACTCTTTCCACACTGTAGACATGCGTGAGGTTTCTCTCCGGTGTGAATTCTCATGTGTGTCTTTAGGTGACCTGTTTCTGTAAAACTCTTTCCACACTGTAGACATACATGATGTTTCTCTCCATTATGAATTCTCATGTGAATCTTTAGGTGACCTGTTTGTGTAAAACTCTTTCCACACTGAATACATGTGTGAGGTTTCTCTCCAGTGTGAATTCTCCAGTGTGTCTTAAGGCTACTCGGATCTGTAAAGCTCTTTCCACACTGTAGACATGCGTGAGGTTTCTCTCCAGTGTGAATTCTCATGTGCTGTCTTTCACTCTTTTTGTCTCCTGTTCTCAGAGCTTCTTCCAGTGAACCTTTCTGCAACGTTTGTGCACGTTGATGTTTCTGATCAGCATCTTTTACTTTATCTTGACTGTCCGTCATATCTGAAGTGAACAAAACTATCTGTTAAACACAGTTTTACAATTGTACAAAACAACAGCAGAAGACGAGATCTTAGTTTCATTTTCAGCGAACACAGTCATTCAGTGCACTGAGTATTGCTTTGGATAAGTGTTTGCCATATAACACATGCTGATTAACACATATAACATTATGTGATTAACACATCCTAAGACAATATTTTAACTTTACTGTTTAAATTACAACATAAAATGAGCTTAGACTGTACATTATTGACATTTGTATTTGATTGACAAAATGTATTCATTGTGCAATCCAGAGAATAAATGGATGTTTATTATAATATTTTTTTTACCGAATGATGTGTTTTTTAATTAAAATAATTACTGCCATGATATCTCAGTGGTTTTGATTGAATGAATCAGGTATAAATGAAGAATCAATGCGAAACATCTTCAGGTACAAAATAAAAGTCATCAGATGTGAAATAACACTACATAGTCTTCACTGTATAAATTGAATATAGATCAATCCTTATTAGAGTCACACCAGTCAAGAGCATTGAGTGACGGTTTTCTTTGTCTTTTGTTGTTTTATTAACAATAACAGACTGTGATTTATAAAGCTGCTGTCACTTTAAGTTCAGTACAGCAGAAACGATGCCCCCAAAAATATAGTCGAGTAAAAGAAAGAATAACAACTAAAAACCAACAGACTGTGTCTCATGTAGTCGAGTAAAAGAACAAATGCATGTTTTCTTTTCAATAAGACGATAAAAAACCATCAGACTGATGAAAATGTGAAAAAAGGGTCAAAATGCTGTGCTCTACAAACTCAAAGCAGAACGATGGTCACCTTATAGCCAAACATGTGATTCTATTGAACCTTTACCAGATCACAACCAGATCAAGTTCTGATCATTTGATGCAGTTTAGTGATTCACTTTCAGTTCTAATCTTCTGCATTTGTGGTTTATCAAATAAATGAAAGCTTAATAATTCCTCCACTGTCAGAAATAAAGATTTAAAAACAGAAACCAACCTCTGTGTTCTTTAGTCCTCTGAGTTTCTGTTGTGTGTAGTTCTGGATCTCTCGTGTTCTCAAGCTTCTCTTCCACAAACTCCAACAACTGTGTGAAGATTTCAGTTCTTACACCTGAAGTGATTCTTCTGCTTGTTGCTTTCTGGTATTTATTGGTGGTCTGATGTAGGAGGAGCTTTACTGAAGGTGTCAATCACTGTTGGTGTGAACTGGAGATGTTAGAGACACATTGTCAATAACTCAACTCAGCTTCACTTATATAACATCACTAAAAACAACAATTGTTGACCAAGATGCTGTCCACTATATCAAATACCAACATTTATCTCCATGTGTGACATAAATGACAAAAACATCTCGGCCACATCACAAATCAACTACAGAAACCCAAGCAAAGTGAGAGCAGTTGTCATAAAAACATCTAACAATGTTCAATTTCTTTGGTCTTATTCATGATGGATAAATATTCAACTGCTTATTATTTATTATTATTATAATATTATTAAAAAAGCAATGATGGGGCAGGGTGATACACTATCATGAAAAAATATTGCGCTGTAATCTATCGGTAATTTTGCACAAACGACAGAAATTGTCTGCAAATCGAATTTCTAAATAAAAAAAACGATTAAATTGAAAAGAATGAGAGTTAAATCATTCAATAACTTCTGAAGGACTTTGATTTGACCGGTTACAACAAGACCCTCAGGTTATAAAACTGTCTGGTGTTTTAAATCACAGAAGTTTTGAGCTTTTAAAATCGATATCAAATTCTGCCTATTTAAAACACAAACATCTGTTTTGTGAGGACATTTCCATGAGAGTTTAAGATATCAGCATAATGAAGGAGGTGAAAATGGGAACTATGGGTGTAGAATAATGACAGCTGTTAACACTGATGTGTCTGTTATACTGAAACAAAAAGAAAACGTTCATGATCATCAGCAGAAGACCGGCAGCTCTATTAACACCAATGGATGTGTTTTCACTGTTAGGCTAATAACAGATAAGTGACAAATGTGACGTTAGGCAATTGAATTTTATTTTAAGTGGAACAAAAACACTTCACCAAATTACAAGCCTTTCCAAAAACCACGACAGTAGTACAAACAACTTACACTTGTCATTGAAAGTTGATCTTGTGGTTTCAAAGAATCGCTCAGATAAAGAAGGTCCAGGTGTCAAAGAGATAACTTTATTTGTTCGAATCAAAGCAAGTTGAGATCTTCCCAAAGCATCTGAAATGACAGTGTTTTCCAGCCCATAGTTATAGTGAAACTAATGCAAGGGGGGTTTCTGTTGTACCAATCAGATAAGTTCCTGTTATCTCTTATTTTAATACCCAATTATTCTGCCTCGCCACCAGTAGATCCTAGGCAACAGGATACGTTTATAATCGTGGTCGGCGCATCATTACCTCATGTTTAAAAAGATAAGATACACTGGTCAGAGGTTTTCTGTGCCTCATCCTCTGAGCTTTATTCAACTTTAGGCCTCTAGGTCTTACAGACATCATTGGATTTTATGTTGCTGTAAAAGGTTGAAAAGTATTCTTAAACATGCTATAATGATTATTTACATAAAAATACTTATAAACAGGAATACTGATTGTAACATTGTGTCATTAAATCATTTTCATAAACCATTCGTATGCTGCACAGAAAAACTGTTTGGTGAAAAACATCAAGAAAAGTCGACAAATATCACCAGCTCAGTCATAGACGACGGCATTTGATCACTATGGTTACCGCTACTACAGGCACAATTGAGGCAGCTAACAGGTCCTCGTAGGACCCCGGGGGCGGGGCCAGGAGTCGCAGCGGCAGCAGCACACAGAGACTGAACGTCGATGACCGACACGATTGTGAAGCAGTGACGGGAAAATACTGAAGCAGCTGCGGGCCTGTCCGTCACTACTCAGACTAATGTACATAGCGGACATCCTCATGAATCCTCAGTTTTACAGATGTTTGATGTTTGTCGTCTTTCGTTGGGACAGTGAGGGGCAGATCGGGTCACTATGAGTCTGAGGGGTCTTGTCTCCCCGTCACTATAGTGCTGTCTGCGCGCCTGTATGCGCTGTTTGCTGTGACCGCTTTCAATGAGTCTGTTGACGAACAATGTGACATTTCAGACGTTTAAAACTCAACTAATCGCGGAGAAGTTCAGGGAACGAATTTATTATAAGACGCCGCTGTATCGTTTCAAATCCGTTCAGAGAGAATGAACGACCGGCGGATTCTCTCGTTAAGTTTCATTTCAAGGATTCTTGACGGTCTTGTGAACATGCGGAAAAGTGTCATTATTACAAACTAGAATCAACATTATAACGTAATGAGCCTTAATAATACAGTTAAATATAAAGCCTAGTTTCCTTCAGTATAATATATAATATGGTCTTGACATGATGCACCTTTTCTGTCGGATCAGATGAATTCAGAGGGATTTGGTCTGATGTATTCAGAGTTGAGTCAGTCTTAGCACAAGAGATGAACACAGGAGCACAGTGAGGAAGATATAACAATGATAAACATATGTTTAGTTCATATATACTGAGACTTAAAATCCTGATTTGTATGTTTGTCCTGAAAGGTTTGTTTCATTAGTGACATTAGCCTAACAGTGAAAACACATCCATTGGTGTTAATAGAGCTGCCGGTCTTCTGCTGATGATCATGAACGTTTTCTTTTTGTTTCAGTTAGGGCTGGGCGATATGGCTTAAAAATAAAATCTCCGATTTTTTCACAACAAACCCGATTTTCGATTTTAATCGATTTATTTTTTCTATTTAAAAACAAACTACAACTGACAAAGAAATTGCTCAAAACAAATGTACTCTTTATTTTGTTCTGAATTTCCTTTATGCAGTTTAATCTAAATTTCCCATTGGGGCATAAGTTTAACAGGAAACAAGCCTTAAAACATGCTTATAAACGAGATGGCAGGCCCTGCCATTGTAAACAGTGAAAATGTAGCTTATCAGTTTTCAAATAACCTCAAACTTACAGTGACACAATGCACCTTCAAAATAACTTAAAATATGAATAAATAATTTAATTGTGTCCCTTTTTGGTCAAATAAATGTGGCAAAAATGACTAAATTAGATTGTACAAAAATACATACAGCAGTGGTATTCATAAAGTGCAAACAAAACTTTAAACAGTTTTCCTGAATCCCTGAAATTGTAAACAAAATGAAACATCTACATCCATTACTTTAGTTTCAACATTCTTCATTTACACATTTTTAGCCAGGAAGACAAGCCTGTCTACTACCTCTGGCTTGAGGCATGCCCGGTTACATGTAACAATGCCCTCTCCCACACTGAAAAGCCTATCTGATGGTGCACTTGTAGCAGGGACAGACAAGTGTTTTTTGGCCAGATTACTAAGCCTTGGGAAGTTTGGTTCGTGACGCTTCCACCACTGAAGTGGATCAGTGTCTGGGTGTGCCGCTACCCTCTCAACAAAATCCATGTCGCAATTAGACGAGAGCCGCTTGCCAGAAGCCCCTCCCATGACGCGTATTTCACTCACGAATGGCGCGAATTACACGCGCAAATGGCGCGAATTACACGCGTGAATGAAGCGAGTAAAATCAAAATGTTCAAGCGTCCAACTACTCGCGAATAGCGTGTTTTATTCGCGCAACTCGCGTTTGGTGTGAACACTCGGGAGGTCGGTCGTAGAAGTTAAAGAGAAAACCGATTTTCATAAAAAAAAAATCGCCCTAAACGTCAAATTCGAGTTAATCGATAAAATCGATTTATCGCCCAGCCCTAGTTTCAGTATAACAGACACATCAGTGTTAACAGCTGTCATTATTCTACACCCATAGTTCCCATTTTCACCTCCTTCATTATGCTGATATCTTAAACTCTCATGGAAATGTCCTCACAAAACAGATGTTTGTGTTTTAAATAGGCAGAATTTTGATATCGATTTTAAAAGCTCAAAACTTCTGTGATTTAAAACACCAGACAGTTTTATAACCTGAGGGTCTTGTTGTAACCGGTCAAATCAAAGTCCTTTATAAGTTATTGAATGATTTAACTCTCATTCTTTTCAATTTAATCGTTTTTTTTATTTAGAAATTCGATTTGCAGACAATTTCTGTCGTTTGTGCAAAATTACCGATAGACTACAGCGCAATATTTTTTCATGATAGTGTATCGATAATCAAACTGCTACAATCATTGACATTTATAATAATATTATAATAATAATAAATAATAAGCAGTTGAATATTTATCCATCATGAATAAGACCAAAGAAATTGAACATTGTTAGATGTTTTTATGACAACTGCTCTCACTTTGCTTGGGTTTCTGTAGTTGATTTGTGATGTGGCCGAGATGTTTTTGTCATTTATGTCACACATGGAGATAAATGTTGGTATTTGATATAGTGGACAGCATCTTGGTCAACAATTGTTGTTTTTAGTGATGTTATATAAGTGAAGCTGAGTTGAGTTATTGACAATGTCTCTCTAACATCTCCAGTTCACACCAACAGTGATTGACACCTTCAGTAAAGCTCCTCCTACATCAAACCACCAATAAATACCAGAAAGCAACAAGCAGAAGAATCACTTCAGGTGTAAGAACTGAAATCTTCACACAGTTGTTGGAGTTTGTGGAAGAGAAGCTTGAGAACACGAGAGATCCAGAACTACACACAACAGAAACTCAGAGGACTAAAGAACACAGAGGTTGGTTTCTGTTTTTAAATCTTTATTTCTGACAGTGGAGGAATTATTAAGCTTTCATTTATTTGATAAACCACAAATGCAGAAGATTAGAACTGAAAGTGAATCACTAAACTGCATCAAATGATCATAACTTGATCTGGTTGTGATCTGGTAAAGGTTCAATAGAATCACATGTTTGGCTATAAGGTGACCATCGTTCTGCTTTGAGTTTGTAGAGCACAGCATTTTGACCCTTTTTTCACATTTTCATCAGTCTGTTGGTTTTTTATCGTCTTATTGAAAAGAAAACATGCATTTGTTCTTTTACTCGACTACATGAGACACAGTCTGTTGGTTTTTAGTTGTTATTCTTTCTTTTACTCGACTATATTTTTGGGGGCATCGTTTCTGCTGTACTGAACTTAAAGTGACAGCAGCTTTATAAATCACAGTCTGTTATTGTTAATAAAACAACTAAAGACAAAGAAAACCGTCACTCAATGCTCTTGACTGGTGTGACTCTAATAAGGATTGATCTATATTCAATTTATACAGTGAAGACTATGTAGTGTTATTTCACATCTGATGACTTTTATTTTGTACCTGAAAATGTTTTGCTTTGATTCTTGATTTATACTTGATTCATTCAATCCAAACCACTGAGATATCATGGCATTAATGATTTTAATTATAAAACACATAATTCGGTAACAAAAATCATTATAATAAACATTCATTTGCTCTCTGGATTGCACAATGAATACATTTTGTCAATCAAATACAAATCAATAATGTACAGTCTAAGCTCATTTTATGTTGTAATTTAAACAGAGTAAAGTTAAAATATTGTCTTAGGATGTGTTCATCTTATATGGCAAACACTTTTATCCAAAGCAATACTCAGTGCACTGAATGACTGTGTTCCCTGAAAATGAAACTATGATCTTGTCTTGTGATGTTGTTTTGTACAATTGTAAAACTGTGTTTAACAGATAGTTTTGTTCACTTCAGATATGATGGAAGTGAATAAGGACAGTCAAGATGAAGTAAAAGATGCTGATCAGAAACATCAACGTGCACAAAAGTTGCAGAAAGTTTCACTGAAAGAAGCTCTGAGAACAGGAGACAAAAAGAGTGAAAAACAGCACATGAGAATTCACACCAGAGAGAAACCTCACGCATGTCTACAGTGTGGAAATAGTTTTACAAAAACAGGAAACCTTAAGACACACATGAGAATTCACACTGGAGAGAAACCTCACGCATGTCTACAGTGCGGAAAGACTTTTACACAAACAGGAAACCTTAAGACACACATGAGAATTCACACTGGAGAGAAACCTCACGCATGTCTACAGTGTGGAAAGAGCTTTACAGATACAAGTAGCCTTAAGAGACACATGAGAATTCACACTGGAGAGAATCCTCATGTATGTCTACAGTGTGGAAAGACTTTTACACAAACAGGAAACCTTAAGACACACATGAGAATTCACACTGGAGAGAAACCTCATGCATGTCTACAGTGTGGAAAGAGCTTTAAATATACAAGTAGCCTTAAGACACACATGAGAATTCACACTGGAGAGAATCCTCATGTATGTCTACAGTGTGGAAAGACTTTTACAGATCCAAGTAGCCTTAAGACACACATGAGAATTCACACTGGAGAGAATCCTCATGTATGTCTAGAGTGTGGAAAGACTTTTACACAAACAGGAAACCTTAAGACACACATGAGAATTCACACTGGAGAGAAACCTCACGCATGTCTACAGTGTGGAAAGACTTTTACACAAACAGGAAGCCTTAAGACACACATGAGAATTCACACTGGAGAGAATCCTCATGTATGTCTACAGTGTGGAAAGAGTTTTACAACTACGAGTAGCCTTAACACACACATGAGAATTCACACTGGAGAGAATCCTCATGTATGTCTACAGTGTGGAAAGAGTTTTACAACTACGAGTAACCTTAAGACACACATGAGAATTCACACTGGAGAGAAACCTCACACATGTCTACAGTGTGGAAAGACTTTTACACAAACAGGAAGCCTTAAGACACACATGAGAATTCACACTGGAGAGAAACCTCACGCTTGTCTACAGTGTGGAAAGACTTTTACACAAACAGGAAACCTTAAGAGACACATGAGAATTCACTGGTGAGAAACCTTTCGCAGGTCATCAGTCGTTTGCATGACTTCAGTGCGGAAGGATTTATGAGTAACCTCAAGAAGGATACGAGAACTCAGAGCGGAGAGAAACATTTCATAGTTGAAAAACACAAGATAACACTTACTGTTCTAGTTGTGTTGGTTTCTAATCTGTACTTTGTTTTACAGGAGACTGCATGAAATAAATAAATCAGTTAAAGCTTTAAAACTTGTTTTGTAATGTATTTAAGTCCTAGTTGTTTAAACCATAAACATTTAGATTCAATTTTCTGTGGAGGTGTTCATGTTATATGGCAAACACTTTTATCCAATGCAATACTCTGCACTGCACTGAATGACTGGCTTCCCTGAAAATGACATTGTATAATATTATCTATTTTAAATAAAGTAACAAGGACATTGACGAAGCAACATTACAAATAAACCTGTCTAATGTGTTATTTGTCGAGTAGAATCTGAACTCACGCAAATCATGATCTGGATAATTTGGTTCTTTGAACGCACCTGTTGTGTACGATTAGAATATCTGGATTAAATTGTCTGGGATCATTGCACGCTCAAGCGCAGTTTGGAAAGGCAGCGTACTGTATATCAATAGAAGAACAAGTGATCACCCTGAAAAAATTACCGTTATTTTACAGGTAATATTCTGTATTTTTTTACAGAATTTCCCCATTTTTTCATTAAACAGTACAAATGTTGTTGTTTTGCAGATATTCGCTGTAATTTAAAGTTTTACCATTAAAACGACAGTATTGGAATTTACAATTACATCAAAATTATGTTTTTAAAGGCACTTCATACTATTTTTACAGATTACATTTTTTTTCTACAGAACATTACTGTAAATTTTTACATATTTAAAAGATGTACTTTTACAGACAATTACTGTAAATGTTTTATTGATTATTTTCCTGTTCATGACAGAAATGTATGTAAAATGACATAAATCAGTAATTTTTTTTATAAATTATCATTAAATTTTTTAATATGGTTTATTTAGGGTTTTACCATGCCCTGGCAGGCCATACCTACACTGTAAAAAAAATGTAAAAAACGGTAAAACTCTGGCAGCAAAATTGCCAGACGGATTTTGCAAATAACAAAAAACTTAAAAATACATAGAATATTTTTGTCATAATTCATTCAATTATAGTATATTACGGTTAATAATTTTTATTAAACTGTAGAAAAACAGATCAATTATGTGAAAATACATTAAAAACAACTACCTTTCAGGTTAATCTCTGTAAACGTATGGCTTTTATTTGTCACTTTATTAAGTTTCTGTGTAACTATACAGTAATGTACTTTTAAAATATAGCTTATCTCTGTAAAATAACCGAGAACAATGGCTAAAACCCCAATAAGTACATAAAATCAAAGACAAAAATATGAAATAAATATATTTTAACAAAATGATTGGACAATGGAAAAATAATCATCAAATGTTGTTTCTCCCAGTAAAAGAAAAACTATAAACATGTAATGGGTCCCTCCAATGAAACAGAACAGTATTTTTTGTGAATTGCAAAGAAACGTGTTTGAGTGAAGAGAGATGGTTAGTGTTAGTTTTATTTTTGTATTTGTCTGCAAGTATTCAGAAGAGATGGGTTTTAAGTAGTTTGTTGAAGGTTGTGAGAGATGTGGTTGCGTTAGGAAGAATGTTCCACCAGGAAGGAGTTGTGAAGGAGAATGAATTAAGAGATTTAATGCATATCGACAGGATCGCGTTGTCTTTGCAATGTGATTATTAAAGGACAGCTGTTAATCAAATGTGACTCAGAGGTTCCTGGCTGATTCGGAGGGAGTGATAGTGGAGTTGCCAAGTTGGATGGTGAGATCTTGTTGCACCGTGGGGTGTGCCGGAAACACGAGAAGTTCTGTCTTGGCCAGGTTCAGAGGTGATGCTCTTTCATCCAAGCTGAGATGTCTTCTAGGCAGGCTGTTATATGAGCTGCTACAGTGGTATTGTCTGGGTGAAACAAGATGTAGATCTGGGTGTCGTCAGCATAACAGTGATACGAGAAGCTGTGTGTCCGTATGATGGGTCCTAAGGATGTCATGTAGATGGAAAAAAGCAGAGGCCCAAGCACAGATCCCTGAGGGACCCCAGTGATCATGTGGTGAGCAGTGGACAGCGAGCCCCTCCATGACACCTTGAAGGATCTGCCGGAGAGGTAGGATTGGAACCAGCGCAGAGGGAGCCAGAGTTTCCTAAGGATGACAGGGTTGCTAGCAATAGCAGAATCAGGACAGAGGATTTGGATTCTGCCTTGGCTAGCCGCAGTGCTTCTGTGACCGATAGCAGTGCAGTTTCAGTGGAGTGGTTTGAATGAAGAATCCACATATTACAAGTAAAAATAATGCAAAACTATATGATGTCTATGGCAATGGTATCGTTAAGATATTTGACGGGATTACTACTCTTATCGATACTGCTTATCGGTCAGGTACTTTTAACTGTTTTCTTATCTGTGCTTTTATAATATACCTTATGTCCCAATCTATATTAAATGATTTCATATATTATTCATAGTTAACTTAGAGGAAAATATATTTTCGTTAAGAGTGTTGTCAGTCTTTGCACCCTGAAATTGAACTGCAACATAAAGGTTATTCACTTTAAACGAATCTACCTGTATGCCAGCTGGCAAGAGGCGTGTTCGACTGCGCCAGAGGTGTCTTTGCTAGTGTTACCCCGAGCTTCTTCCTGGCATGGGTAGAAAACCCTTTAAAAGTAGGCACAAGGGGACAAGGTTTTCCAAAAATATAAGAGTTTATTCACAGCATCAGAGTTAACTAAGACAAACAGGTAATTTCTCCCGTAGAAGACCAAACATGTAACAAATGGTTTCCTCCCCCTCTCAATAGATCTAATTTACCTTCGGCCAAACCCAGATACAATTGCGGCCTAAACACAGGACCACTCAAGACCCAAAATAACTCATATGCAAAATCCCAAACTCATAATACACTTCAAATAAACACAAACAAAATAATACCTGCCAAAAACAATATCACACCAAACCACGCACAAGAGAGTAGTCCACGGTTGGTGGACGTCAATGTACTATGGGGGGTGTTTCAATGGCCCAAAAGAATGAGAGACTGGGAAGGGACGTTAACACACAAATACAATAGACAAAAATGAAATCACCTTGCTAGTCAGTCCCCTACACCACAATCATAGCCCACAGCTAGATTGGAAACATGCGGCACGCACGTACAGGGACAGACCAGCGAAGGGAAAAACCTAACCGAAACAAAAAACAGGAGGAACAGCGAGCAACTCCACCTACTACAAAGAAACACAGAAATACACTTTATAATTCAATAACAATACAAATATTTCCTTTAATCATATTAACCTTTAAAATCCTTTCAACCCTATGTAAAATAGTTTAAATTACCTGCAACACTGTCATCAACACTGGACCAATCTCCTTGATGAAACCACACAGCATTACCGACCGTCTATGCCACACTCATCTATCTTAAAAACACATTACCTTAATTGAATAAAGCCACATATCGCCAACACTTAAAATCTCAATCCATACACATACCCGCTCTCTCCAACGGTGTCCGCAACGAATAACAAAATATCCCCACAATGTTCACATCTGTAGTAAACAAGATTCGTGCTTTTAAAGGCTTTGTGATCATAAAAACACAAAGCAACATTCACTTAGCCTACCTGCTTCGGGCCCTAACCATGTGCAAATGTCCTCGAGAGCATACCAAAAAGGCTTCCACACACTTGAGATCCAAACAAAGGGACTGGACCTCATATTTTGGCATCCTCTCAAGTGCCTGCTTATAAACCCCCCCCCACCATGTGCTTGGCCACGCCCTACAAGCAAAAGGAGCTAGCTCCCCTGCTACACTAGGGTTGATGCTTTTGAAACGTCTCTGTACTAACAGCTGAGGAGAGGTTGCTCTAGACTTCATTTTTGACTTTTCATTTATATATTTAATGTTCTGTTGACAGACATAAACATTTTTCTCTAATTGGCCTATTATTTTGTTCATATCTCTCCAATCGGTAACAATGACAGGTGTCTGTAAATGGTATTTTGTACTCACAAGTAAGCTGTGGTTTGGTCATATTTGTGCTGCTTCTGCCGCTCACTCAACAGAGAAATCATTTACGAGAGAGACATTTTTCCACTCACTGAAAGCTAATATTTATCCAAAAATAGGCTATTTTAGGAAGAAAAACTCAGTAATGGTGCCTGTGTGCGAGTGATGGATGCATATGCACTCCGAGGCTCTGCTGACAACACGCCTGTTTTGCTTAACGGACCAGGCATTTGAGAGTAAGTTAATGAATCACACGTCCCTTCGCCAAAGCCTAACACACCTCGTGCTGCTCCCAATAACTCCAGAATAGTCCATTCAAGATCACGTTCTGATGAAAAGAAATGAAAAAACCGGGAATAACATATTGCCTTTATTGTAATGCCATGATAACCTAAAATCACACGCTCCAAAGCACTGATTTGAAACAAAAGATTCAAAAGGTTTCTAAGCTTCATGTAGCATGAAAGCGGAAGCTGCAGTGTTTCGAAAGCGAGATGGTTTGCTCGTTACTGCAGTGTCTGAATTCTGAAGGCAGAATTTGATATTTATTTTAAAATCAGAAAAACTATGCACTTTTTGGTCTGTCCGCCATTTGATTGATAGGTTTTGTCCCCGATGATTTGTCATTTTTAACAATGAAATGTGTTCCTTTCAGATATGATGGAAGTGAACACTGGGGAGAAGACTTTCACGTGTCATCAGTGTAGAAAGAGTTTCCCGTTTAAAAGTCACCTGAAGACCCACATGAGAACACACATCGGAAAGAAACCTCACCGATGCCATCAGTGTGGAAAGACTTTTACACAAACAGGAAACCTTAAGACACACATGAGAATTCACACTGGAGAGAAACCTCACGCATGTCTACAGTGTGCAAATTCAAATGACCTAAAGATTCACATGAGGATTCACACCAGAGAGAAACCTCACGTGAAAAGACTTTTAAATTGCAAGGTAACCAGACACATGATTCACTGGAGAGACAGCCTTCGTGTGTCATCAGTCTAGGAAGTCTTTTGTCATTCACAGTGGTAAAAGAAAAGAAGGGCTAAAATGAAGTGAAATGTGTAAATGTAATGTGATCCAAATCAAATAGTAATATAATTTACCAAATTGTCATTGCCTTTATTTATCACGTGTGTATCTTTGTAACCCTTTGAATGTGACAAACACTGAATTATAAATTGCAGCAGTGTCTCTCTCTCTATCTCTCTCTCTATCCTCAAAGTATATAGTTGCGTTTTCCTTGTAGTGGTGTATTTGGGACGTACAAGATGAAATGTTTCTCATCCTCTACATTGAGATCACGGTGTCTGCATAGTCTTTGTTCTCTCACACTCAAGGATTTTGAATGTCTTCCTTTCTCTATTTCTAGATGATGGTCACAGAGTCAACATTTTGACAGAATTGGTCTTTGTATTGTTTAATAGCCCGTTTGGTGATTCTACTTAGGGTCGAATGTTTTGGCCATGAGTCTTGTTTTTCACACCCACCTCCTGCCACCTCCCCCATATGTTATTTCTGTTACGTTATTAATGATTTGCCAGAAGAGCTGTGCTCACAAAGTTTATCATTAAAAAACACGTATGGATACGTTGCAAGAAAGACATTCATAAGAGAATTCAGACTCTTTACTGTATAACCTGAAGCCATTGAGTTTAGAGATGTCGATTGTTCTATGTTTTTTTTTTAAATATATTTCCCGTTTGAATAATTGATTTGTATGTTCCTTAGAGAATCAAAGCAGCGATAAATTCATAAATGCTCCCCAGCTTGTTTTGTAGCATGTAAAATGTATTCTAATATCTGAAAGGAATAATCAAGATGACAAAATCAAGGGCAATAATCAGCATTCAATATTTTGTTTTGATCTTGCAGTCCTATGGAATGAGTTCGTTTTATATTTATAACATCTTGTGTTTTTGTAGCCAACCATACCACCTGCATGGGGACTTTCACCCAAGGATATAAACACCTAAATAAACTTGGTTGATGAGAATGAGTTTTAAATCATTCAATAACTTCTGAAGGACTTTGTTTTAAATCACAGAAGTTTTGAGCTTTTAAAATCGATATCAAATTCTGCCTATTTAAAACACAAACATCTGTTTTGTGAGGACATTTCCATGAGAGTTTAAGATATCAGCATAATGAAGGAGGTGAAAATGGGAACTATGGGTGTAGAATAATGACAGCTGTTAACACTGATGTGTCTGTTATACTGAAACAAAAAGAAAACGTTCATGATCATCAGCAGAAGACCGGCAGCTCTATTAACACCAATGGATGTGTTTTCACTGTTAGGCTAATGTCACTAATGAAACAAACCTTTCAGGACAAACATACAAATCAGGATTTTAAGTCTCAGTATATATGAACTAAACATATGTTTATCATTGTTATATCTTCCTCACTGTGCTCCTGTGTTTTGTGTTCATCTCTTGTGCTAAGACTGACTCAACTCTGAATACATCAGACCAAATCCCTCTGAATTCATCTGATCCGACAGAAAAGGTGCATCATGTCAAGACCATATTATATATTATACTGAAGGAAACTAGGCTTTATATTTAACTGTATTATTAAGGCTCGTTACGTTATAATGTTGATTCTAGTTTGTAATAATGACACTTTTCCGCATGTTCACAAGACCGTCAAGAATCCTTGAAATGAAACTTAACGAGAGAATCCGCCGGTCGTTCATTCTCTCTGAACGGATTTGAAACGATACAGCGGCGTCTTATAATAAATTCGTTCCCTGAACTTCTCCGCGATTAGTTGAGTTTTAAACGTCTGAAATGTCACATTGTTCGTCAACAGACTCATTGAAAGCGGTCACAGCAAACAGCGCATACAGGCGCGCAGACAGCACTATAGTGACGGGGAGACAAGACCCCTCAGACTCATAGTGACCCGATCTGCCCCTCACTGTCCCAACGAAAGACGACAAACATCAAACATCTGTAAAACTGAGGATTCATGAGGATGTCCGCTATGTACATTAGTCTGAGTAGTGACGGACAGGCCCGCAGCTGCTTCAGTATTTTCCCGTCACTGCTTCACAATCGTGTCAGTCGTTCAGTCTCTGTGTGCTGCTGCCGCTGCGACTCCTGGCCCCGCCCCCGGGGTCCTACGAGGACCTGTTAGCTGCCTCAATTGTGCCTGTAGTAGCGGTAACCATAGTGATCAAATGCCGTCGTCTATGACTGAGCTGGTGATATTTGTCGACTTTTCTTGATGTTTTTCACCAAACAGTTTTTCTGTGCAGCATACGAATGGTTTATGAAAATGATTTAATGACACAATGTTACAATCAGTATTCCTGTTTATAAGTATTTTTATGTAAATAATCATTATAGCATGTTTAAGAATACTTTTCAACCTTTTACAGCAACATAAAATCCAATGATGTCTGTAAGACCTAGAGGCCTAAAGTTGAATAAAGCTCAGAGGATGAGGCACAGAAAACCTCTGACCAGTGTATCTTATCTTTTTAAACATGAGGTAATGATGCGCCGACCACGATTATAAACGTATCCTGTTGCCTAGGATCTACTGGTGGCGAGGCAGAATAATTGGGTATTAAAAATAAGAGATAACAGGAACTTATCTGATTGGTACAACAGAAACCCCCCTTGCATTAGTTTCACTATAACTATGGGCTGGAAAACACTGTCATTTCAGATGCTTTGGGAAGATCTCAACTTGCTTTGATTCGAACAAATAAAGTTATCTCTTTGACACCTGGACCTTCTTTATCTGAGCGATTCTTTGAAACCACAAGATCAACTTTCAATGACAAGTGTAAGTTGTTTGTACTACTGTCGTGGTTTTTGGAAATGGCTCGCAATTTGGTGAAGTGTTTTTGTTCCACTTAAAATAAAATTCAATTGCCTAACGTCACATTTGTCACTTATCTGTTATTAGCCTAACAGTGAAAACACATCCATTGGTGTTAATAGAGCTGCCGGTCTTCTGCTGATGATCATGAACGTTTTCTTTTTGTTTCAGTATAACAGACACATCAGTGTTAACAGCTGTCATTATTCTACACCCATAGTTCCCATTTTCACCTCCTTCATTATGCTGATATCTTAAACTCTCATGGAAATGTCCTCACAAAACAGATGTTTGTGTTTTAAATATTGATATAATATAATATCATTCAGAGATTGTTTCTTTTCAAATTGATGATAAATGAATCCAGTCGATTTTCAGTTAGTTTCTGTCGTCTGTATATAATGTAGGGTTCTGCAAATCTTCTATGATAGTGTATAAATAGTCCAACCATTTCTTTAAATTGTGTTTTACATTAATGAGACTTGCATTGCATTATCCTATACATTTATACGTATCTGCAATCGAACCCACAACCTTGCGCTGTTAACGCAATGCTCTTACCACTGAGATACAGGAAAGCTGTTTTGACATCACATACAGTGCATATGGCCAATGTCTCAAGAGGGAGCCAGCATGACACACCAGCTTCCAGAGCCGCCACCTGGATGCACTTTGATTTTATTGATGCATGTTTCAGCGCTCATGTAACATGCATTCATTGTGATTTCAATGATGCGAGATGTCTCCCTAAAATGCAATCTAAAGTATGCACAAACTAACATTATGGTAAAAAAGACATAATAGGAATTGGTTTAAATGAAGCTTTAATGGTGTCTACTGGTATGTGAGTGTTAGGATGTTAAAAACAAGTTGTATTTTCAGCTCTATTTGAGACATTTTTATTTGTAAAAATCTATTGCAAAATGTATTGTATGAAAATCAATTTTATTGTGACTGATGTATCGTGCTGCAGTGTTCACATTGGATGATGGATTTGCGACAGGAGGTTACCCGACTGTGTGACTTTACAATAGGTCACAATCACTGACATCTGTCTGCTCCGCAAACAACGTTTCACAACCAAACGCACGCGCGAAGTGATGTGTGATATTAGCGTTCTCGCGGGAACCTAACTTTGCCTTGTATCTTGCTTTCTCATTGGCTGTAGGTTATCGCAGATGTAATTTTTCAGTCAAAACTCATTTCACACAGCAGGATTTTGAGTCGCCGTCAGCAGGTATATATATGTAGCATGCCAAATATTTCACGGGAGTCTGCGACGCGTCTGCATTAGAGCGAACGGACTCGGAAGCTTGAGCCACGTGGTGTGGAAGAGAGCGAGCGACTGCACACCTGCATGTTTGCAGTAATCTGACAGAATAGCCAGTGATAACATTTATTCCTCGTATTGTTTGTACAGCAGTAAAAACTCACGCAAACTTTTGAAAGAGTAAGTCCATCAAAATATATTTGTAAGCAGGATGAAGGGGAAAATAAACCAGTGAACGCTCCGTGTTTAACTCATTTTGTTTTATTCCATTTCAGTATGTGTATTTCTGTATTGTTTTTTAAATGCTTTGTTTATTGAAAACAAACCGTGCACGGTTTGCATTTACAGTAAAGTTAGGAAGACCTGGAACACCTTAGGTGTGCAGAATCTTATTGAACTACACTAAAATGGCCACATGTGTGTAATAGAATGTTAAGGAAAAAAATAATTCACTCACCAGATTGTCACTTCAACCCTGTATGACTTTCTTCTGCAGAACACATTTTAAAACAATGTTGGGAACAGAAAACTTTTGGTCCCCGTTCACTTGCATTAGATTTATGTCCATACAATAAAAGTGAACAATCGTTATTGGTTACCAACATTTTTTTATAATCCCTTCATTTGTGTCTTGCAGATGGCAGAAAATCTCACCTTTAAAAATGACGATGGGGAGTATGACTATATTGATTTTTAAGATAAACTTTTCCTTAATGGGACAAATTGTACACAATGTAGCCAGGGAGCTAGCTCCTTTAGCTTGAAGGGTGTGGCGGAGTACATGGTTTGAGAGGACACTAAAATATGAGGTCCGGTCCCTTTGTTTAGATTGCACGTGTATGGAAGCCTTTGGGTGAGCTCTCCTTGTCATGTGTGCATGGCTATTGCCCAGAGCAGATGTGAAGTACTTCCTTGTTATTCGGAGTGGACACCATTGGACAGAGTGAATAAGTGGGTCACCAGCTGATAGACCATCGGTAATGCTGGGTGTTTTGATTGAGGATTTTGGTCCAGTGTTGATGGCAGTGTTGCAGTAGGTGTAGTTGTTCCTCCGGTTAGGGTTGTGTTTTCCCATCGCTGGTTTGTCCCTGTAGGTGGGTGCTGTATGTTTCCAATCTAGCTGTGGGCTAGGATGGTGGTGTATGGGACTGACTAGCGAGGTGGTTTCTTTTTTTCTACCTTGTCCCTTCCCAGTCTCTCATTTCTGGCCATTAGAACATGCGCCATACTACATTGACGCCTGCCGCACATGGATTACACTTGTGCATGGTTTGGCAGGTATTATGTTTTTATTTGCAGTGTATTATGAGTGGGTCAGCTGCCTAGTGGTTAGAGCCAAGGGTTACTGATCAGAAGGTTGCTGGTTCGAATCTCAGTACCAGCAGGTCATGACTGAAGTGGCCTTGAGCAAGACACCTTACCCCTGATTGCTCTGCAGTAATGTGCCACTGTAAAAAAACTAGTAAGTCGCTTTGGATAAAAGCATCTGCCAAATGAATAAATGTACATTATGAGTTTCGGGACATTTACCCAAGCCTTTCAAATGTAAAAACAGAAAATCATTTGTACTTTCATTCCTTTGATTTGACTTTATTTTAGACAGCAGAGGTGGAAAGATATGTGAAGGACAAAGGACAATGTGGCTTTTGGGTTGGTGTTGTAGAAGCTGGTGTAACAGTTGTGTCTGGTTGAAATCAAGGAGGCAGATATTCAGACAGTGTCAAATTCACAAAAGACTAGGACATGGGACAAGAGAGGAAAACAGGGATTCCCTGCCATTGCATCTGCATGACATACTTCCCTCCCTGAAAAACACAAACACACAAGTTGGCTTTATAGCTTTTAACCTTACACAAGAGCAAATTAACCATAAGTACCTTTTGTGTAACACCACATCCATTATAGGGTGTAGCATAAACAAGACCTCCATGAGTGTGTGAAGTGTGTCCACAGTTAGGTGGCAAATGGCCAAGAGGAACCGGTGCAGAACTATCTGTGAGAAATAAGTCCAAAGGTGATTCAATGCTGAAAATCTCGTTACACTTTTCATTAAGGTTCCAGTGAAATTTAGCAGCATCTAGCGGTGAGGTTTCAAATCGCCACCAACGGCTCACTGCAGCCCCTCCCTTTCAAAGCACTATGTGGTAAAGGACCAAAGATGTCATTGTGTTTTCACTTTTGCCGAAGGATCTACACACTCTGGAGAGAAGTTTGCCCATTTAGTGCTACAGTGGAAACATGGCCAATTATATAAAACTAGAAGCACCAGTTCGATTTTACAGGATATTTGAGCATCAAATAAAGTATAATTTTTGAGTCCAACTGACACAGGAAATAAAAACATTACAGCAAACAATTGTCAATTTTGCCAGTGAAGGTCATAAAAGTCAAAGACAAACAGGAATTCTCAACTTACCTCGACAAAGCTCAACTTGGTCCACACCAGAACCAAAGAGTTGCAAATTCATAAAATCTTTATCACACTTCAGCTTTGGAGACATTTCATCCCAGGGTACTTCAGATGGGGCTTCAAATTGTTCTTGCATTCCAGCGCTTCTCGGCAGATCTGAAATACAATGCAAGTGATTGGTAACAGTGTATATGAATCCATAAACACAATGTACAAGTGCATTACATACAAGAGACGCTGTCGTCATCAATGATGTTTCCAAAATCAGCAAACTGGTCATCAAGTCTCTCTTGATCTGACATATCAGAGAACGTTTCCCCTTCATCACTAGCATCATCTGCAATACAATCCAAGAGATCCATACACATTTGATTCCATATATACACAACAATGACAAGTATATTACATACCAAAGAAGGTGTCGTCATCAATGGGGCTGTCAAAATCAGCAAACTGGTCATACAGTGTCTCTTGATCTGACATATCAGATAACGTTTTATCCCCTTCATCACTAGCTTCATCTGCAATACAATCCAAGAGATTCATACACATTTGATTCCATATATACACAACAATGACAAGTATATTACATACCAAAGAAGGTGTCGTCATCAACGATGTTTCCAAAATCAGCAAACTGGTCATACAGTGTCTCTTGATCTGACATATCATAGAACATTTTATCCCCTTCATCACTAGCTTCATCTGCAATACAATGCAAGTGATTCATAACCGACATTAATTCCATATACACCATGACTCACAAGTGCATTACATACCAAAGGCGGCGTCGTCATCAATGGGGCTGTCAAAATCAGCAAACTGGTCATCAAGTCTCTCTTGGTCTGACATAGAGAATGTTTTATCCCCTTCATCACTAGCTTCATCTGCAATACAAATGCAAGCGATTCGTATCAAACATTTAAAGTCCCAGTGAAAAAAATTACTATGTCTATCATTTCAAGAAATGTTTCAGCGTATATTGTTATTAGTTTATCAGTGTAGGTCACAATTCCATTTTCCTCTGAAATGTATCAAAATACTTATGTAAGAACAACTGCAACTTCCGGTTCACATGGACCTGTAATCATTTTTTAATCCATATACACAATGACGCACAAGTGCATTACATACCAAAGAAGGTGTCGTCATCAATGGGGTTGTCAAAATCAGCAAACTGGTCATAAAGTGTCTCTTGATCAGATAACGTTTCCCTTTCATCACTAGTCGTTTCTGTCAAAGACAAACTTCTGCAGTGTATTAAAGTACTGAGTGTACTGACCGTAAACACAAGTAGAATAACAAATTCATTTCCTCTGCTTTTGCAAAACGCCATTGTGTGCACAAAGATACGCTACTAGTGCACAAACAGTCTACTGTGCTGCTTTATGAGATCCCATCTTGCTCGTTTGGTCAATTGTAATGTCCATGGCCAATCACAAACTTAGTTTAATCACTGACGTATAAGGTTCAGGTGTTTCATCTTCATGTGAGACTCTACGCAGAGGAACTGAGTATGACAAATGTGCCCGTGGTCACTTTTGCGATTCCATGTGTATTTACTTCGTTTATTTACTGATAAGTTTAAATTGTTTATTTTTATATTTCAACAATTTTATGATACTTAGTGGGCACATACACAACATTATCGCTTATTTTATACAATTTATTCTTTTATTAAAGGTCTTGTGTTTATATTTTAGCGTTCCCATGATGTCTTATGGTACATGTCACTTCAGGGTTTACCATTTTTGAGAGAAGATGCGACGTTTCTTTCAAGGTGTTTATTACGATATAAGAAGATTGTATAAACCTCTCTTAACTCACAAGCAGGCAAGGATATATTGATCTGTACATGAATACTGTGGCTCTATTTTACAGGCCATTAGCATTTGAAGAAAGAAACAGAATAATGTAGACCGTGAGTTGGAGGTGCACCTGGAGAACGCCACTGTTTTTAAAGGCACTTCACTCCCACCCCCCTGCATTAACTCCATCTCTCCTCTCTCTCTCACACACACACACACACACACCCTCCCGCATTCACTCCATCTACCTCTCACATACACAAATCTGTCACAGACACCATATCTTAGTCTCTCTCTACTCTTTACTCTCTCTTTTTCTCTCCCTCCCTCTCTCTCACACACACACACACACACACACACACACTCACCCTCTATCTATCTATCTATCTATCTATCTATCTATCTATCTATCTATCTATCTATCTATCTATCTATCTATCTATCTATCTATCTATCTATCTATCTATCTATCTATCTATCTATCTATCTCTCTATCTCTCTATCTATCTATCTATCTATCTATCTATCTATCTATCTATCTATCTATCATCCATCCATCCATCCATCCATCATCTATCCATCCATCGTGTGGCCGTCGGTCTATCTGTCTGTCTGTCTGTCTGTCTGTCTGTCTGTCTGTCTGTCTGTCTGTCTGTCTGTCTGTCTATCTATCTATCTCTCCAACTCACTCACTTTGAAACACACACACACACTCGCTGTCATTCTCTTACTCACTCAGTCACACACACCACATTTCACACACGTTTGCCATTAAAATATTGATCTCAATAGTAATGTAACTATACTTGCTCTGTTTTTTTTTCACTTTTTTCCTATCTGGACACCGAGCAATGTAACTTGTTCATTGTAATTACCTGTGAGACTTGATTTTTACATGGCAGTTCAATTAATATTGTCTTTTTAGACCATTGGTATTGACTGGGTTGAGTTCTTTTATTGGTATAGGCAAAGGGACATTGACTAAAATGCACCAGAATGCAGGAAATTGCATCTATGAAATTAAAAAAATTGTAATACACACAAACAGCCCCACCTAAAATATTTTTCACCAGCCGCCACTGCTAATAGTAACTTAAATAAAAGGATATTATAATCAAGCTGCTATTAACTCGACATGCTGCTATCTGGAAATGGCGCTCACAAGTTTCTCATTCGTCTTGTTGGTCACGGTAACCCAGCCCTGACGCAAGCGGCTCTTACTTGGCTCTGTTCTAGACCAGCAAATGATCTGGTGCTACTACTCTTTCTGGTTCGGAGCTGGTGCTTTGTGTGTGGA
>CM074080.1:643382-930258 GCA_037178815.1 Barbatula barbatula | reverse complement strand
GCCTGTGGGGTCCAGCAGGGGCTGGTCCTGGCCTGTGGGGTCCTGGCCTGTGGGGTCCAGCAGGGGCTGGTCCTGGCCTGTGGGGTCCTTGGCCTGTGGGGTCCAGGCATGTGGTGGTGCAGGCCAGGGGGTCTGGCCTGTGGGGTCCAGCAGGGGCTGGTCCTGGCCTGTGGGGGTCCTGGCCTGTGGGGTCCAGCAGGGGCTGGTCCTGGCCTGTGGGGTTCCTGGCCTGTGGGGTCCAGCAGGGGCTGGTCCTGGCCTCTGTGGGGTCCTGGCCTGTGGGGTCCCGGGCTGGTTGGCCTGTGGGGTCCTGGCCTGTGGGGTCCAGCAGGGGCTGGTCCTGGTATTGGGGTCCTGGCCTGTGGGGTCCAGCAGGGGCTGGTCCTGGCCTGTGGGGTCCTGGCCTGTGGGGTCCTGGCCTGTGGGGTCCTGGCCTCTGGGGTCTGCCTGTGGGGTCCTGGCCTGTGGGGTCCTGGCCTTGGGTCCTGGCCTGTGGGGTCCTGGCCTGTGGGGTCCTGGCCTGTGGGGTCCTGGCCTGTGGGGTCCTGGGCCTGTGGGGTCCTGGCCTGTGGGGTCCTGGCCTTGGGGTCCTGGCCTGTGGGGTCCTGGCCTGTGGGGTCCTGGCCTGTGGGGTCCTGGCCTGTGGGGTCCTGGCCTGTGGGGTCCTGGCCTGTGGGGTCCTGGCCTGTGGGGTCCTGGCCTGTGGGGTCCTGGCCTGTGGGGTCCTGGCCTGTGGGGTCCTGTGGGGGTCTGGGCAGTGGGGGGCCCTGGCCTGTGGGGTCCAGCAGGGGTTGGTCCTGGCCTTTGGGGGTCAGAAGGTGCAGTGGGGGGTCCTGGCCTATGGGGTCCTGGTCTATGGGGTCCAGGCCTGTGGGGTCCTGGCCTATGGGGTCCAGCTAGGGGGGGTCCTGGCCTGTGGGGTCCTGGCCTATGGGGTCCTGGCCTATGGGGTCCTGGCCTGGGGTCCTGGCCTATGGGGTCCTGGCCTATGGGGTCCTGGCCTATGGGGTCCAGGCCTTGGGGTCCTGGCCTATGGGGTCCTGGCCTATGGGGTCCTGGCCTATGGGGTCCTGGCCTATGGGGTCCTGGCCTATGGGGGTCAGAAGGTGCAGTGGGGGGTCCTGGCCTATGGGGCCCTGGCCTGTGGGGTCCAGCAGGGGTTGGTCCTGGCCTATGGGGCCCTGGCCTGTGGGGTCCAGCAGGGGTTGGTCCTGGCCTATGGGGCCCTGGCCTGTGGGGTCCAGCAGGGGTTGGTCCTGGCCTGTGGGGCCCTGGCCTGTGGGGGTCATAAGGTGCAGTGGGGGGCCCTGGACGCCTAAAAATGGTTATGGGTACTTGAGGGTCAGAACGTACGGTGGGGGACGCTGTTGGCAGTCTCAAAGGGCAGGAAAGAATCACTTCACGGTCAAGGTATAACAAAGGGAGATACCTCTCCATATCCTGAAGACAAAAGCACATTAATATTGGCTTTCATAATAAACAATCTGGTTGTCAAGTACACAGAGCAGCAAAGAAAAAAGGTGTAGTTGACAGGACTATTACGTCTTACTTTCATTACCCAACAGCTTCCAGTAAATGGTGCTGTAACCACCAGATCACCACGAACAGTATCCAATGTGAACCCACATTTAGAGTACTCTGACAGGAGAGGCTGCCATGATCCATCAACTGAAAGGAGGGGGAAAATCCTCAACAACTAGTCAAGTTTAAATTCACTCAAGAATAAGACAAAAACTACCTTTGATCATAACAGTTTCAGCCCCGAGTCCAAGCAAGACAACCATTCCAGTGGGCAAGCAAGTAGCTGTAGGATGGGAAGCAAAATCCGTAGGAAGGGGAGAACTTACAGGGCATGACGCCTGCACAGGTGCCCCCATTATAATCATAGACACAATATAACTTCCACCCTGTCAGAAGAGAGAAAAGATTAAGACCCATTTGCAGGAACAACTGCAGCAAAAATGTATAAATGACCTGTTGTCGGACAGGACAGCCACTGAAAGGAACAGAAAACGAAACATCCCGACGAATCCTCTTCACAGAGATACCGCAGCTGGCTGGGATTTCAGACACAGGCACTGGAGACCCCACTCCTATTTAAGAGAAACCATACCATAACAGACCTTCAATTGTGAAAAGGAAACCAAAAGGTTGTATAGGCTTACCTCTATCAACTAGGAAGTGGGGCATTCTTGGACCAGGAACACGCAATGTCATGGCATCATTACCACAGTGCACAGAAGGACCCAGACGTTTCAGCTTATCCTCAGCAAGTTGGAATAGTGCTTAATTTAGTGGAACAAAACAAGTTAACAAGTTGCCCATTTAAAAAAACATGCGAGGTAAACATTTTACTGTGAACATACCTTGTTCACCAGACCAGTAGCCATTAGTCTCTTCTCCTGTTCTCCCAGCAGAATCATTGGATACACCACTGCCAATAAGAAGCTTGCCAAAATTGAGTGTTCTGTTGGCAATGGTGTCATGAGGAAAACCCATTCCTGAAACGGCAGCATGACCAATCCTTAAACAGCTTGCTGTAACCACAGTCAAGCCAAAAAGTAAAAGATCCCTAAGCCCCAGCATCGCAAGGGCAATAATGTACTCTATTCTAGTGTGCTATTTGTACTCACCTTTTGTACTCAATCACTTGTTAATTTACATGGCTGACCAATCAAATCTGTCATCTGTGTAATCAATCACCACTTAGCTTATTGTTTTCACCTGTGTCTAATAACTTTGTGAATTAACACACATATCTAGAAAATCTGAAGCCTGTATTGATAAAGCGTTATTTCTGGGGCCATGGTGGTTTCCTGTAGTTTGCAATGGAAAGACTGCGGTTTGCACAACGTGGTCTGAGAAGCCGCGTTTATTTACACCAAAGCGTTGGATGCGCAGTATTTGTTTACAGTGGTTTTAAAGAATTACAAATACTTGAAAATCAAAGTGATGTAAAAAAACATCTTGAAAAGGTAATATAGCTGTTTTAAATGATTTAACTTAAATTTTATTGGACTAAAAATATATAGTTGTATTTTACAACTTTTTAATGCCTATTTTAGTTCAAATTATTTTAGTTTAAGTTTGTTGCTTTTAGAATTTATAAAAACATTTTTTTTGTTTCAACCTTGAAATTAAATCTGTTATAGTTCCAAGTCTCACCAAGTGTTTTGTCAAGTTTGATCTTGCTATTATAAAAACTGACCATTTTGTGGGTCTTCTTGCTGCTTTACCACGGAAATCCAGTTTTGCCAATGCTTGGTTTGACGCCACAAAAATATTATATACACATGTATAGATATATATATATCAAAGTGATGTAAAAAACATCTTAAAAGGGTAATATAGCTGTTTTAAATGATATATAGTTGTATTTTACAACTCGATTTTTTAACCCCTTGATAGGCACCGCCTATTTAATGAACATACACAATGAAAAAATACAAAATGGACAGGGACTTGTGAACACAATGAAGACAAAACACATATTATATACAAATCGATTTTGCAAAACACTGGAAAGGTCTAAGACTCTAAAATACATATTTCATCAAAGATATAATGTTTGTCATAATAAGATAAGAGTTAACTTGCAAAATATTGAAGCTGGCGGAGCAGTGACTGTAAGCACGATAAATATTATATACGATATATAATATAATTTTATTTAACTTAAAAATCGAAGGCATCTGAAATTGGTGTTTTTTACTGTGTAGTGTAGCAACTTGATACCTTCTGTCCTATGAAGATGAATGAGGACCTCTACAGTTCTTTATTGTGTGATTACTTCATGTGCATCATGCTTTCATCAGAACTTGATTTATTTGCTGCTCTCTGAGGATCCCTACCATATGTTGACATTTCCGCTCTGCATACAGTGGATTTACTAATGTGCTGAAAATGACTTCAAGTTTAAATTTATAGATAAATGTACCAATAAACAAACTCATCAATCAGTAAATGAATGAATGAAACAACAGAAATAAAATAGAACTAATAATAATACAAAGTTGTCATGTTCTCACTGCACATGAGTTCTCTAGTGATGAGTGTTAGATGATATCATGATGTATGGCACTTGTTATGGTGTCAGACTTTCGCATCAGAGTCAGATTGATCAGCGGTTCAAATCCTGCCAAGTACCATTTGTGAGAACATGTAAGGGAAAGAATATACTCTGATGTAATACACGGCCACGATGGCTGATGTTATTGATGTAAGGGTGGATGAGATGTATTTTTATATATCTAATTCACTCTAAAGAAAAACTGTTTTAAAATAAAATGCACAGGGAAATGGCAAAATTCCACTCGGTACTAAATTGTTCTCCTGAAATCAAAGTACATCCCTGCTAGATTTAATTTCTGCATAAATGAATGCAAGCCCGCAAGATAATGAATTGTGAAGTAGTTAAGCTCACTGAATACATTCCTGGCTAAATAGTTGGAGGAAGGGATTCCCTCTAACCTAAACATTCTTAGTCTTACAATGCTGTACCTCATTTGGTCATTCTGTGAATCCCTGGACCTTTGAAACCTTCCAGATGTCTTTTTGGTATCGTATATGAATTTATTACTGCTCCACTCATCACTCTCAGGTCACCCCTCTGAACACGTCTGATCACTTCTTCGTCACCCTTGACCTCGACCTCACTGCTCCGGATATCGCAGATGTCTTACCGATGGTCACCTTCCGGCGCAACCTGCGGTCTCTCCCTCCCTCCTGTTTTTCCTCTGCTGTCTTCTCTGCACTCCCCCCTCTGATGAGCTCTCTCTTTTAGATACAGACAATGCCACAGACACCCTGTGTTCCACGCTTTCATCCTGCTTGGACAACCTATGCCCCCTTGCATCTGGACCAGCCCGTCCATCCCCGTCGGCTGGTTATCGGATGTCCTGCGTGAGCATCGCGCCAGCCTCCGGTCAGCTGAGAGAAAATGGCGCAAGTCAAAAGACCCTGCCGACCTCTCTCTCTACCAATCTCTTCTCTCTTCTTTCTCTGTAGATGTCACCTCTACAAAAACAGATTACAACCACTCGAGGATCTGCAACTCTCCGGACTCTCGAACGCTCTTCAAAACCTTCTCTGCTCTCCTCTGTCCGCCTGCTCCTGCACCTTCATCGGAGTTAACAGCTGCTGATTTTGCATCGTTCTTCGTAAAGAAAACTACTGCCATCAGCAGCCAGTTCTCTACGCCACCATCTGTCGAACCCGCCCACATCCCTGACAAGTGTGTGCTCCCCGCCTTTTCTCCTCTGTCTGAAGCTGATGTCTCAAAGGTCATTGGCTCCAACCACCCCTACCACCTGCCCACTGGATCCCATCCCCACCCATCTCCTCCAGGCCATCTCTCCAACGGTTGTGCCTGCTCTGACCCACATCATCAACTCCTCGCTCACCACTGGGACATTTCCCACAGCGTTCAAAGAGGCCCGCATCACACCGCTTCTAAAGAAACCCACCCTGGACCCTGCACTTCTAGAAAACTACAGGCCTGTCTCCCTTCTTCCCTTCATCGCCAAAGCCCTGGAGCGAGTTGTGTTCAATCAGCTCTCCTCCTTTCTCATGCAAAACAACCTCCTGGACAGCAATCAGTCTGGGTTCAAGACCGGTCATTCCACAGAGACTGCACTGCTCTCAGTCATCGAAGCCCTGAGACTGGCAAAAGCAGCATCCATGTCATCTGTGCTCATCCTACTGGATCTGTCTGCTGCCTTTGACACTGTCAATCATCACATCCTCCTGGCTTCCCTCAGTGCTATGGGTGTCTCTGGAATGGCGTTGCAATGGTTTGAGTCCTACCTCTCGGGTAGGTCATTCAGAGTATCCTGGAGAGATGAGGTCTCCGCGTCCCAACAGCTCAACACGGGGGTGCCACAGGGCTCAGTGCTTGGACCGCTACTCTTCTCCATTTACATGACATCCCTCGGCTCGGTCATTCAGAAGCACGGCTTCTCCTATCACTGCTATGCCGACGACACACAACTCTACTTGTCATTTCAACCGGACGATCCGACGGTCGCTGCTCGCATCGCGGCATGCCTGAGTGACATCTCGCTTTGGATGAAGGATCATCATCTGCAGCTAAACCTTGCAAAAACGGAACTGCTTGTGATCCCGGCCAACCCAAAGATTCACCACAACCTTACCATTCAACTAGGCTCATCAACGATTACACCGTCCAGCACAGCCAGAAACCTGGGAGTGGTAATCGATGATCGGCTTAACCTCACAAGTCATGTTGCCAGCACCGCCCGGTCCTGTAGATTCATCCTCTACAACATTAGGAAAATTAGACCTTTCCTATCGGAGCACTCTACGCAAGTCCTAGTCCAGGCTCTTGTCCTATCCAAACTGGATTATTGCAATGCGCTTCTGACTGGACTTCCTGCTTGCACAATCAAACCTCTCCAGATGATCCAGAATGCGGCGGCAAGAGTGGTCTTCAATGAACCGAAGAGAGCGCATGTAACTCCGCTCTTCATCAGGTTACACTGGCTATCTGTTGCCGCCCGCATAGAGTTCAAAGCTTTGCTCCTGGCCTACAAGACCAACACCGGATCTGCACCATCGTATCTCCACTCGCTAATGCAGATCTATGTTCCTGCCAGATCACTGCGGTCTGCAAAGGAACAACGACTAGTGGTACCATCCCAAAAAGGAAAAAAGTCACTCTCCCGTACCTTCTCTGGATCTGTTCCACATTGGTGGAACGATCTACCAGCTGCTACAAGATCAGCAGACTCGGTTGCCATCTTTAAAAAACGCCTAAAAACGCATCTCTTCCGTCAACACATTGCTGATTGATTTTTCCTAATTCTCTTCCCTTTCCTTCTAAAAAAAAAAAAAAAAAAAAAAATTACTAACCTCACTATTCTTAGCTTTTTATACTGTGCTAGGCTTTACTGGACTAGTTTGATGCACTTATGTATTTTGTTGCCTATGTTGTTATAATTGCTTCCAATGTTTCCTCATCTGTAAGTCGCTTTGGATAAAAGCGTCTGCTAAATGACTAAATGTAAATGTAAATGTATATAAAGACTTCTAAAATAAATGTGTTCGAAAGCATGATGCCTCTCTGTGTCTTGTTTTTGTGCTCCCAGATCTGCAGAAGAATTCCCTCACAACATCCAACCTATTTCTGATTTGAGATTTTAATGGTAATCCAAAACACAGAACGTGTTAATAAAATGTAGTGTTTGAAAGGAGCCTGAAATTTAACAATCCCTATGAATTAATTCAGCCCCTTCACACACAGGATCCTCTATAAAAGCACATTTTAGTCACTGAGATGGTCTCTGTGTGATCAAAATGTATCCATGAATGACTCAGGCTTTGACATGATCGAAAAGCTGGGTAATAATCTGGTCTTTTCCCTGGAGCTGAACATTCAAAAAATTAAGCAGCTATGTGATGTCCACAAGGAAAGCAAGGTCAGAAAGCCATTTCGGGTCCATTGGCACTTGGCAGTTACTGTTCTTGCTTTCCTGAAAAGCTCTGATTTCATCACGTAAATCAAAAAACCTCTTGAGAACTTTTCCTCGGCTCAGCCATCTAACCTCCTGGTGGTACAGCACATCACCATATTGCGCATCCATCTCGTCCAACAGTACCTTGAACTGCCTGTGAGTCAACGCCTTGGAGCGTATATGTTATTCACAATTTTGACGACTTCACGCATCACATCAACAAGCCCAATGGATTTGGCACATAGCTGTTCTTGATGTACAATACAGTGGTACTTCACGACTTTCCCCCCACACTCATGGACTTTCTGAGACACCAAAGCAGCAAGGCCACATTTCTTCCCTACCATTGTTGGGGCTCCGTCAGTTGAAATTCCAGCCATATTCTTCCATTTTAATTCGTTTTTTCTTAACACGTGCTCAACCACAAAGAAAAGGTCCTCACCTTTAGTAGTCCCTGAAAGAGTCTCGGTGCCAACAAGCTCGTGTGGCATTTTCTTGAGCCGACGAAGGACGTAGCAGTGTACTCTGCTCCGATCGAAGTTTAGCAAGCAGCTTATTAGCCTCTTGCTTTCGTGCCTCTCCGCTGTACTTGGAGAAAGCCGAAGAATGTTTTGTTTCATAATGAAGACGAATATTGTACTCTTTCAACACAGCGACTGACTGTTTGCAAACTAGACACACTGCCTTTGAATTAACATCAGTAAAAAGAAAATCGTTTTGCCAATTTGTTTTAAAATGTCTCTTGTCTGTGTGCCACTGCCGCCCTCTCTCCATTATTAATGTTAACGTTCCTTGTCGCAAATCGCGCCGTTTCTGCGAGTCACAGTAGGCATGCGCAAATAAGAGTCAAATTCGCTTAATCATAAATAATTAATCCTTTAATTTTACATCATTGTCACTCAAAAACATGTCATGTAAAATGTTAAAATATTATGTCAAATCAGAAATTAAAATCTGCATGATTGCCGTTTTTTTTTACCTCTCTTACCATATATGGCATCACGGGCCAAAATAAAGGTTGCAGCGGGCCAACTTTGGCGTGAAACAAAAACAGCAGCGCGACAAATAAACTGCGTACCTGTGTAGTGCGTACATGTGTCTCTGTTGTTAAAGTTTATCGTTAATTTGATTCACATTTTAACAGTCGGGAGTCATGTAAACATGGCGTCTTTTCTGGTCAGTCGTCATGGAAACCGGAAGCCCTGGCGTTTGGACCAGAGTGTCAGAGGAAGTGATAGTTGCAAAAAACTTTCTGAAGCACAAGAGTGAGGCTGGTACAGTTCAGGACATGATAGCAGTGTACAAACTCCTAGATTCGGAAATGTTCCCTTCATTGGAAGCTGTTATGCGGTCTTTAAGTGCCTTGGGTGGGCAATACATGGCTCAGGAGGACCACAGGACAAAGCAGACTCCAGCACCTATAGCTGTGATGTCTATTGAGGAGTTGCTTGAAATAATTGAAACCCAAAGGGTCATTGACAGGTTTGCCACCCTCAAAGTGCGGCGACATAGATGAACTCTACCAAAGTAGAGCAAAAATGGGGATTCGGGGGAAGTACTTCAACAATTTCCCTCTATTTCTTTTTTATATCTTTACTTTCTAAGTATTTTCAAGACCTCTGTAAATTATCTGGACATTTTAGACTTTTTGGTTTTACCTTTTTTTTGCTCTTAATGTGAAGCTTGTTTTATTATTATTTATTGATGACTGGCGTGCGACCAGATAACGATGACCATTTGTAAATAAATTACAGAAGATGAATTACATTTTGTTGTCCAAGTACCTTGACAATAAAGATCTAATCTAACCAATCTGATGACTGTTGATACAAAAGGAGGCATATGGAGTTAAGGGTCAGGAAAAGCTGTGTGAAGAAGGTTTTGTGTTTGTTACAGTGGGCTGTCTGTGTGAACTCTCATTATTAAGCTGGTGTTCTGAAAAGGTCTCAAAAAAAAAGAAAAAAATCTGGATTTTGGAGTTAGTTGAATTAATGTTAAAATGATTAAAAAAATTATATTGACATATTTTTTGTTTTTGTGTGTAAAGAGGGTGGGTGGTGGCAGTGGGGCTCATTGGGGGCTCAGCACCCCTAAAGCTCTGACCCTAGAATCGCCCCTGACCTGAAAGGTAGTTGTTTTTAATGTATTTTCACATACTTATTACGTTTTTATACATGTCTTTTTAGTTATTTTACAGAGATAAGCTATATTTCAAAAGTACATTACTGTATAAATGAAGAGAAACTGTGTAGGCATTGCCTGCCAGGGCATGGTAAAACCCTAAATAAGCCACATTAAAACAATTTATGATCATTTATTTAAAAATATATATATAGTTAATTTGCAGCATTTGGAGTTCGCTATAATGTGCTTAATCACTAGTCGAATATAAACAGACATCACACGCTGGAGAAAGTGATTCCTGGAGGGAACATTCAGAGGGGCATACATTTAAAACACTTTCAATTTACTGATTTGTGTAATTTTACATACATTTCTGTCATGATCAGGAAAATAATCAATAAAACATTTACAGTAATTATCTGTAAAAGTACATCTTTTAAATCTGTAAAAATTTACAGTAATGTTCTGTAGAAAAAGAATTGAATCTGTAAAAATAGTATGAAATGCCTTTAAAAGCATAATTTTTATGTAATTGTAAATTACAATACTGTCATTTCAATGTTAAAACTTTAAATTACAGCAAATATCTGTAAAACAACAACATTTTACTGTTTAATGAAAAACTTGGGAAATTCTGTAAAAAAATACAGAATATTACCTGTAAAATATGCTTGCCATATAAGATGAACACCTCCCAAGAGAATCTAACTGTTTATGGTTTAAACAACTAGAACTTAAATACATTACAAAACAAGTTTTAAAGCTTAAACTGATGCATTTCTTTCATACAGTCTCCTGTAAAACATGTATGATGATACAGTACAGATTAAAGACCAACACAACTAGAACAGTAAGTGTTATCTTGTGTTTCTTCAACTGTGAAATGTTTCTCTCCGCTCTGAGTTCTCGTATCCTTCTTGAGGTTACTCATAAATCCTTCCACACTGAAGTCATGCAAAAGACTGATGACCTGCGAAAGGTTTCTCTCCAGTGTGAATTCTCATGTGTTTCTCAAGGTTTCCTTTTTGTGTAAAAGTCTTTCCACACTGTAGACATGCGTGAGGTTTCTCTCCGGTGTGAATTCTCATGTGTGTCTCAAGGCTTCCTGTTTGTGTAAAAGTCTTTCCACACTGTAGACATACATGAGGTTTCACTCCTGTGTGAATTCTCATGTGTGTCTCAAGGCTTCCTGTTTGTGTAAAAGTCTTTCCACACTGTAGACATACATGAGGTTTCTCTCCGGTGTGAATTCTCATGTGTCTCTTAAGGCTACTCGGATCTGTAAAACTCTTTCCACACTGTAGACATGCGTGAGGTTTCTCTCCAGTGTGAATTCTCATGTGTGTCTTAAGGTCACTCGTAGCTGTAAAACTCTTTCCACACTGTAGACATGCGTGAGGTTTCTCTCCAGTGTGAATTCTCATGTGTGTCTGAAGGTTTCCTGTTTGTGTAAAAGTCTTTCCACACTGTAGACATGCGTGAGGTTTCTCTCCGGTGTGAATTCTCATGTGTCTCTTAAGGCTACTCGGATCTGTAAAAGTCTTTCCACACTGTAGACATGCGTGAGGTTTCTCTCCAGTATGAATTCTCATGTGTGTCTTAAAGTTACTCGTAGCTGTAAAACTCTTTCCACACTGTAGACATGCGTGAGGTTTCTCTCCAGTGTGAATTCTCATGTGTGTCTCAAGGTTCTTCTGTTTGTGTAAAAGTCTTTCCACACTGTAGACATGCGTGAGGTTTCTCTCCAGTGTGAATTCTCATGTGTGTCTTAAGGTTTCCTGTTTGTGTAAAACTCTTTCCACACTGTAGACATGCGTGAGGTTTCTCTCCAGTGTGAATTCTCATGTGTGTCTTAAGGTTTCCTGTTTTTGTAAAACTCTTTCCACACTGTAGACATGCGTGAGGTTTCTCTCCAGTGTGAATTCTCATGTGTGTCTTAAGGTTACTCGTATCTGTAAAACTCTTTCCACACTGTAGACATGAGTGAGGTTTCTCTCTGGTGTGAATTCTCATGTGCTGTCTTTCACTCTTTTTGTCTCCTGTTCTCAGAGCTTCTTCAAGTGAAACTTTCTGCAACGTTTGTGCACGTTGATGTTTCTGATCAGCATCTTTTACTTTATCTTGACTGTCCGTCATATCTGAAGTGAACAAAACTATCTGTTAAACACAGTTTTACAATTGTACAAAACAACATCACAAGACAAGATCATAGTTTCATTTTCAGGGAACACAGTCATTCAGTGCACTGAGTATTGCTTTGGATAAGTGTTTGCCATATAACACATGCTGATTAACACATATAACATTATGTGATTAACACATCCTAAGTCAATATTTTAACTTTACTGTTTAAATTACAACATAAAATGAGCTTAGACTGTACATTATTGACATTTGTATTTGATTGACAAAATGTATTCATTGTGCAATCCAGAGAATAAATGAATGTTTATTATAATATTTTTTGTTACTGAATTATGTGTTTTATAATTAAAATAATTACTGCCATGATATCTCAGTGGTTTGGATTGAATCAAGTATAAATGAAGAATCAATGTGAAACATCTTCAGGTACAAAATAAAAGTCATCAGATGTGAAATAACACTACATAGTCTTCACTGTATAAATTGAATATAGATCAATCCTTATTAGAGTCACACCAGTCAAGAGCTTTGAGTGACGATTTTCTTTGTCTTTTGTTGTTTTATTAACAATAATAACAGACTGTGATTTATAAAGCTGCTGTCACTTTAAGTTCAGTACAGCAGAAACGATGCCCCCAAAAATATAGTCGAGTAAAAGAAAGAATAACAACTAAAAACCAACAGACTGTGTCTCATGTAGTCGAGTAAAAGAACAAATGCATGTTTTCTTTTCAATAAGACGATAAAAAACCATCAGACTGATGAAAATGTGAAACAAAGGGTCAAAATGCTGTGCTCTACAAACTCAAAGCAGAACGATGGTCACCTTATAGCCAAACATGTGATTCTATTGAACCTTTACCAGATCACAACCAGATCAAGTTATGATCATTTGATGCAGTTTAGTGATTCACTTTCAGTTCTAATCTTCTGCATTTGTGGTTTATCAAATAAATGAAAGCTTAATAATTCCTCCACTGTCAGAAATAAAGATTTAAAAACAGAAACCAACCTCTGTGTTCTTTAGTCCTCTGAGTTTCTGTTGTGTGTAGTTCTGGATCTCTCGTGTTCTCAAGCTTCTCTTCCACAAACTCCAACAACTGTGTGAAGATTTCAGTTCTTACACCTGAAGTGAGTCTTCTGCTTGTTGCTTTCTGGTATTTATTGGTGGTTTGATGTAGGAGGAGCTTTACTGAAGGTGTCAATCACTGTTGGTGTGAACTGGAGATGTTAGAGAGACATTGTCAATAACTCAACTCAGCTTCACTTATATAACATCACTAAAAACAACAATTGTTGACCAAGATGCTGTCCACTATATCAAATACCAACATTTATCTCCATGTGTGACATAAATGACAAAAACATCTCGGCCACATCACAAATCAACTACAGAAACCCAAGCAAAGTGAGAGCAGTTGTCATAAAAACATCTAACAATGTTCAATTTCTTTGGTCTTATTCATGATGGATAAATATTCAACTGCTTATTATTTATTATTATTACAATATTATTAGAAATATCAATGATTGAAGCAGTTTGATTATCGATACACTATCATGAAAAAATATTGCGCTGTAGTCTATCAATATTTTTGCACAATCGACAAAAATTGGCTGCAAATCGAAATTCAGAAAAAAAAACGATTCAATTGAAAAGAATGAGAGTTAAATCATTCAATAACTTCTAAAGGACCCTCATGTTATAAAACTGTCTGGTGTTTTAAATCACAGAAGTTTTGAGCTTTTAAGATCGATATCAAATTCTGCCTATTTAAAACACAAACATCTGTTTTGTGAAACATTTCCATGAGAGTTTAAGATATCAGCATAATGAAGGAGGTGAAAATGGGAACTATGGGTGTAGAATAATGACAGCTGTTAACACTGATGTGTCTGTTATACTGAAACAAAAAGAAAACGTTCATGATCATCAGCAGAAGACCGGCAGCTCTATTAACACCAATGGATGTGTTTTCACTGTTAGGCTAATGTCACTAATGAAACAAACCTTTCAGGACAAACATACAAATCAGGATTTTGAGTCTCAGTATATATGAACTAAACATGGTTATCATTGTTATATCTTCCTCACTGTGCTCCTGTGTTTTGTGTTCATCTCTTGTGCTAAGACTGACTCAACTCTGAATACATCAGACCAAATCCCTCTGAATTCATCTGATCCGACAGAAAAGGTGCATCATGTCAAGACCATATTATATATTATACTGAAGGAAACTAGGCTTTATATTTAACTGTATTATTAAGGCTCGTTACGTTATAATGTTGATTCTAGTTTGTAATAATGACACTTTTCCGCATGTTCACAAGACCGTCAAGAATCCTTGAAATGAAACTTAACGAGAGAATCCGCCGGTCGTTCATTCTCTCTGAACGGATTTGAAACGATACAGCGGCGTCTTATAATCAATTCGTTCCCTGAACTTCTCCGCGATTAGTTGAGTTTTAAACGTCTGAAATGTCACATTGTTCGTCAACAGACTCATTGAAAGCGGTCACAGCAAACAGCGCATACAGGCGCGCAGACAGCACTATAGTGACGGGGAGACAAGACCCCTCAGACTCATAGTGACCCGATCTGCCCCTCACTGTCCCAACGAAAGACGACAAACATCAAACATCTGTAAAACTGAGGATTCATGAGGATGTCCGCTATGTACATTAGCCTGAGTAGTGACGGACAGGCCCGCAGCTGCTTCAGTATTTTCCCGTCACTGCTTCACAATCGTGTCGGTCATCGACGTTCAGTCTCTGTGTGCTGCTGCTAGCCTGTTGCTAGCCGATCCGTCCGGAAACACGCATGCGCGAAACTGACGTCACTTTCTGTCTGAAATAAAGCGAAGGACTTTACGGTAGTTTCGGGTATTATTTATTATTTATACCGTGACTCTTGTTGTTTTACACTCGTTACCCGATACTCTCAATGTGTTTTTACACATTTTGAATTACATTTATTAATACGTGTATTCATTATATCTGTTTCTTTTTCATGTACGCTGCTTTGAGATATTTCTTGGTTTGTTAAATTGTTGCTGCATTATAATGCCTGTTTGTTTGAAGTTTGTTATAAAAAGTAACTGAATCCATTTCGGTTCAGATTCGGTTAATATATGGCACAAATTAACTTTTTTGTTAATTTGTTTATCTGAAAACAGCAGACCCACTCCACCCCGACGACAAAAACAAAAAAAAAAAATAATAAACAATAAATAAAAAACACACCCCCCCAACACAAACAAAAAAAAAAAACAATAACAACAAAAAAAAAAAAAAAAAAAAAACAAACTAGAAAAAAAACCCCCCCCCCCCCACAAAAAAAAACACCCCCCCCCCCCCCGCGAAAAAAAAAAAAAAAAAAAAAAAAAACAAAGAGGAGAGCCCCCAACAAACACAAAAAAAAACAAAAAAAATTTTTTTTCCCCCTCTTTTTTTTTTTCCCCCCCCCCCCTTTTTTTTTTCCCCCCCCACCCAAACAAAAAAAAAAAACAACCGTGCGGACTCCCCCCCCCCCCCTTATTAACCCCATAAATGCTGGTTTAAACAGTTTTTAGAAATACATTAGTTTTCCCCTTCCTTGAACCGCCACCTTAACGTGGTGGAGGGGTTTGAGTACCCGAGTGACCCTAGGAGCTATGTTGTCGGGGGCTATATGCCCCTGGTAGGGTCTCCCAAGGCAAACAGGTCCTAGGCGACGGGTCAGACTAAGAGTGGTTCAAAAACCCCAAATGATGTTAACAAAAACAAGGACCGTGACGTCGCCCGGTATGGCGCAACCGGGGCACCACCCTGGAGCCAGGCCCGGGGTCGGTGCTCGTATGCGAGCGCCTGGTGGCCGGGCCTTTCCCCACGGGGTCCGGCCGGGCTCAGCCCGAAGGAGCGACGTGGGGCCGCCTTCCCGTGGGCTCACCACGTGCGGGAGGGACCATAGGGGGTCGGTGCATTGTGGATCGGGCGGCAGTCGGAGGAGAGTGCCTCGACAGCCCGATCCCTGGACACGGAAGCTAGCTCTAGGGACGTGGAATGTCACCTCGCTGGCGGGGAAGGAGCCTGAGATGGTGCGGGAGGTTGAGAGGTTCCGACTGGAGATAGTCGGGATCACCTCTACGCATGGCTTGGGCTCTGGAACCACACTCCTCGAGAGAGGATGGACACTTCATCACTCTGGAGTTGCCCATGGTGAGAGGCGGCGGGCTGGTGTGGGTCTGCTTATAGCCCCCCAGCTCTCCCGCCATCTGTTGGAGTTTACCCCGGTGAACGAGAGGGTCGTTTCCCTGCGCCTACGGGTCGGGGTTAGGTCTCTCACTGTTGTTTGTGCCTACGGGCCGAACGGCAGTGCAGAGTACCCGACCTTCTTGGAGTCTCTGGGAGGGGTGCTGGAAAGTGCTCCGACTGGGGACTCCGTCGTCCTACTGGGGGACTTCAACGCCCATGTCGGCAACGACAGTGACACCTGGAGGGGCGTGATTGGGAGGAACGGCCCCCCTGATCTGAACCCGAGCGGTGTTCAGTTATTGGACTTCTGTGCTAGTCACAGTTTGTCTATAACGAACACCATGTTCAAGCATAAGGGTGTCCATCAGTGCACGTGGCACCAGGACACCCTAGGCCGCAGGTCGATGATCGACTTTGTGGTCGTTTCATCTGACCTGCGACCATATGTTTTGGACACTCGGGTTAAGAGAGGGGCGGAGCTGTCAACTGATCACCACCTGGTGGTGAGTTGGATCCGATGGCAGGAGAGGAAGCTGGACAGACTCGGCAGACCCAAACGTACTGTAAGGGTCTGCTGGGAACGCCTGGCCGAGTCTCCTGTCAGAGAGATCTTTAACTCCCACCTCCGGCAGAGCTTCAACCAGATCCCGAGGGAGGCTGGAGACATTGAGTCCGAGTGGACCATGTTCTCCGCCTCCATTGTCGAAGCGGCCACTCGGAGCTGTGGCCGTAAGGTCTCCGGTGCCTGTCGAGGCGGGAATCCCCGAACCCGGTGGTGGACACCGGAAGTAAGGGAAACCGTCAAGCTGAAGAAGGAGTCTTATCGGGCCTGGTTGGCTTGTGGGACTCCTGAGGCAGCTGACAGGTACCGGCAGGCCAAGCGGACTGCTGCCCGGGTGGTTGTGGAGGCAAAAACTCGGGCCTGGGAGGAGTTTGGTGAGGCCATGGAGAAGGACTATCGACTGGCCTCGAAGAGATTCTGGCAAACCGTCCGGCGCCTCAGGAGAGGGAAACAGTGCCCTACCAACGCTGTTTACAGTGGAGGTGGGAGGCTGTTGACCTCAACTGGGGATGTCGTCGGTCGGTGGAAGGAGTACTTCGAGGATCTCCTCAATCCCACCGTCACGTCCTCCATTGAGGAAGCAGAGGCTGAGGGCTCAGAGGTGGACTCGTCCATCACCCAAGCCGAAGTCACTGAGGTAGTCAAGAAACTCCTCAGTGGCAGGGCACCGGGGGTGGATGAGATTCGCCCTGAGTACCTCAAGTCTCTGGATGTTGTGGGGCTGTCTTGGCTGACACGCCTCTGCAGCATCGCGTGGCGGTCGGGGACAGTGCCTCTGGGATGGCAGACCGGGGTGGTGGTCCCTCTTTTTAAGAAGGGGGACCGGAGGGTGTGTTCCAACTACAGGGGGATCACACTTCTCAGCCTTCCCGGGAAAGTCTATGCCAGGGTACTGGAGAGGAGAATACGGCCGATAGTAGAACCTCGGATTCAGGAGGAACAGTGTGGTTTTCGTCCAGGCCGTGGAACGCTGGACCAGCTCTACACCCTCTACAGGGTGCTGGAGGGTGCATGGGAGTTTGCTCAACCAATCCACATGTGTTTTGTGGATTTGGAGAAGGCATTCGACTGTGTCCCTCGCGGCATCCTGTGGAGGGTGCTTCGGGAGTATGGGGTCTGTGGTCCTTTGCTAAGGGCTGTCAGGTCCCTGTACGACCGAAGCAGGAGCTTGGTTCGCATTGCCGGCAGTAAGTCGGACCTGTTCCCAGTGCATGTCGGACTCCGGCAGGGCTGCCCTTTGTCACCGGTTCTGTTCGTAATTTTTATGGACAGAATTTCTAGGCGCAGCCAGGGGCCGGAGGGTGTCAGGTTTGGGGACCACACGATCTCGTCTCTGCTATTTGCGGATGATGTCGTCGTGTTGGCCCCTTCAAACCAGGACCTTCAGCATGCACTGGGACGGTTTACAGCAGAGTGTGAAGCGGCTGGAATGAGAATCAGTACCTCCAAATCCGAGGCCATGGTCCTCAGTCGGAAAAGGGTGGCTTGCCCACTTCAGGTTGGTGGAGAGTTCCTTCCTCAAGTGGAGGAGTTTAAGTATCTCGGGGTCTTGTTCACGAGTGAGGGGAGGAGGGAACGGGAGATTGACAGACGGATCGGTGCAGCTTCTGCAGTAATGCGGTCGATGTACCGGTCCGTCGTGGTGAAGAAAGAGCTGAGCCGCAAGGCGAAGCTCTCAATTTACCGGTCAATCTACGTTCCTACTCTCACCTATGGTCATGAGCTTTGGGTCATGACCGAAAGGACAAGATCCCGGATACAGGCGGCTGAAATGAGCTTCCTCCGCAGGGTGGCTGGGCGATCCCTTAGAGATAGGGTGAGAAGCTCGGTCACCCGCGAGGAGCTCGGAGTAGAGCCGCTGCTCCTCCACATCGAGAGGGGTCAGCTGAGGTGGCTTGGGCATCTGCTACGGATGCCTACTGGACGCCTTCCTCGGAAGGTGTTCCAGGCCCGTCCGACCGGGAGGAGACCCCGGGGAAGACCTAGGACACGCTGGTGGGACTATGTCTCCCGGCTGGCCTGGGAACGCCTCGGTGTCCCCCCGGAAGAGCTGGAGGAAGTGTCTAGGGTGAGGGATGTCTGGGCATCTCTACTTAGACTGCTGCCCCCGCGACCCGGCCCCGGATAAGCGGAAGAAAATGGATGGATGGCATTAGTTTTCCATAAAACAATAAACATATAACTTTTAACTATTTTAGCATAACTTTTTAAATGAATTTCAACCTTTTAAATCACACTATTTATATGCTCTGATAATTAAATGGTAAGCCTAACTACAAGCATCACTTATATCACCACATGTTTTTTTTTACCCGGGTTACATATGTATTTATTCAATTTATTTATACATTTATTCCATTCCTCACTCACACGATCTCTTAGTCGCACACACACACTACATTCCTCATTGTAGAACATAGCATTGACCTTGTTCATCAACACAGTATGACAAAAATGTTTCCAAGTCTACTTGATAGTAAAGCTGTAGCACTAGAGGCCGTGCCAAGTCAGGAGCCGTGTGTAGCTTGTAGGAGAAATAAAGTTGTGTTTGACGGACTTTTTCGTTTCAGTCCTGCATGTTCAAAAATTTGAAGAAAAGTCAAAGAGACAGTTTTTCCCAATAAGTTTAAGTAAAATTTATTATCAGATGTAAAAGCTTCTTTCCAGCTGGGGTTGCCTCTCAACATATATATGAGCAAACAACTGAAAAACACACTTCCGGGTTACAGATATTTATAATATATGTGACGTCGATTCTCTCTTCAGGCTCCTCCCCTTCCTTGGGCGGGCGTTCAATCCTTTGGAACCAATCACCTCGGGACATGTTAATCTGACTCCATTCTCCCCCAACCGTTGGTTCCCTGCAAAACATTTTGAAAATAGCCGTCCTGCCGAAAAATGCGATTTACGCACACACACACACGTTATTTGAAACACAGCTTCCGCATTCCTCAAAGCTCTCGTTTCACACTCCTGCCAACTAGTTTTCAAGACAAAAACCCAGCACAGCATGGACATACTCATATCGTAACCGAGCGTTTATGTGGGTTCGCCTGAAACTTGTGGTTTATAGAAATAAGAAAACGGATGCTTTCTTCTGGTACATAACTCTTTTTCTTTATTAAGAGATCGCACATGTAATGACCTCACACTTTAGTTCCGAGTGCGCATGCTCACTCCCCAACTACGGCGAGCCCCGAGGGGAAAACAGTATTGCACACACACACTTACTACAATGCGATTGGACTCAGTATTCCAGAATAAGAACAATCAAATAAAATCTGTTACATATATCCCCCCTCCAGAATAAACGTCCTCGTTTATATTCCAGAACAACAAAGCATAAAAACATACATGGCCTATAGAAACAAATAACAACTCAATGCACATTTTATAAGTAGTACACATTACATGAACCAAACACAGCAGTGCAACATGACACCATGAGAATCATATAAGGCACCTTTTCTTTTTCCTATTTTAACTGAAACAAACAAAACAAACATTTCAAACAGTGCTCAACATAGAACAAACCCTGAAAATGAGCACTCACAATGAGCATAACGTTAACCTCAGTACATAACAAAGTCCCTGAAACGGCCAGGAGGTTTTAACATCCTCCCCGTCCTACCTACATATGTATCTGACCTCTTTAATGAACAAAGGTCATCAGGTGAAACCCTCGGGTCTCTCTGAGGAGACACACACTCAAGTCCATCTGATGTTCCAGCCTCCAGGGAGGAGGACATTGGCAGAGAAGTGGGCACGTTAGAAAAAGTCTGTTTTTGCGGCAGCGAAGGAACAGGCAAAGTATAAGGCTGCAACCTATTATAATGCACTATCTGCGCTCGCTCCTCAGAGTCCAAAGCATGGACAATCTGATACGTTAGTCCCAATTCACCACATTAATCCATAACTTTCACAATCTTGTACGGTCCCTTCCAATGGGGTGCCAGTTTCATGCGACTTTCCACAGGATTGTTCAGCCACACCATTGCACCCACAGCATACGGCTGGTGACGCACTCCTTCGTCATGGTACATTTTCTGACGGTCATGCGCTGCCTCGCTATGCATGCGTGCACCGCTAAAGGCAGAGTCCAGCTTTTTCAGTAATGAAGCAACAAAGTCAGCATGAGATACCATCATCTGCGAGTCCAGAGCATGTGTAGGTAACAGAACATCAGCCGGGACCCGTGCCTCCCGACCATGAGTCAAAAAGTATGGTGTAAAATGAGTGCTCGAGTGGGGTGATGTGTTATAAGCAAATGCAACATGTTTCAGATACTCATCCCATTCTCCACCATGGGTCAGAAGTGTCTTAGCCAACTGATCAATCAGTGTCCGATTGAACCGCTCAACCATACCATCCGATTTTGGGTTGTAGGGAGTGGTACGTGTTTTGTTGATTTTCATCAAGTTACAAAGGATCTGGATCACCTGCGCCTCAAACTGACGACCTTGGTCTGAATGCAAAGTCTCTGGAACACCGTGAATAAGAACATAGTCCTCAAACAGGCAGTGTGCTACAGTCTGTGCGGTCTGATTCGGCAATGCATACAAATTGACAAATTTCGTAAAGTAGTCCTCCACAACCAACACATAACGATTACCTTTGGAGGTTGTAGGCAGCTCTAAAATGTCCATAGCCACCCTCTCAAATGGCCGCACAGTTTGGGAACTGGACCACGACGAGTCTGGCATGCCTTGCATTGCTCACACCACGTTCTAATGTCCCTGTACATAGAAGGCCAGTAGCTGAAATTTCTTGCCCGCTCCCATACACGTTCAGCAGAGAAATGTGCAGAGGCTGGGGCCCCATGCAACTGCAAGAGCAGGTCAGAAATCATTGCAGAACGAACAACAATTTGGATCCTGGGCTCACCCGTAAGAGAACAGATGACAGAGCGACACAAGAGTCCATCAATGATAGTGAGACGACTGAACTCAGTCCAAAGTTTTCTTAAGCACTGAGAGGCTCCTTTTATCTGTCCCCTTGCCGGTCTTTGCAAAAGCTCCACCCATCTCAACACCGTTCTAATGTTAGGATCGGCCTGCTGCAAAGCCCTAATGTCAGATGTGGTGAAAGACAGGGATTCTAGAGCAAGCATGCAATCAGAAATGTCTGGTGAGTTTGCCATAGTCACTCCCTTAGGAGGATCAACACTATCAGAGGAACATGGAAAGTAAGTACATTGTTGATTTGAACTCACCACATTAACTTTTACCTCCGCTTTGCCACCAGATTCAGCTGCACTCCAGTCGAGTGTTACAGGGCGCCGTGAAAGGGCGTCTGCATTCTTATGCTGATTTCCCTCCTTGTGCACGATGACCCAATTCAGTGGATCAAGCTCCATAATCCATCTCCCTCTTCTTCCTGTCGGGTCATCTTCAATAGACATACGCCGCAGAGCTAACAGGGGTCGGTGGTCTGTGATAATGGTGAAAGAAGCAAGTCCGATGTAGTGTCGGAACTCTCTCACAGCCCACACAATGGCCCACAGCTCCCGATCAAAATTAGACCAACGCCTCTGTGTGCCATTCAATGCCCGGCTGGCATATGCGACCACATGTTCGATGCCGTCCCTATCCTGGGCCAGCACTGCACCGACGGCCACATTGGATGCATCAGTGAAGATTTTGAACGGCAAATGAAAGTCGGGCAGTATCACTACAGGCTCAGATGACAACAACATTTTCAGGAAGTTGAAAGACTTGTCACATTCAGGAGTCCACACAAAGGGAACATTCTTCCCAACAAGTTGGTTCAATGGAGCTGCGTGCTTAGAGAAGTCTCTGACAAAACGTCTGTAATAGGAACATAGTCCCACAAATGCCCTGACCTCTGATGGAGATTGGGGAACTGGCCAATTTAAAACCTTCTCTGTATTCCGGGGATCGGGCTGCAGTCCCTTTCGAGAAATAACATGGCCCAGAAAAACAACATGATCTCTGGCAAGGTGGCATTTCTTTGGGTTCAGTCTCAATCCGGCATACTGAATTCTTGAAAACACTTCCGTTAGGCTAGACAGGTGTTCCTTGAATGATTTGTTGTAAATCAAGATATCGTCGAGATATACCATGCAGACGTGCCATGGGAGCCCCCTCAGGACCAGCTCCATCAGACGTTGGAATGTCGCAGGGGAATTAGAGAGACCCATTGGCATGGATCGCCACTGATAGAGCCCCTGTCCCGTCGTGAATGCCGTCTTTTCTCTATCGTCTTCGGCGACTTCCACCTGCCAGTAGCCGTTAGAAAAATCCAGTGTGCTGAACCACACAGCGCCTGACAATGCATCCAGAGTATCGTCCACGCGGGGTAGAGGGTGAGAATCTTTCACCGTAACACTGTTCAAGCGTCTATAATCGACACAAAATCGCCACGCGCCACATTTCTTTTTCACCAAGACCACTGGCGATGCCCAAGGGCTGCAGCTCTCCTCAATGACACCCTCTTCCAGCAGACTAGCCACTTGTCTTTCTATTTCAGCACGTTTTTCAGGAGATACCCGATACGCACGTTGCTTGATAGGGGTCTGCTCTCCAGTTCTGATGTTATGTTTAATTAAATTGCATTTGCCTGTATTTTGCTCAGAGGAGCTGAAGATATCTTTGTATTCCAGCAGCAATGCTGACAGTTCTGCTTTTTCAGTTTCTGAAACAGTTGAGTTTTGCAATGATATAGGGGGGCGACTCCTGATGCAGTTGTTGCAGCTACATCAACGGGAGCATGAAGCAGTTGAATGCCAGTGTCATCCACAGAATAAAATTCACCCAGGTGCAAACCTTCTTTCAGTCAAATGTGCTGTCCAGTAGGATTCAAGACCCGAGCTTTTGTCAGTCCATCGTGAACAGTGGTTACTGTGTGAGCCACCACTAAGCTGGAAGAATCTGCCACATTAGGTTCCAAATAGCCATCAAAGTCGGTAGACCACTGAGTCACATAAGGGGAGGATACCCTAACTGGCACAACTGACTCACTGAGGGGCGGTAAGGTCATTGTGGTCGCCAGGGACACATTGCAGCAAAGTGGAACAAAGTCTTTGTTAGTAAGGAGAGGAACTGAGATGTCCCATAGTTGTAACTTAGCCCGGCTGAGTTCTAACGAGGCGTGATTCTTCAACAGGAAGTCCCACCCCAACAACACAGTTTCTCTCAACACATGGTTTCTCTCAACACATGAAAAACATGCTGCCATGATTCAGTCCCCAGCTGAAATGTTATTGTCATGGTGCCAAGCGTATCCAGAATCTGTCCATTCACGGCTCGAGCCGCCACATAATCCTTTTTCAGAGGGCGAATGCGAAGTGCTGGAATTGACATGCGAAAATCTGCACTAATGAGCGACACATTGGAACCAGAATCGACTAACATTTGAACCTCCACGCCTTCGATTACTCCTCTCACATAAGACAGGAGCAGGTCTGTGTTGGTGTTTGTGACTTCATCAGAGTCTTTGGAAATTGAATTACTGGTAGTAGTGTTGTCAATGCGAGGGCCCATGGGGAACATAGCTGGCGTTTGGGCCTCAACATCAGCTACAGTCCGTTTCCCGGCCCACTACGTCGTTCTCCTGCGCCAGGAGACATAAAACGTACGCCATGCTTCCTTGAGTCACTCCCATAGCTATACTGTCGCCGCGGGCTGGGACTAGGGCTGCGTCTTGAAGAAAACTGCACAGAGTACGAGTCCTTGGAATCACGATAATCTGTGCCCGATTTATACCTGTCACTGTGTTGGTATGATTGTCTGTCTGGTGAACGGCCTCTCCGTGCATGGTCAAAGACTCGTGACTGGCATCCACAGCCACCACAGCGGCACCGACACGTTCCATTCGACTGCGAGTCACACTCCTCCATTGTTCTAGAGCACGCTTTGGTTTTCAATATTTGGTTCTCCTCTCCTAAACGTCTCAATTCCATTCTCATCTCTTTCATTTCTTCTGCTAATTTATCTACTGCTCTGTGAAGTCCAACATTATCCTTTTCAAAGCGAACAGCAGCCATTGCTCCTTCCTCACGAACACTGTGAGCAGCATTAACAGCCATATAATCAGTCTTTATCGACTCTCTAGCATTTTCCCACCGACCTGCAATTGTGACGGCTTCCTCTAAATCCGTAGCTCCTTGTTCCTGACATTTGGTTCTGAGAACCGGGTCTAGACCAGCCAAGAAACGACGAAATTTTTCTTCCTTTTGAGCATTGTCACCATATTCAGGAAAAGCTTCGTCAACCAACCTGCTGATCTCAGCCGCATAAACTTCCAAACTTTCCCGCGGAGCTCGAGGGCGGGCCGAAAGGCTAGTTCTGAAGCGCTCCATAAACTGTTTTCGCCCGAATGCCTCTTTTAGTTTCTCTTTCGCAGCTGTGTAATCCGCCTGAACGGCACCAGGAAGGCTGTCCCACAGCAGAAACGCTGCGTTGCTCAGACGTGTCGGTAGAATTCTCGCCAACTCGTACTTGTATGAAACACCGTTATCATCCTCCGTGAGTGCTCTGACCGCGACCTCGAACTGACGCGCCCAGCATAGAAAACTCTGCCTCTCATCACCGGCGAACGGCGGCGGCAGTTCAATCCGAATGTGTCTGCTGCTTTTGTCACCATCCCGTCTCGGGTGGAAATCATACTCCTCTTTGCACCACATCATTAAAGCTTTGACCACGCGCACCTCACTTTCTAAAACTTTTGGAGCTAAACTAACTAGTTAAACACCCGTCGCGCCACTTTTACTCAAATAAAACAAAACAAAAACACCGCTGCCACCAATGTAACCGAGCGTTTATGTGGGTTCGCCTGAAACTTGTGGTTTATAGAAATAAGAAAACGGATGCTTTCTTCTGGTACATAACTCTTTTTCTTTATTAAGAGATCGCACATGTAATGACCTCACACTTTAGTTCCGAGTGCGCATGCTCACTCCCCAACTACGGCGAGCCCCGAGGGGAAAACAGTATTGCACACACACACTTACTACAATGCGATTGGACTCAGTACTCCAGAATAAGAACACTCAAATTAAATCTGTTACATAATCATTATATTTGAAGAAAAAAAGAAACCAGAATAAAACACTCAAATAAATTTTAAAATATACAAAACAACAGTAAACATAAACTTATAATGCATAGAACATCGTAACCCCAACAAGACACACATGAGAATTCACTGGAGAGAAACCTCACACATGTCTACAGTGTGGAAAGACTTTTACACAAACAGGAAGCCTTAAGACACACATGAGAATTCACACTGGAGAGAAACCTCACGCATGTCTACAGTGTGGAAAGACTTTTACACAAACAGGAAACCTTCAGACACACATGATAATTCACACTGGAGAGAAACCTCACGCATGTCTACAGTGTGGAAAGACTTTTACACAAACAGGAAACCTTGTTGAAAAATAGACATTGTCATTTAATTTCACTGGAACTTTAAATGTCGGTTACGAAAAGCTTTTATTGTATTGCAGATGAAGGGGATAAAACGCTTTCTGATATGTCAGATCAAGAGAGACTTGATGACCAGTTAGCTGATGTTAAAAACCTCATTGATGACGACAGCGTATGTAATGCACTTGTGCGTCATTGTGTATATGGATTCAAAAAGGATTTTTATGTCGGTTACCAAACGCTTGCATTGTATTGCAGATCTGCCGAGCAGCACTGTAATGCAAGAACCATTAGAAGGCTCATCTGAAGAGCCCTGGGATGAAATGTCTCCAAAGCTGAAGTGTGATAAGGATTTTATGAATTTGCAACTCTTTGGTTCTGGTGTGGACCAAGTGGAGCTTTGTCGAGGTAAGTTGAGAATTCCTGTTTGATTTTGTTACTTGATGACCATCACTGGCAAAATTGAATAAATTGTTTGCTGTAATGTTTTTATTTCCTGTGTCAGTTGGGCTCAATATAGGATACTTTATAGAATGCTCAAATATCCTGTAAAATCTAAATGTTGCTTTTAGTTTTTCGAATTCGCCATGTTTCCACTTCGGCAAAGAAATTTAAAAACACAATGACATCTTTGGTCCTTTTACCACCCTAGTGCTTTGAATGGGGGGGATGCAGTGAGCTATAGGTTGCAATTCAAAACCTCACCGCTAGATGCTGCTAAATTTCACTGGACCCTTAATAAATAGTGTAATGAGATTTTCAGCATTGAATCACCTTTGGACTTATTTCTCACAGATAGTTCTGCACCGGTTCCTCTTGGCCATTTGCCACCTAACTGTGGACACACTTCACACACTCATGGAGGTCTTGTTTATGCTACACCCTATAATGGATGTGGTGTTACACAAAAGTTACTTATGGTTAATTTGCTCTTGTGTAAGGTTAAAAGCTATAACGCCAACTTGACTGTTTGTGTTTTTCAGGGAGGGAAGTATGTCATGCAGATGCAATGGCAGGGAATCCCTGTTTTCCTCTCTTGTCCCATGTCCTAGTCTGTTGTGAATGTGACCGTCTGGATATCTGCCTCCTTGATTTCAACCAGACACGACTGTTACACCAGCTTCTACAACACCAACCCAAAAGCCACATCATCCTTTCTGTCCTTAACATATCTTTCCACCTCTCTCTGATGTCTGATATGGTAAAATTTGAGGAATGAGAATAAAATGTTTGTTTAAATTTGAAAAGCTTGGTTTATTGTTTGTGCAAAAGCTTAAACCTGTTGATACCAGTTCTGTCATACACATCCCAAACAAGTGTAAACAAACTTATTATGCCGTTTGTCCTGTTAAGGAATGGTTTACATTAAAAATCTATATTGTCATTCTCACCCTGTCGTCATATTAAAGGTGTGGTTTTCTGTCTTCTGCAAGACACAAATGAAGATGTTCTGAAATGTTGGAAGCCAATAACCGTTGTTCCCTTTTGACTTCTATTGTATAGACCTAAATCTAATGCAAGTTAATGGGGACCAAAGGTTTTGTTGCCAACATTTAATCAAAATATAATTTGCTCTACAGAAGAAAGCCATACAGGTTTGAAGTGACAACCCATCAGTTGAGTAAATTGATAAAATTTTCACTTTGAAGGCTAAATATTCCATAGAGTAAAACCGATGCATGTGAAGGACTGTAATACAAGAGAAGTTCACTCAAGTAGTGAGAAGCTAAACCATGCAGGTATATATGCACGATCTATAGTAGAGAACACTCTTGCATATTGTATATGTTATAATTAAAAACATTACTGCCATGATATCTCAGTGGTTTGGATTGAATAAATCAATGCAAAACATTTTCAGGTACAAAATAAAGTCATCAGATGTGAAATAACACTACATAGTCTTCACTGTATAAATTGAATAAAGATCAATCCTCCATTTTACATGGGTACTGTATTTACAATCCCCTGGGATCCAACACACAACCTTGCGTTAACGCAATGCTCTTAAAGTGTTTGCGGACTTTAAGCCACAACTTTTTAGATTAAATCGAGCGCGCTCAAACTTCCCATCATTCTGATTACGGTTGTCATTTTGTCACCCTCATCATGGCAAAGACACGGAGAAATGCATATAATGCAGCTTTCAAGGCGAAAGGAAAAGGAAATAGAGCTGGTGCACTGGAGCTTGGTCTTTAAGAGTCGGTGATAAGACGTTGGAAACAGCAGCGTGAGGAATTGACTGCAAGAAGACGACTAAAGCTTTCAGAAGGAAGAAAAGCAGATGACCCGAACTAGAAGATGAGCTCGAAGACTGGGTCAACACAGAGAGAGCAGACAGCCGAGGTGTTTCAACACAAAACTTTTGTAAAAAAATATTATAGTCGCCCTCATGTTGTTACAAACTATTTAAATGTAACGTTAGGATATTGAATTTTATTTCAAGTTTAACAAAAACACTTTTCCAAAAACCTTGACAAAACTACAAACAACTTACACTAAAACTAGATAAAATGTTCACTTGATGAATATCTCAAAACTCACAGAACATGACTAGAGCTCTATTCACACAGGATTGTTATCTGGGGACCTCGTGGCATTTAGAAATGACCTCCCCACATCTGTATTTCATGTGGCGCATTCCCTCAGGATAAGTGAAGCCTGTGATTGTACTCATATCCCGGATATGATGGCAAGACTTTGTGTAAAATACCCTTGAATTACACATAGAAACTCACACCGGAGAGAAAGCGTCCACATGGCATCAGTGTTTAAAGAGTTTCAGATGAGAAGCTTGTCTCAGATCTCACCAGTTTTAACTCTGATCGGTGCTGAAACAAGTTTATTTCTGCATCACATCAACAAGACTTGTGTGCTGTTTGAGAGCTCATGTTGTAAACGTTTATGTAAATAATTTGTTGGAAATTAATATTTAAAGTTGTTCATATCTGTGCATGTTTTTAAAATGCTTTAAGATGAATCATGTTCAAAATCACATGTCACATTGCTCAGAGTTTCACCTTAAAACTGCAGATGCTCTCTCTCTCTACACAAGACCTCCACAAACGGATGTGACGTTTACTTTAATGTTTATACGCTCACAGATGTACTCGAGTCTCAAGAAAAGTTATTGTAATATCATCAGTCGACAAATATCACCAGTTCAGTCATAGACGACGGTATTTGATCACTATGGTTACCGCTACTACAGGCACAATTGAGGCAGCTAACAGGTCCTCGTAGGACCCCGGGGGCGGGGCCAGGAGTCGCAGCGGCAGCAGCACACAGAGACTGAACGTCGATGACCGACACGATTGTGAAGCAGTGACGGGAAAATACTGAAGCAGCTGCGGGCCTGTCCGTCACTACTCAGGCTAATGTACATAGCGGACATCCTCATGAATCCTCAGTTTTACAGATGTTTGATGTTTGTCGTCTTTCGTTGGGACAGTGAGGGGCAGATCGGGTCACTATGAGTCTGAGGGGTCTTGTCTCCCCGTCACTATAGTGCTGTCTGCGCGCCTGTATGCGCTGTTTGCTGTGACCGCTTTCAATGAGTCTGTTGACGAACAATGTGACATTTCACACGTTTAAAACTCAACTAATCGCGGAGAAGTTCAGGGAACGAATTGATTATAAGACGCCGCTTTATCGTTTCAAATCCGTTCAGAGAGAATGAACGACCGGCGGATTCTCTCGTTAAGTTTCATTTCAAGGATTCTTGACGGTCTTGTGAACATGCGGAAAAGTGTCATTATTACAAACTAGAATCAACATTATAACGTAACGAGCCTTAATAATACAGTTAAATATAAAGCCTAGTTTCCTTCAGTATAATATATAATATGGTCTAGACATGATGCACCTTTTCTGTCGGATCAGATGAATTCAGAGGGATTTGGTCTGATGTATTCAGAGTTGAGTCAGTCTTAGCACAAGAGATGAACACAAAACACAGGAGCACAGTGAGGAAGATATAACAATGATAAACATATGTTTAGTTCATATATACTGAGACTTAAAATCCTGATTTGTATGTTTGTCCTGAAAGGTTTGTTTCATTAGTGACATTAGCCTAACAGTGAAAACACATCCATTGGTGTTAATAGAGCTGCCGGTCTTCTGCTGATGATCATGAACGTTTTCTTTTTGTTTCAGTATAACAGACACATCAGTGTTAACAGCTGTCATTATTCTACACCCATAGTTCCCATTTTCACCTCCTTCATTATGCTGATATCTTAAACTCTCATGGAAATGTCCTCACAAAACAGATGTTTGTGTTTTAAATAGGCAGAATTTGATATCGATTTTAAAAGCTCAAAACTTCTGTGATTTAAAACACCAGACAGTTTTATATCCTGAGGGTCTTGTTGTAACCGGTCAAATCAAAGTCAGTTCAGAAGTTATTGAATGATTTAACTCTCATTCTTTTCAATTGAATCGTTTTTTAATGTCGATTGTGCAAAAATATCGATAGACTACAGCGCAATATTTTTTCATGATAGTGTATCGATAATCAAACTGCTTCAATCATTGATATTTATAATAATATTATAATAATAATAAATAATAAGCAGTTGAATATTTATCCATCATGAATAAGACCAAAGAAATTGAACATTGTTAGATGTTTTTATGACAACTGCTCTCACTTTGCTTGGGTTTCTGTAGTTGATTTGTGATGTGGCCGAGATGTTTTTGTCATTTATGTCACACATGGAGATAAATGTTGGTATTTGATATAGTGGACAGCATCTTGGTCAACAATTGTTGTTTTTAGTGATGTTATATAAGTGAAGCTGAGTTGAGTTATTGACAATGTCTCTCTAACATCTCCAGTTCACACCAACAGTGATTGACACCTTCAGTAAAGCTCCTCCTACATCAAACCACCAATAAATACCAGAAAGCAACAAGCAGAAGAATCACTTCAGGTGTAAGAACTGAAATCTTCACACAGTTGTTGGAGTTTGTGGAAGAGAAGCTTGAGAACACGAGAGATCCAGAACTACACACAACAGAAACTCAGAGGACTAAAGAACACAGAGGTTGGTTTCTGTTTTTAAATCTTTATTTCTGACAGTGGAGGAATTATTAAGATTTAATTATCTGATAAACCACAAATGCAGAAGATTAGAACTGAAAGTGAATCACTAAACTGCATCAAATGATCATAACTTGATCTGGTTGTGATCTGGTAAAGGTTCAATAGAATCACATGTTTGGCTTTGTGCGAGTGTTTTATAGACGTGTGTGTGCAGAGTTTATATGTATGTGTGAGTGTTTTATAGACGTGTGTGTGCAGAGTTTATATGTATGTGTGAGTGTTTTATAGACGTGTGTGTGATTATGTGTGAGTGTTTTATAGACGTTTGCAGAGTTTATATGTATGTGTGAGTGTTTTATAGACGTGTGTGTGTTTCAGAGTTTATATGTATGTGTGAGTGTTTTATAGACGTGTGTGTGCAGAGTTTATATGTATGTGTGAGTTTTATGTAAACGTGTGTGCAGAGTTTATATGTATGTGTGAGTGTTTTATAGACGTGTGTGCGGTTTATATGTTGTTGAGTGTTATATAGACTTTGCAGAGTTTATATGTATGTGTGAGTGTTTTATAGACGTGTGTGCAGAGTTTATATGTATGTGTGAGTGTTTTATAGACGTGTGTGCAGAGTTTATATGTATGTGTGAGTGTTTTATAGACGTGTGTGCAGAGTTTATATGTATGTGTGAGTGTTTTATAGACGTGTGTGCAGAGTTTATATGTATGTGTGAGTGTTTTATAGACGTGTGTGCAGAGTTTATATGTATGTGTGAGTGTTTTATAGACGTGTGTGCAGAGTTTATATGTATGTGTGAGTGTTATATAGACGTGTGTGTGCAGAGTTTATATGTATGTGTGAGTGTTTTATAGACGTGTTTGCAGAGTTTATATGTATGTGTGAGTGTTATATAGACGTGTGTGTGCAGAGTTTATATGTATGTGTGAGTGTTTTATAGACGTGTGTGCTGTATATGTATGTGTGAGTGTTTTATAGACGTGTGTGCAGAGTTTATATGTATGTGTGAGTGTTTTATAGACGTGTGTGCAGAGTTTATATGTATGTGTGAGTGTTATATAGACGTGTGTGTGCAGAGTTTATATGTATGTGTGAGTGTTTTATAGACGTGTGTGCAGAGTTTATATGTATGTGTGAGTGTTTTATAGACGTGTGTGCAGAGTTTATATGTATGTGTGAGTGTTTTATAGACGTGTGTGGCAGAGTTTATATGTATGTGTGAGTGTTTTATAGACGTGTGTGCAGAGTTTATATGTATGTGTGAGTGTTTTATAGACGTGTGTGCAGAGTTTATATGTATGTGTGTCAGAGTTTATATAGTATGTGTGGTGTGCGTGTGTGCAGAGTTTATATGTATGTGTGAGTGTTTATAGACGTGTGTGCAGAGTTTATATGTATTGTGAGTGTTTTATAGACGTGTGTGTGCAGAGTTTATATGTATGTGTGAGTGTTTTATAGACGTGTGTGCAGAGTATTTATAGAGTGTGTGTCAGATGTGTGAGTGTTTTATAGACTTTGCAGAGTTTATATGTATGTGCGAGTGTTTTATAGACGTGTGTGTGTCAGAGTTTATATGTATGTGTGAGTGTTTTATAGACGTGTGTGTCAGAGTTTATATGTATGTGTGAGTGTTTTATAGAATGTGTGTGCAGAGTTTATATGTATGTGCGAGTGTTTTATAGACGTGTGTGTGCAGAGTTTATATGTATGTGTGAGTGTTTTATAGACGTGTGTGTGCAGAGTTTATATGTATGTGTGAGTGTTTTATAGACGTGTGTGTGCAGAGTTTATATGTATGTGTGAGTGTTTTATAGACGTGTGTGTGCAGAGTTTATATGTATGTGCGAGTGTTTTATAGACGTGTGTGTGCAGAGTTTATATGTATGTGCGAGTGTTTTATAGACGTGTGTGTGCAGAGTTTATATGTATGTGTGAGTGTTTTATAGACGTGTGTGTGCAGAGTTTATATGTATGTGCGAGTGTTTATAGAGGTGTGTGTGCAGAGTTTATATGTATGTGCGAGTGTTTTATAGACGTGTGTGTGCAGAGTTTATATGTATGTGTGAGTGTTTTATAGACGTGTGTGTGCAGAGTTTATATGTATGTGCGAGTGTTTTATAGACGTGTGTGTGTGCAGAGTTTATATGTATGTGCGAGTGTTTTATAGACGTGTGTGTGCAGAGTTTATATGTATGTGTGAGTGTTTAGAGTTTATAGTACGTGTGTGTGTGTGTGTGCAGAGTTTATATGTATGTGCGAGTGTTTTATAGACGTGTGTGTGCAGAGTTTATATGTATGTGTGAGTGTTTATATAGATGTGTGTGCAGAGTTTATATGTATGTGCGAGTGTTTTAAGTGTGTGTGTGTGTGAGTGTTTTATAGATGTGTGTGTGCAGAGTTTATATGTATGTGCGAGTGTTTTATAGACGTGTGTGTGCAGAGTTTATATGTATGTGCGAGTGTTTTATAGACGTGTGTGTTGCAGAGTTTATATGTATGTGCGAGTGTTTTATAGACGTGTGTGTGCAGAGTTTATATGTATGTGTGTTTTAAGACGTGTGTGTGCAGAGTTTATATGTATGTGTGTGTGTGTGTGCAGAGTTTATATGTATGTGTGAGTGTTTTATAGACGTGTGTGTGCAGAGTTTATATGTATGTGTGAGTGTTATATAGACGTGTGTGTGCAGAGTTATATGCATGTGTGAGTGTTATATAGACGTGTGTGTGCAGAGTTGCGCCTAATATCGTCGCTCCAGCCACTCACTCGCTCTGGTTTCATTACAGTGTGCTCCTTAGCACTGGGAGCTGCTGTCCATAAGGTGCCTCTGTCCAACAGCCATTTCAAACCCATCCTCCAGTATTTGGGCCACGTCTCCTAATTTGCATACAATCCTCAAATGCCCAATCCTAAATCCCCAAATCCTCAATTCTAAATAGCTAAATGATTAAATGCCCAATCCTACATACAAAATGCCCAATCTTATATACCAAATTCATTTTCAACTTGGACTTTTACTTTTGGTTTAAAATTTTCAGTTTTAGACTTTTAGTTTATATTGTGACTGAAAAATCCCTCCATGGTACTGATCTTAAAGTGACAGCAGTTTAATAAATCACAGTCTGTTATTATTGTTAATAAAACAACAAAAGACAAAGAAAAACGTCACTCAATGCTTTGGACTGGTGTGACTCTAATAAGGATCGATCTATATTCAATTTATACAGTGAAGACTAATGTAGTGTTATTTCACATCTGATGACTTTTATTTTGTACCTGAAAATGTTTTGCATCGATTCTTGATTTATACTTGATTCATTCAATCTAAATTGTAGTGGCACCTATTTGCTTCTAATTCTTCTGTACCACCTTATGAATTAAGTCAAATTGCAACCAGTATTTGAAACACGAGCAAACCACGATCTTCTTTTTAAATGTTTACTTCAAAAAAAAAAGTTTGTAAGCGGCCTGCCATTGATGATACTTTCGACTTCACACATTATTGTCAGAAGACAATCATCATTCACTGCTTGCTCTTTCAAAAGGGAGGTATGGATTCTTCGCACAGTCCGAATTTGTCTTTCCCAAACTCCGCTTGGTGCGAAGCAGCTGGGCTATGGAATATCCCCTTTATTCCCTTTGGTTGCAAGGCTTTTCAATCTTGTCATTATTCATCCGTTGAATGTCTTCTCTCAACTCTCTTTCAGCAGCTACAAAATTTGTGCCATTGTCAGAACGCATGATGGTAAAGTGACCTCTCCTGCACATAAAGCGACAAATAGCATTAATGGAGGAGTTTGTTGAGGCTGTCTGCAACTTCAAGGTGCACCGCTCTGAGAGTGAGACAATCACGCCGTACCGTTTGACTGTACTCCAGCACCGCTTGACATCAAATGGCTCGAAGAAATCAACACCTATATTTGTGAAAGGGGGCTTATCTGGCAAGAGCCTAGAGTTTGCAATCTTTTGCTCACCGACCTTTCCATTAATCCTGTGGCACACTGTACATTTGTTGATTATCTTTCGAATTGCAGAATGGGCATGTGGGATCCAGTACCTGCATCTCAGTTGTGCCAAGACATAACTGCGTCTGCAGTGTCCTGTTTTTTGGTGTATATCTCTCAAAATCAATGTAGCAACTCTGCCGTGCCTTGAAATAATTGCTGGATGTTTAGCGTTTTCTGGCATGGCAGACTTGTTGAGTCTTCCACTAACCCTTAATGTGCCTTCTTGAAGAATCGGATCCAATTTCAAAAGCTGACTGCTGCGACTGAGCCGTTTACCTTTCTCTAATACTTTTGATTTCTTCTCCAAACTGTTGTCTTTGACTGAATTTGACTATTTCCGATTCTGCGACCACCAGATCATTCAAAGTAAGTGATTTCTTTTATGTTGCTTGAATTTCTTCATTTGTTGTTCTAATTTTGATCTTGCTTTTTCAGGCTCTTTTTCAGTTTTTCATACTTTTTTAATATTTCCTTTCTTTCCTCTTTCGGTTTCCACAGATTTTACTTCACCTTTAAAATCAAGGCCACTGATCTTTTTAGTTTATGCCAGTCTGAGTAATAGCTGATCAGTTTGTTGATTGGTTCCAAGTTTTCTTCAACTTTGATCATGCTGACTGTACCTCCATTCTTGACTTCCGGATCATTTTGAAGGCGTTCCTTCCTTCGCACAGGCTGTTCCGACCAATCACAGTCATTGTTCAGCAAGAACTCCGGCCCTATGATCCAGGTTCCTCTGTGTGTCAAACTTTTAGCTTTAAGGCCCCTACTGACTTGATCTGCAGGAGTTTCCGTTGTTCTGATGTACCTCCATTGTGATGGCTTGGTTGCTTCTCGGATCAACGAGATTCTGTTCGCAACGAAGGTTTTGAAACGAGCAGTTTCACTGTCAATATATCTAAGCACAGTAGTACTGTCTGCCCAAACAAATTATAATCTTGTCCATTTTAACAGCAACGACTGCTGCGGTCAAATCGAGTCTGGGAATGGTAACCAGCTTGAGTGGAGCCACTCTTGCCTTCCCCATGAGGAATGCACAATGCGTCTCGCCTTGGCTATTCTCTAGCAGCAAATAAGACACAGTGCGGTACACAGACTCAGAAGTGTCTGAAAAATGATGTACCTGTGCTGCTGTAATACATCCAAGATCTGCAGGCTTCAAACACCTGCTCACATGGAAGGTAGAGAGATGACTGACATCTTCAATCCATCCTTTCCAAACTTCACGCCATTATAGCTACTGGCTCCTCACGAAATCTTAAAAGCACACCAACGAACATGTTGGTCAACTCATGTCCTTGGAGCAGTTCACTATTCAGAGACCTTTCCTGAAAAGAGGCTGTGCAGTCAAAGACCACCCGCAACTTTTGTTTCTTCGTGTGATAAACCCTGTGATGTGGTATGTAAAACAGTCTGTCTGTCATCACAGTTCAGCTGTTGGACTGGAACTTGGACAGCGTAGCCTTTGTCAATGATGGTTTCCATGAAGCTCTTGTACTCTTCAAAAAAATCAAGATTCTTCTTGAACTTTCTAAGCAAACAGGCTATGTGCTGTTCTGCCACACAACGGTTATTTTGCATATAATGCCCGTTCTCAAATGTTGTGGTTTTCTGCACAGACTGCAAAAACTGTTTGTCTTCACAAGACATCTCCTGTAGGTCCTTGTAGTTATGCTCTGGAAAATTACTGTTATACTGACCAGCAGCTTTTCAATTTCCATCACAGAAATTCTGTTTACGAAAATAAGCGTTTTATTCATTGCATCGTTCAGTTCTTTTCTTACAGGCCCATTCACAACCCAGCCAATGGCAGTCTTCACAGCATAAGGGCCTCCATCCTCAGCATTAATTACTTGCCGTGGTTCCATTGCTCTTGAACAGTTAGCTCCAATAAGCAGGCCTACATCTGCTTCTATCTCTGGCAAGCATACTTCATTGAGATAAGGCCACATCTGGATATCTGACCTTTGGCTCAACATGTGTTTCTTGAGGCGCTTTGCTTTCAGTGAAAACATTTGTTGCGAAACTGCTTTCATGGATCTCTTTTCTTCCATGATGCTTTTCTTTTAGGTCATTCTTCCAACTTGAAATTGGTTGGCTGTCTGAGATATTACCAAAGAGGGGATCCATGGCTATTCTAGCTTGGCGGTCTATGTAACTCACCAAATCTGCAAACTTTGCTCGTCTGCCTCTTCGTTCATTTCATGTCATAAGCTTCAGAACGCCAATGTTCTTTTAATTTATATGGTAACTTCGACACCACTGTCCATAAATTGGTTGGGTTATCCATCTACTCTTTGAGAGGATTCGATGTCTTCCATAGTATTGCGACATCCAATGAAAAACATTGCATAGGCGCTCAATGCTTTCCCATCATCAGATTTTACTTGAGTGCTTTGTCGATGTACGCGCTTGCAATCCGTAATTCATCCCTATAGTGCTTATGAAGTAGTCGCTTCGCCTCCCAGTAGCCTTTCTTTGGCGTCATATGAGCACAGCTGCGAACAAGCTCTTGATGTTCACCAGCCGTAAATTGTTCCAAGAAGTACAATTTGTCCTGATCATTGCTGATGCAAAACAACTTCTTAAAGATTGCCATAACTCCACATTGACTGAATCAGAGCTTGCTTTAAGCATACGTTTTACAGGAAGAAGATAATCTACCATTTCTCCTTTTTTCAAAACTCACTCATCTTAGTGCGTCTGAATCGCGTCTTGAAGAAAAGTCCTCACCTCAGCGCGCAGCGTCACCTCTTTGATGACTGACAGGCCGACCTTTAGCCGCCGACTGATGTCGATCCGTCTCTTGAGCAGATTGACCCTGTTCTGTCGCTTGTTTGGAGCTAAAGTCCAATCCGCTGGTCCTCATCCAAACAACAAGCTAGCCACGTCCTCGTCGTTATCCAGGTAATCCAGCGCTGTTTCGTATTAGCAAATTTTTAGACTAATGTAGTGCCACCTATTTGCTTCTAATTCTTCTGTACCACCTTTTTGAAGTCAGTCAAATTGTAACCAGTGTTTGAAACACGAGCAAACAACAATCTTCTTTTTAAATGTTTACTTCAAAAACATAAAATAAAAAAGTTACATAGACATGGTACGCACGGTCAAAAAACTGTGTTGCTTCCAACATCTCTAACTTCAAACTGAACTTGCGTCATGACGTAGTGCGATCTGACTGGAAGCTCAAAATAATTTAATATAATGAGATCTAAACATTACAGAATATGCATTTCAAAGCCAAAAATGTTTCTTACGAAGTTTCATGAAATATTTTCTTATTATTTTTACCAAATTATTATTCCAAATCCATTTATCCCTATATGGCTCTTACACAAACCACTGAGATATCATGGCAGTACATTTTAATTATAAAACACATAATTCGGTAACAAAAATGACATGCAATAAACATACATTTGCTCTCTGGATTGCATAATGAATCATTTGAGCTTTTTCTGCTGAAAATGTCATTACTGTACAGTCTGAGTGAAGTTTATGTTGCAATATAAACAGTACAATTTTAATATTCTCTTAGGCGGTGGTCATCTGATATTGCAAACACTTTCATCCAAAGCAATACAAAAAATGACTGTGTTCCCTGAAAAGGAAACTATGAACTTGTCTTCTGCTGTTGTTTTGTACAATTGTAAAACTGTGTTTAACAGATAGTTTTGTTCACTTCAGATATGATGGAAGTGAATAAGGACAGTCAAGATAAAGTAAAAGATGCTGATGAGAAACATCAACGTGCACAAAGATTCCAGACGGTTTCACTGGAAGAAGCTCTGAGAACAGGAGACAAAAAGAGTGAAAAACAGCACATGAGAATTCACACTGGAGAGAAACCTCACGCATGTCTACAGTGTGGAAAGAGTTTTACAGATACGAGTAACCTTAAGAGACACATGAGAAGTCACACTGGAGAGAAACCTCACGCATGTCTACAGTGTGAAAAGAGATTTACACAAACAGGTCACCTAAAGATTCACATGAGAATTCACACTGGAGAGAAACCTCACGCATGTCTACAGTGTGGAAAGAGCTTTACCGAAACATGTCACCTTAAGAGACACATGAGAATTCACACTGGAGAGAAACCTCATGCTTGTCTACAGTGTGGAAAGAGTTTTTCAGATACGAGTAACCTTAAGACACACATGAGAATTCACACTGGAGAGAAACCTCATGTATGTCTACAGTGTGGAAAGACTTTTGCTATCTTGAGTAGCCTTAAGACACACATGAGAATTCACACTGGAGAGAAACCTCATGTATGTCTACAGTGTGGAAAGACTTTTACACAAACAGGAAGCCTTAAGACACACAGGAGAATTCACACTGGAGAGAAACCTCACGCATGTCTACAGTGTGGAAAGAGTTTTACAGATATGAGTCGCCTAAAGATTCACATGAGAATTCACACTGGAGAGAAACCTCATGTATGTCTACAATGTGGAAAGAGTTTTTCAGATACGAGTCGCCTAAAGATTCACATGAGAATTCACACTGGAGAAAAACCTCACGCATGTCTACAGTGTGGAAAGACTTTTACAAAAACAGGTCACCTAAAGACCCACATGAGAATTCACACTGGAGAGAAACCTCACGCATGTCTACAGTGTGGAAAGACTTTTACAGATATGAGTAACCTTAAGAGACACATGAGAATTCACACTGGAGAGAAACCTCACGTATGTCTACAGTGTGGAAAGAGTTTTACAGATACGAGTCGCCTAAAGGTTCACATGAGAATTCACACTGGAGAGAAATACCGTCCAGCATGTCTACAGTGTGGAGAAACTTTTACACAAACAGGAAGCTTAAAGACACACATGAGAATTCACTGGAGAGAAACCTTTCATGTGTCATCAGTATAGGCAAGTCATTTGCAGTGTGGAAAGAGTTATGAGTAACCTCAAGAAGCATACGAGAAACATTTCACACTTCAAAACCATAAACACTTAAATTCAAGTTTCAATCAAATAAATTTCTCTTGGGAGTTGGTAATCTTATTTGTGTAGTGTCTGGGTCATTGAAAGAAAGCCATAACCCCACTCCCTTGTGTTCTGATTTATTTTTTTTAATATATTTTATTGATTTACACAATCAATAAAGCTGACAAACCCAGCTATTACCACACAAATTACACAACACATGTTACATCACATAATCTACATTATTGTTTACAACAAAAAACATACATGAAGAAAAATAAATACAAATTAAATAAATAAAGGGGGAAATTACAAAAGAATTTATGAGTTATTGGTGAAGACAAAATGTGGTCTCCCATCCTGCAGCAAACCAGCAAGATCACCAGGAAGGTAGTCAAGAAAAGGTTGCCAGACATTATAAAAAAAATTGGTATTACCCCTTAATATGGCACTGAGGCGTTCCAGAGGAAAAACCCTAAATATCTCTCTGTACCACTGTGTGACCGAGGGTGGTCTTTCCTCAATCCACTGGAACAGAACACAACGCCTTGCTAGAAGTAAGAGTTTACCCATTCCTGCAGGTAGAGAGAGCTGCTCTAAATGTAAATTCAGAAGGAACAAGACTGGTTCTGGTTTAACTGTTTTGTGAAAAATTGAGCTTAGCTCCTGAGAGATATTACTCCAATACCTGAGTATTAAGGGACACTGCCAAATACCATGATAGTAGGTCCCTACATCTTTCTTACACTTCCTACAGAGGGGAGAGACTTGGGAGTTAATCTTGTTTAGAAAATGAGGAGTGCACTGCAATCTATGCAATATCCTGTACTGACTCTCTCTAAGTCTATTACACATAAACAGTTTCTTAACAGATTCAAATGCATCTGACCAGATATCCGTATCAAGATCAATCTCCAGATCCTTTTCCCATGACTCCCTGCTTTTGTTAACATTGGCACAATTAAAGGAGTACAGTTTTCCATAAAAGAGTGAGATACATTTTCTGTTATTGGATGCAATTGAATTAAAAGTAAGGAGGAGTCTATCAATTGGACTCTCTATAGATTGGTCTGTTGAAAGTACAAGATTGGACTGTACAAAATGTCTAACCTGAAGAAAACCAAAAAAGTGGCTGTGTGGTATATGGTATTTATTCTGAAGTTGTGAGAATGACATAAAATTACTGTTTTCAAATAAATTACCCACGAATCGTAACCCCTTTGAGTACCAAAAATGTAAAATACTTTTCCCCACACCAGGAGGAAAAGCTTTATTTTGGGTTATAGGTTGTAAAGCTAATGAGAAGCCTCTCTGACCAACATGTTTAGCGATATCACGCCAAGTCTTTAGAGTGTTAAGCATGATGGGATTATTTTTAACCTCTGCCATGATTTCATCTTTGTTAATTGAAATAAGACTAATGGGGGAGAAAGGGGCACAGCACCAGGCATCCACCAGGGTTCCCTCCTGGTGGAGAAAATGATTGAGCCAGCCTGATATTATGCGTGCATGACAGGCCCAGTTATAATACAAAAAATTGGGAAGGGCTTGATCCCCTCTGTTAACGGGTAATTGTAAAGTTTTCATCTTTAGTCTAGGTCTCTTTCCGTGCCATATGAAGTGTGAGAGAGCTCTCTCTATACCTAAAAATGCCCTTCTAGTAATCCTAAATGGTAGCATTTGCATTGGATATAATAATCTAGGAAGCACGTTCATCTTTATCAGGCTGATCCTGCCCATCCATGACAGAGGGAGATCGAATCATCTTTTAAGATCACATTTAACTGCTGTCAAAGTTGGCTTAAAATTCAATTTATACAATTCTTCAACCTTAGCTGATACTCTTACGCCCAGGTAAACAAAGCCAGCACTCGACCATCTAAATGGAAAATTGACAAGGGTTGCACGGTCTCCAAAATCTCCCAGAGGTAGGGCCTCTGATTTGTCATAGTTAATTTTGTACCCCGAAATTTGACCAAATTGACCTATAATTTCTACCAAAGCGGGTATAGAAATCTCTGATTTGGTGATAAACAGTAATATGTCATCAGCATAAAGCGATATTTTGTATTCAATGTCTCCTAAAGTTACACCGGACAGTCCATTGTGATTCCTAATAGTCTCAGCAAGTGGTTCGAGAGCAAGTGCAAATAAAAGCGGTGAGAGGGGACAACCCTGACGTGTACCTCTACTCAAGGGAAAAATATCAGACATCGAACCATTTACCCTGACCTGGGCGACAGGAGACCTGTATAGAAGCTTAACCCACTGAATAAAATCTGAGCCCAGTCCAAATTTATCAAGAACATCAAAAAGGTACTCCCACTCCACCCGGTCAAACGCTTTTTCGGCGTCTAATGAGACCGCCAGGACCCTCTTCTTTGTACTATGTGAAAATTGTATTATGTTTAGGAGCCTTCGAACATTAGAGACAGAAAATCTATTTTTGACAAATCCAGTCTGGTCTGTTCTAACTAGGACGGGAAGCATCTCCTCCAGCCTTCTAGCCAGGAGTTTTGATAATATTTTGCAATCAACACCAAGCAAACATATTGGCCTATAAGACCTGCAACAATCAGAAGGCTTGTCTTTTTTTTTTTAATCAGAGAGATGTGGGCCAGATTTAGAGTTGGTGGAAGCTTGCCTTTTTCAAACGATTCAGTAAACATGCTAGTCAGGGGACCAACCACCAGCCCGATCATCTTTTTATAAAATTCAGGTCCGAATCCATCCGGACCTGGGGCTTTCCCACTCTGTAGAGAGTTAATGGTCTCTGTAACTTCTTGTGCTGTAATTGGTCTACATAAGTAATTTCTACAATCTTCAGTTAAAGTGGGAAGATGTATTCCATCAAAAAATCTTTTTCTCTGCTCTGAAGTGTTTTGGCATTCGGAGGAATATAGTTCTTGATAAAAATCCTTAAATATTTTGGACATGGTTTTGGTTTCGAAATGCTCTGTGCTTTTACTATCCCTAAGTGATGGTATAACGTGAGGCCCTGTTTGGCCCCTGGCTAGTCTAGCCAGGAGCCTCCCAGGTTTATTGCCAGATTCGAACAATCTATGCTTAGCTAAAAAGATGGCAGATTCTGCTTTTTGAGACAAAAGTTGGTCTAGGGCAGAGCGGGCTGCTTCTAATTTTTTAAGTACAGACAATGAGGCTGTGGTCTTGAGGTCCCTATTCAGAGCCACAATTTGTTGCTCAAGTTCTATTTGTTTTGCCGATATACTTTTTCTCTTTGCAGCAGTATAGGAAATTATGGCTCCCCTCAGGAATGCCTTGCCTGTTTCCCACAGAGTAGACGCAGAGATCCAAAAAAAATTAAAAAAAAAAATTCCCCCCCAAAAACCCCCCTTTCTAGAGTTTTAGGTGGCTGTGGTCCATTTCTGGGGCCAAAACGCAGTTAAAATCCCCTCCAAGTATGACATATGGAGGGCAAATTGAGGAGATGTCAGCCAATAATTTAGAATAAAACGAGCTGTCAAATGTATTGGGGGCATAAACGCTTCCTATGAGAACACGTTCTCCATACAGACACCCAGTAACAACAACATACCTTCCTTCAGTATCTTGTATAACTTTATCAAGTGTAAATGTAAGATTTTTATGGATAAGTATTGCTACTCCTCTACTCTTTGAGTTAAATGAAGAGTAAAAAATTTGGCCGACCCAGTCCCGCTTTAATTTCAAGTGTTCCAGATCAGTGAGGTGGGTCTCTTGTAATAGTGCCACTTGTACCTTATCTTTTTTGAGCATGGAGAGAATTTTCCGCCGCTTCACCACATGGTTGATACCTTTGACATTTAGTGTAATAATTTTTGTTTTACTCATGATGTGGACTACTTATCGGGTAGCAAGTGAGAGTGATCCATTTAAGGTACACTGTTAACGATTTGCTTGTATTTTTACAGAATGTTACTGGCAGCACGGTTGCCAGTAAGTTACTGTATTTTGATTTACAGTGCTGTACTGTAAAAGATTACTACAGTACAAAAAATATTGCTGTATAGATACAACACAGTTCTTTACTGTATTTTTACTATATTTTTACTGCAATTTACTGTAATACCTATATTGACAAATTACTATTTAATTCGTATTGGCAATAATTACAAATATTATTATATATTTTAGCTAGTTTAGATATAAATCTGTAGTTATTAATATTATAAAACTGCTATACTTGACATTATGAATCCTGTTTAAAGACCAAGATGGCGGCGCGTGTACATCGCGAGGCTCAGCGTCTCTCCAGTTTTAGCTTTTATATAGTGTATTTCTTGCTCATCTCGGGTCTGATCGTCCAGAACAGATGTGCATTTACATCGTACACCCGGCAGGAGCTTTTGGATATCAGTTTATGCATGTCCGGAAGTTGCATCAGCAACATTCAACTCGTCCCTGAGATCGTCAGAACATCCGATGCTACGCACCTCACACGGCCGGGCGGAAGTGCTCGTCGGCGGCGTCGAGATCGTAAACAAAGGCGGGGGAAGCGCGGAGGGCTAAGAGCTAGGCTAAAGCTAACACCACACCGGCTCTCTTTACCCAGCATTTTCCTTGCTAATGTTCGATCATTAGTGAACAAAATGGACGAGATTAGACTCCGCATCATCAACAGCAAAAGACTTTTGAACTGCAATGTCATAATCTTCACAGAAACATGGCTACACAGCGGTATACCGGACAACGCTATTGAGTTAGCGGGCTACAACACAAACCGGGCGGATAGAACGACAGAGGAATCCGGTAAGACAAGAGGAGGTGGATTGTGCATCTACATCAACAAAACTTGGTGCACGAACTCTGTTATTGTCGGGAGACACTGCTCGGCTAACCTTGAGTTTCTCATGGTTAATTGTAGACCGTTTTATCTGCCACGGGAATTCACTTCTACCTTTATAACGGCATCTTATATTCCACCGGATGCTGATGCCAAGCTTGCTATGAAAGAACTTCATGCAGCCATCAGTAAACAACAGACTGCTCACCCAGAGGCTGCATTTATTGTTGCGGGAGATTTTAATCACTCAAACTTAAAGACAGTGCTCCCTAAATTTCATCAGCATGTTTCCTGCCACACAAGAGGAAACAAAACTTTGGACCATGTCTACACAAACATGGCTAAAGCTTACACCGCGACCCCCTCTCCCCACCTGGGTCAATCTGATCACCTTTCTTTGTTCCTCACCCCCAAGTACATTAACCTCATTAATCGTGTGAAGCCATCAGTAAAGACCATCAAGGTGTGGCCTGCAGGGGCAGACTTTACACTCCAGGAAAGGTTTCTACACACAGACTGGAGTCTGTTTGCTTCTCAGGCCACCAGTGGCTCTCACACGGACATCAACAGTTACACCTCTTCTGTATTGGACTACATAAATTCCACCATTGATAGTGTCACAACCCAGAAGCAGATCACCACGTACCCTAATCAGAAGCCATGGATGAACAAGGAAGTGCGCCTCCTCTTGAAAGCACGTAACACTGCCTTCCGATCGGAAGATGCACAGGCCTATAGTACTTCTAGGGCAAATCTGAAGAGGGGCATCAAAAAGACCAAGCACTGCTACAAGTTGAAGCTAGAGGAGCATTTTTCCAATTCTGACCCTCGACGCATGTGGCAGGGCATCCAGGCCATCAGTGATTACAAACCTAACCACTCCACCCCCATAGCCACAGATGCCGTCTTCCTGAACGAGCTTAATGACTTTTATGCTCGCTTTGAGAGAGACAACAAGGAAACAGCTACCAAGCTCACACCCTCTGCTGACCACCCAATCATCAAACTTAACTCCACTGATGTGGGTCAGCTGTGGCCTAATGGTTAGAGTGTTGGGCTTGTGGTCAGAAGGTTGCCGGTTCTAATCTCAGTGTCAGCAGGTCATGACTGAAGGGCCCTTGAGCAAGGCACCTTACCCCTGATTGCTCTGCAGTAATGTGCCACTGTATAAAAAAAAACTACTTGTAATTCGCTTTGGATAAAAGCGTCTGCCAAATGAATAAATGTAAATGTAAATGTGATGTTCACAATGCACTAAGTCGGATCAACGCGCGCAAGGCTGCTGGCCCAGATGGCATCCCTGGTCGCGTACTCCGGGCATGTTCAGAGCAGCTCGCTGGGGTCTTCACGGACATCTTCAACCTGTCCCTCGCCCAAGCAGTGGTTCCAGCATGTTTTAAATCCACCTCCATTGTGCCCATCCCCAAAAATTCAAACCCGACGTGCCTGAACGACTACCGCCCGGTAGCACTCACACCAATTGTCATGAAGTGCTTTGAGCGGCTGGTCCTGGCACACCTAAAGGACTCTCTACCACCGACACTGGACCCATACCAATTTGCCTATCAAAACAATAGGAGCACAGATGATGCAGTGTCCATGGCGCTGCACTCCGTGCTCACACATCTGGACAATAAGGACACTTATGCACGTATGCTGTTTGTAGACTTCAGCTCTGCTTTCAATACCGTCATCCCTTCCAAGCTAATCGTCAAACTTGGAAACCTAGGCATCAACAACCCTACCTGCAATTGGATTATGGACTTCCTGACGAACAGGCCTCAGCTTGTTAGGTTAGGCCCCATCTGCTCCACCACCACCACCCTCAACACTGGTGTACCACAGGGCTGCGTACTGAGCCCCTTTCTCTACTCCCTTTTCACACTCGACTGCAGGCCTGTGAACGGATCTAACTCCTTCATCAAGTTTGCAGACGATACAACAGTGATTGGTCTCATCAGCAACAACGATGAGACTGCATACAGGGAGGAGGTCCGGCACCTGACCATATGGTGCTCAGACAACAACCTGCTCCTTAACACCTCCAAGACAAAGGAGATCATCGTGGACTTCAGGAAGGCGAAAGGAGACACACACGACCCCATCCACATTAATGGAATGGCTGTTGAACGTGTTTCCAGTTTTAAGTTCCTGGGGACTCACATTTCGGAGGACCTGTCCTGGACCACCAACACCTCATGCCTGGTCAAGAAGGCTCACCAGTGTCTCTTCTTTCTGAGGAGACTGAAGAAGAACCAACTGTCTTCAACTATCCTGGTGAACTTCTATCGCTGCACGATAGAGAGCATCCTGATCAACTGTGTCACAGTCTGGTACGGGATCTGTTCTGTTGCTGAGTGCAAGGCACTGCAGCGGGTGGTGAAAACAGCCCAGTGCATCACAGGGACTACACTTTCTCCCATTGAGGATATCCAGAAGAAACGCTGTCTGCATCGAGCTCGCAGCATTCTCAAGGACTCCTCTCACCCTGCTCGTAGACTGTTTACTCTCCTGCCTTCCGGTAGGCGCTTCCGGTGCCTCCAGACAAGAACCAGCAGACTAAGAAACCCAGAGCCCAGAGCTGTTTCATTATTGAACCATTATTGAACATTATTGATCTACTGCACTGTAACTCTATTAACTGCATCTACTCATCTATTGCACTGTAACCTCAATAACTGCATTAACTTATCTACTGCACTGTAACTCTATTAACTGCATTAACTAATCTTCTGGACTGTAACTCTATTAACTGCATATACTCATCTATTGCACTGTAACCTCAATAACTGCATTAACTTATCTACTGCACTGTAACTCTATTAACTGCGTCTACTCATCTATTGCACTGTAACCTCAATAACTGCATTAACTAATCTACTGCACTGTAACTCTATTAACTGCATACACTCATCTATTGCACTGTAACCTCAATAACTGCATTAACTTATCTACTGCACTGTAACTCTATTAACTGCATCTACTCATCTATTGCACTGTAACTTCAATAACTGCATCTACTCATCTATTGCACTGTAGCCTCAGTAACTGCATTAACTAATCTACTGCACTGTAACCTAATTAACTGCATTAACTAATCTACTGCACTGTAACTCTATTAACTGCATCTACTCGTCTATTGCACTGTAACCTCAATAACTGCATTAACTTATCTACTGCACTGTAACCTCAATAACTGCATTAACTTATCTACTGCACTGTAACTCTATTAACTGCATCTACTCATCTACTGCACTGTAACTCTATTAACTGCATCTACTCATCTATTGCACTGTAACCTTAATAACTGCATTAACTAATCTACTGTACTTTAACTCTATTAACTTCATTTACTCGTCTATTGCACTGTAACCTCAATAACTGCATTAACTAATCTACTGAACTGTAACTCTATTAACTGCATCTACTCATCTATTGCACTGTAACCTCAATAACTGCATTAACTAATCTACTGCACTGTAACTCTATTAACTTCATCTACTCATCTATTGCACTGTAACCTCAATAACTGCACTAACTTATCTACTGCACTGTAACTCTATTAACTGCATCTACTCTTCTATTGCACTGTAACCTCAATAACTGCATTAACTAATCTACTGAACTGTAACTCTATTAACTGCATCTACTCATCTATTGCACTGTAACCTCAATAACTACATTAACTTATATACTGCACTGTAACTCTGTTAACTGCATCTACTCATCCATTGCACTGTAACTTCAATAACTGCATTAACTTATCTACTGCACATTAACTCTATTAACTGAATCTACTCATCTATTGCACTGTAACCTCAATAACTGCATTAACTAATCTACTGAGCTGTAACTCTATTAACTGGATCTACTCATCTATTGCACTGTAACATCAATAACTGCATTAACTCATCTACTGCACTGTAACTCTATTAACTGCATCTACTCATCTATTGCACTGTAACCTCAATAACTGCATCTACTCATCTATTGCACTGTAACCTCAATGACTGCATCTACTCATCTATTGCACTGTAACCTCAATAACTGCATTAACTAATCTACTGCACTGTAACCTAATTAACTGCATTAACTAATCTACTGCACTGTAACTCTATTAACTGCATCTACTCATCTATTGCACTGTAACCTCAATAACTGCATTAACTAATCTATTGCACTGTAACTCTATTAACTGCATATACTTATCTACTGCACTGTAACATCAATAACTGCATTAACTTATCTACTGCACTGTAACTCTATTAACTGCATCTACTCATCTATTGCACTGTAACATCAATAACTGCATTAACTAATCTACTGCACTGTAACCTAATTAACTGCATTAACTCATCTTCTGGACTGCAACCTATTATTATTAACTCGTATACTGCACCGTAACTTTAATAACCACATTAACTCATCCACTGCATTGTTACTTCAACAACAGCATTAACTCACCTATTGCACTGCAACTTTAATAGCTAATGTCAATAATCTATGCACACTTAAGTCACTTGCACTATTGTTTAGTCTAAATTAGTATCTGCTCATATCCACCTGTACATTAATGTTCATAGTGTTAATGTTCATAGTATATAGTCATCTGTATATATTGTTCTTAGTACATAGCTACTGTCATATTTTCATAGAACAAACCTACTGTAAAATATTTTCATAATCCATGCCCACTGTATAATATTTTCTCAATATTGTATTCTGTATTTATTCTAACTGTATATCCTGCACTTGCTAACTGCACTTCTGGTAAGACCTAAACTACATTTCGCTACACTGTACTTGTATATGTACGTGGGTCAGCTGTGGCCTAATGGTTAGAGCGTTGGGCTTGTGATCAGAAGGTTGCAGGTTCTAATCTCAGTGCCAGCAGGTCATGACTGAAGGGTCCTTGAGCAAGACACCTTACCCCTGATTGCTCTGCAGTAATGTGCCACTGTATAAAACTACTTGTAAGTCGCTTTGGATAAAAGCGTCTGCCAAATGAATAAATGTAAAAAATGTAAATGTAAATGTAATGACAATAAAGTTGAATCTAATATAATCTACATGTATTTTTCCTTTTAAGGTTGGAACGAATATGGCACGATATGTGCACTTGTTTTGAATTTGTGTTATGTAAATGCACATTTGTGTTCCGTATTGGTGTACAGTATACACATTTGTTTATGGTGTGTGCATTTATGATTTGAATGCGTTATTTGAATGTGGTAGGCAATTTGTGTTCTGAATGTAATGTATGTTTTTATTTTTCTTTAATTATGTATTTTGAACCTTTTAGACATGTGAACTTTTCAGTGCAAATATGAAATGCCAACCTCACCAAAAGTTGAGTACATTGTATCGTTTTAAATAAATTGTACAAATAAACCATATAAATTGGAAATGTATGCTGTATTTATTAAAATGATGTCAATTTACAGTAAACTCAACTGTTGGCTTACTTAACCCAATGGCTTCTTGGTTATTTTGAACCCAACATTTTTTAGTGTGTATTAGTAGTTCTACGGTCATGTTTTTTGGAAATGGCTTGTAAGTGAAGTGTTTTTGTTCCACAATTCAATGGCCTAACGTTACATTTGTCACTTATTTTTGAAATGTATCTGTCATACTGCGATGTTGGTCAGAACTGCACCTATACTATTGCACTTGTGTTTATGATGAGTAACAATAAAGGGATTTGATTTGACACAACTGACATGATTTCTGGTCCCTTTTCCCCCCAGAAATGGGAGCTATGAGTTTTGGCTTCAACGTGAACATCATAAGTTTTACTTGATCAAATAGTTTTGAACAACACAAGGGCGACTAGAATATGTTTAACAAAACAAGTTTACAAGTTTATTTTTAACATTGCTTCATCAATGTCCATGTTCTTTTAATAATAAATGACATAAAAATAAAAAAAATTCAGGGAATCCAGTCATTCAGTGCAGTGTATTGCTTTAGATAAAAATGTTTGCCATATAACATGAACACCTCCTAAGAGAAAATGATTTGATTGAAACTTGAATTAAGTGTTTATGGTTTAAACAACTAGAACTTAAATACAGAACAAAACAAGTTTTAAAGCTTAAACTGATGCATTTCTTTCATGCAGTCTCCTGTAAAATATGTATGATGATACAGTACAGATTAAAGACCAACACAACTAGAACAGTAAGTGTTATCTTGTGTTTCTTCAACTGTGAAATGTTTCTCTCCGCTCTGAGTTCTCGTATCCTTCTTGATGTTACTCATAAATCCTTCCACACTGAAGTCATGCAAAAGACTGATGACATGCGTGAGGTTTCTCTCCAGTGTGAATTATCATGTGTGTCTTAAGGTGATTCGTATCTGTAAAAGTCTTTCCACACTGTAGACATGCGTGAGGTTTCTCTCCAGTGTGAATTCTCATGTGTGTCTAACTGTGTGTTCACATAGAGCGCGAATGAGGCGTCAAAAACTCGCTATTCGCGAGTAGTTGGACGCTTGAACATTTTGTGTTTACTCGCTTCATTCGCTTCATTCGCGAGTGAAATTCGCTTCACGAAAATGTTTTTACAATTTACCAGATTCTCCGACCTCCTCACTCACTTTCTTCCAAGCAAGATCCTTTTTATTCCTATTTTTATAAAAATATGAACACGTATCATATAGCTCCGGGTGTCCACACACTGAGATGAGCTTGTCCTCCATTTTGTATTTCTGCCTCTGCTCGCTACGTCACTACTAGAGCAGGCTCCTGATTGGTTAACGCGGCGTGAATTTTCGCCAAAGTTCAGATTTTTCAACTCGCGCAATTCGCCTCATTCGCGCTATTCGCGCCATTCGCGCCGCCTCATTCGCGCTATTCGCGCCGCAAGCGCGTCTATCGCGTCTTTCCATTGACTTAACATGTAAATCGCTCGTGCTTGACGCCTCATTCGCGCTCGGTGTGAACACACAGTTAAGGTGACTCGTATGTAAAAAAGTCTTTCCACACTGTAGACATGCGTGAGGTTTCTCTCCAGTGTGAATTCTCATGTGTCTCTTAAGGCTTCCTGTTTGTGTAAAAGTCTTTCCACACTGTAGACATGCGTGAGGTTTATCTCCAGTGTGAATTCTCATGTGTCTCTTAAGGCTTCCTGTTTGTGTAAAAGTCTTTCCACACTGTAGACATGCGTGAGGTTTCTCTCCAGTGTGAATTCTCATGTGTCTCTTAAGGTTTCCTGTTTCTGTAAAAGTCTTTCCACACTGTAGACATGCGTGAGGTTTCTCTCCGGTGTGAATTCTCATGTGTCTCTTAAGGTTTCCTGTTTCTGTAAAAGTCTTTCCACACTGTAGACATGTGTGAGGTTTCTCTCTGGTGTGAATTCTCATGTGCTGTCTTTCACTCTTTTTGTCTCCTGTTCTCAGAGCTTCTTCCAGTGAAACTTTCTGGAATCTTTGTGCACGTTGATGTTTCTGATCAGCATCTTTTAACTTCATCTTGACTGTCCTTATTCTCTTCCATCATATCTGAAGTGAACAAAACTATCTGTTAAACACAGTTTTACAATTGTACAAAACAACATCACAAGACAAGATCATAGTTTCATTTTCAGGGAACACAGTCATTCAGTGCACTGAGTATTGCTTTGGATAAAAGTGTTTGCCATATAAGATGAACACATCCTAAGAGAATATTTTAACTTTATTAAATTATAAAAATTAGCTTAGACTGTACATTATTGACATTTGTATTTGATTGACAAAATGTATTCATTGTGCAATCCAGAGAGCAAATGAATGTTTATTATAATCATTTTTGTTACAGAATTATGTATTTTATAATTAAAATAATTACTGCCATGATATCTCAGTGGTTTGGATTAAATGAATCAAGTATAAATCAAGAATCAATGCGAAACATCTTCAGGTACAAAATAAAAGTCATCAGATGTGAAATAACACTACATAGTCTTCACTGTATAAATTGAATATAGATCAATCCTTATTAGAGTCACACCAGTCAAGAGCTTTGAGTGACGATTTTCTTTGTCTTTAGTTGTTTTATTAACAATAAAACAGACTGTGATTTATAAAGCTGCTGTCACTTTAAGTTCAGTACAGCAGAAACGATGCCCCCAAAAATATAGTCGAGTAAAAGAAAGAATAACAACTAAAAACCAACAGACTGTGTCTCATGAAAAAAAAAAAAACAACAAAAAAAAAAAAAAAAAAAAAAAAAAAAAAAAAAAACACAAAAAAAAAACCAACCAAAAAACCCCAAAAAAAAACCCCAAAAAAAACCCCCCCACAAAAAGAGGTATTATACTTAGAGTGAGTAACCATAGTAACCTACTCTGTGAACTAGGGCTGGGCGATAAATCGATTTTATCGATTAACTCGAATTTGACGTTTAGGGCGATTTTTTTTTAATGAAAATCGGTTTTCTCTTTAACTTCTACGACCGACCTCCCGAGTGTTCACACCAAACGCGAGTTGCGCGAATAAAACGCAATATTCGCGAGTAGTTGGACGCTTGAACATTTTGATTTTACTAGCTTCATTCACGCGTGTAATTCGCGCCATTTGCGCGTGTAATTCGCGCCATTCGTGAGTGAAATACGCGTCATGGGAGGGGCTTCTGGCAAGCGGCTCTCGTCTAATTGCGACATGGATTTTGTTGAGAGGGTAGCGGCACACCCAGACACTGATCCACTTCAGTGGTGGAAGCGTCACGAACCAAACTTCCCAAGGCTCCGTAATCTGGCCAAAAAACACTTTTCTGTCCCTGTTACATGTAACCGGGCATGCCTCAAGCCAGAGGTAGTAGACAGGCTTGTCTTCCTGGCTAAAAATGTGTAAATGAAGAATGTTGAAACTAAAGTAATGGATGTAGATGTTTCATTTTGTTTACAATTTCAGGGATTCAGGAAAACTGTTTAAAGTTTTGTTTGCACTTTATGAATACCACTGCTGTATGTATTTTTGTACAATCTAATTTAGTCATTTTTGCCACATTTATTTGACCAAAAAGGGACACAATTAAATTATTTTTTCATATTTTAAGTTATTTTGAAGGTGCATTGTGTCACTGTAAGTTTGAGGTTATTCAGAAAACTGGATAAGCTACATTTTCACTGTTTACAATGGCAGGGCCTGCCATCTCGTTTATAAGCATGTTTTAAGGCTTGTTTCCTGTTACACTTATGCCCCAATGGGAAATTTAGATTAAACTGCATAAAGGAAAATCAGAACAAAATAAAGAGTACATTTGTTTTGAGCAATTTCTTTGTCAGTTGTAGTTTGTTTTTAAATAGAAAAAATAAATCGATTAAAATCGAAAATCGGGTTTGTTGTGAAAAAATCGGAGATTTTCTTTTTAAGCCATATCGCCCAGCCCTACTGTGAACCTAACCTGGTTGGGAGCAGGTTTTATTCCACTAACCCGAGGTTTGTTGCAATCTCCGCCCCTTTTAGAAGCGCGAGCGGTGTTGAAATTGCCTTCGCCGTTTGTTTTTTCATTCGTTTTCCTTAATCGCGCACAAGTTCGTAACAAAACATTAAAATGGCATGTCCGTTCATTCAGAGAGAGTTAAATTTACGTCGCGAGAGAATATATGGTGAAGCCCCGTTTGGATGTTTTATCATATCCGGAGGATTTCTTATTTGAGCGATACAGTTTTTCTTTACAGTCCGTTACATAGATCCACACTCTGCTTCATCCTTACATCACAAACCTCACTCGTCGTGGCCGCGCTCTTACATCTGAGCAGATTCTCTGTTACGTTTCTTTGCTTATGGAAGCTTTCTATATAACACGGGGGATGCAGAACACGTTAGCAAGGCAACTGTATGCAGAGCAGTAAGAAACGTGTGCATCGCTCTCAAGCACTTTATATACATTTGTGTTAAGTTTCCTTTGAGAGCCATCAAAGAGGAGTTTCATAGGACTACAGGTGAATGGTGTACGTCTATCTGAATTAGGCTGATCAAATAAATGTGGTCTTGCTGCCACCTCTGGAATTAGATAATAATTCAAATACCCTTTAGGATTTCCCATTGTGATTGGGTGCACACTTAAAAGGTCCAACTTGCCCCGTTCTACGCGGGCTTCGAACTGCCGTCGGTCAGAATGAGAGACGGCGCTTTAACGATGAGGCTAAAGACCGCAGTCCCTATAGCGTCTGTCGCTAGAGCGTCTCTGTTGGTCGGGGAGTGAGGCTTACACACTGCACAGCTCTTCACTAGCTGGCCTCCGTTACACAGCTGGAGCAGGGGCGAGCATGGCTAGTTTTCTGTCTTCTACAGCCACAGTGCTCGGTTCTTATATCCTCAAAGACTTTCAAGTCCAGTTTATTAAATATATCAAACATTTCCCAGTCAGGCATCCTACAAGCAAGAGCATTTAAACTCACCGGGCTGAATGATGGTTATATATTTCATTTTCAGCTGCTGCCATGTTCTTTTTATTGCAGAAGGATTGCACCTACATGACAAAAATCTTGAGACGGTGAGTCGCAGGTCAAAACATCACTCAAACGTTCCGACTACAGTCTCGAACAGGTTTGCCCCGCTCAGCGACGCACCGACTGAGAAACCTGCTGAAAGTGCCCTAGTTATCGGTGATTCTATTGTTCGGAACGTTAACATAGAGGCACCAGCCACCATAGTCAAATGTTTACCGGGAGCCAGAGCGCCTGACATCAAGTCAAATTTAAATGTGCTGGCTAAGGCTAATCGTAAATTCAGTAAGATTATTATTCACGTCGGCACAAATGATGTTCGACTCCGTCAATCGGAGATCACTAGAGATAATATTAAAGAGGTGTGTGAGCTCGCAAGCACGATGTCAGACACTGTAATATTCTCTGGCCCCCTCCCCACTTATCGTGGTGATGAGATACATAGCAGAGTATCATCACTAAATGGCTGGTTGTCTGAGTGGTGCCTGCAGAATGATATTGTTTTTATAAATAACTGGAAGAGTTTTGAGGGCAGACCTGACCTGTTGAAAAGAGATGGTCTCCAACCCTCCTGGGCTGGAGCTTCTCTACTCTCTAGAAATATGGCACATAGTCTAAAACTTGACTCACTGGGGCCCAGGTCAGGGAGCAGACAGAATGGCTTAACCAACGGTCTGCTTGCCGTCTCACGTTGCAGAACACACTAAATACGCAACATGCGATAATACTTTCTCCCAAACATCATAAAATAGAGACTGTGTCTGTCCCCCGGATTAGTAAACATAAAATAATGCGTAAACCTCTCAAAGGTAATTTAATTAATGTTAAACTAACTAAACATGAACATAATACAGATAATCAACTGTTACGACTCGGATTGCTAAATATTAGATCTCTCTCTAATAAAGCACTTTTTGTTAACGATATGATAACAGATCATAAAATAGACATGCTCTGTCTGACAGAAACATGGCTAAAGCCAGATGATTATATTGCTTTAAATGAGTCTGTCCCCCAAGATTATTATTATAAACACAAGCCTCGCCTAAAAGGCAGAGGGGGAGGTGTTGCTGCACTTTACCGTAACTCTTTTAGCATTTCCCAGAAGTCTAATCCTAAATACAATTATTTTGAAGTCATGGTACTTGATGCATTAATACCTAAATCTGAGGACAAAACATCTTTAAAATTTATTCTGGCTATTGTATATAGGCCTCCAGGGAATTTTGGTGGGTTCTTATCAGAACTAGTACTGTCTGCAGACAGAGTCCTTGTTGTTGCTGATCTCTAGCATGAGTAATAACGTTGTAGATCTTGACTTTAACATTGAAAATATTAATGCCACCTTCTCGGAAACGCTAGACATAGTTGCTCCTCTGCGCTTAAAAAAGATTAAAAAACGACAGGCCGACACCGTGGAAAAATGAACACACTCAGGCTCTAAAGAAAGCGGCACGAAAAATGGAGCGCAACTTTAAGAAGACTAAATTAGAGGTATTTCGTACTGCCTGGAAGGATAGTATAAAAAAATACAGGAAAGCCCTAAAAACGTCTCGATCCGCCTACATTTCATCATTAATAGAAGAAAACCAAAATAACCCTAGGTTTTTATTTGATACAGTGGCTAAATTAACCAAAAATAAATCGTCAGCGACTTCTGATGCTGTATACCAGCATAGCAGTGATGATTTTATGAACTATTTCACAAATAAAATCCAAGATATTCGAGAGAAAATTATAACTATGCAACCAGAAGTGAAACCCGCTGAACAAATGACTAACTACAGCACCCCTAAGGAGAAATTATGTTTATTTTCTACTATAGATCACGATGAACTATCGAAAATCATTAGATCATCTAAATCGACTACATGCATGCTAGACCCTATACCTACAAATCTTCTGAAAGAGATGCTCCCAGAAATTATACATCCTCTACTTAGCATTATTAACTCATCTCTGACATTAGGACATGTGCCTAAAGCATATAAGGTGGCTGTCATAAGGCCCCTTGTCAAAAAACCCCATCTGGACCCTGGAGAACTAGTTAACTATAGACCTATTTCGAATCTACCTTTCTTATCTAAAGTTCTGGAAAAAATTGTCTCAACTCAAATATGTTCCTTCCTCCAAAGGAATAAGATTAATGAAGATTTCCAGTCTGGATTTAGAGCACATCACAGCACAGAGACTGCTCTGATTAGAGTTACAAATGATCTGCTTATGGCGTCTGACCGAGGTTGTATCTCCTTATTGGTGCTGCTAGATCTTAGTGCTGCATTCGACACCATTGACCACAGCATGCTCCTACATAGACTTGAAAATGATGTCGGTATTAAGGAAATAGCTTTGAAATGGCTTAGATCTTATTTATGCGACCGTTTCCAATATGTAAAAATAAACAATGAGGTATCACGCAAATCGCAAGTCCAGTACGGTGTACCACAGGGCTCAGTACTAGGGCCTATGCTCTTCGCATTATACATGTTACCCCTAGGAGATATAATAAAGCGACACGGAATAAGCTTTCACTGCTATGCTGATGATACGCAACTTTATATTTCCTCGAAGCCTCACGAAACACAGCAATTCCATCGAATAGTGGAATGCATAGTCGATATAAAAAAGTGGATGAGTAGCAATTTTTTATTACTGAACTCGGACAAAACTGAAGTGTTACTTATCGGACCGAAAACCGCCCTACGTAACAACCAAGAATACTGCTTAACTATTGATGGATGTTCCATAAAACCCTCATCTTCAGCTAAGAATCTTGGCTTTATATTCGATAGTACTCTGTCATTTGAGAACCAGGTCGCCAACACCTGTAAAATTGCGTATAAGATATATTAGATATATTAGATATAAAAATATATCTAAACTACGTCATATGCTGTCACCATCAGATGCGGAGAAGCTTATACATGCCTTCATGACATCAAGACTAGATTACTGTAATGCACTATTAGGTGGTTGCCCTGCAGGCCTATTACAAAAACTCCAACTGGTCCAAAATGCGGCAGCTCGAGTTCTTACGCGTACAAAAAAGTATGATCATATTAGCCCGGTTCTGTCAACCTTGCACTGATTACCTATAAAGCATCGCATACATTTTAAAATCTTGCTTATTACCTATAAAGCCCTGCATGGTTTAGCTCCTCACTACTTGAGAGAACTTCTTACGTATTATAGTCCAGCACGTGCACTACGCTCTCAGGCGTCCGGTCAGTTGGTAATACCTAGAATTTCAAAATCAAGTGCAGGCGGCAGATCCTTTTCCTATCTAGCGCCTAAACTTTGGAACAGTCTTCCCTGCAATGTCCGGGAGGCGGACACACTCTGTCAGTTTAAATCTAGACTAAAGACGCATCTTTTTAATCTTGCATACACTAGATTATCATAATATATGCATTTCAAAGATCTAGGCTGCACTAGTAAGATCAACCGGAACCAGGGACACTTCCAATAACAACTGATGCATTTGTTGCATCAAAGAGTGCAGAACAGTACTCTACTCTCAGCCAGTCTTGTCTCATTGTTCCAAGGTTACCAGAGCGGGCAGGATGCAGTCCAAGGTTACCGGAGCGGGCAGGGCGCAATCCATTCCCAGACCTGACAAATGCCGGACGAAGGAAGTGGCGACTCTACAAAACTTCAGCCACTATTAGATTATTAATGATAATTTTAAATCTAATTTTTATTTTTTATTTTGCCTTGTTGTGCAAGCACTGTTGAGCTTGTGCAGAGGCAGCAGTTTTTGCCAGAGGGGAACTGGAATCCCCTGGTTAGGCCTGGTCTCCCTCTGAGGTTTTTTTTTCTCCTTCAATGGAGTTTTGGGTTCCTCGCCACCGTTTGCATACTGTTTTGCACTGTTGTGCCTGGCCGGGGGGGCTGCTACAATTTGATAGTCTTATTTAATTAACAATGCATATAGGAATTTATTGTGTGTCTGATATTTGACATGTGTCTTGAATTCCACAACCTTTTGTGTTTTACTTATAGTCATTTTTTTCTTGTACAGCTGCTTTGTAACAATGAAAATTGTAAAAAGCGCTATATAAATAAAGCTGACTTGACTTGACTTGCTGCTGCTAGCCTGTTGCTACCCGATCCGTCCGGAAACACGATTTGTTCCGAAACTGACGTCACTTCCTGTCTGAAATGAATTGAAAGACTTTACGGCAGTTTCGGGTATTATTTATACCGTGACTGCAGCATGCTGTTGTTTTACAAGCGTTACCCGATACTCTCAATGTGTTTTTATACATTTTGTATTACATTTATTAATAAGTGTATTCATTATATCTGTTTCTTTCACATGTACGCTGCTTTGAGATATTTCTTGGTTTGTTAAATTGTTGATGCATTATAATGCCTGTTTGTTTGAAGTTTGTTATAAAAAGTAACTGAATCCATTTCGGTTCAAATTTGGTTAATATAACTTTTTTGATTAAATAAATGGTCAAATTATACTGAATTGTATCAATTCTCTAGACAGAAATTGGAAAAAACAGATGTTTACAGATTCTCTCAATTCGTTTTCTAAAGGGGGTCTACTTAACTGTTCTAGATTGTTTAACACATGTCTGCATTTAAGAAACACAACATAAGTAATGTAAGTATTTATTTAATTTATTTATACATTTATTCCATTCCTCAAGTCAGGAGGCTCGTGTGGCTTGTAGGAGAAATAAAGTTGTGTTGCAACTGTACCCGGCTGTCTGCGTGGAGTGTTTCATATATCGACGGATTCTAGAAATCAGAATGTGTTACAATCTCCTCCTCGAACCTAATTTTGCCTTGAATTTTGCTTTCTCATTGACTGTAGGTTATCGCCGACGTCATTTTTCAGTCAAAACTCATTTCACACAGCAGGTGCGGTGGCCAAGATGGCGTTCATCTGTGCAGACACGTTTTGAGCGTGTCGTCAGGCAACTACGAGATTAACATGAAACTACTTCTGAAAACCCCGATAAATTTGATTGATTATTAGTTTAGTTGTTCTTCTTCTACTGTGTGGTTTGTCAGGCCCATATGGGTAAGAAAAGAAACAGAGATAAGACTCAGATTAATACAGACATGGCGACTGACAAATGCAAAAGTGTCGACGAGATGGACACAGAAGAAGAATTTGCTACATCCTTTCCATGCACTCCGAGTAAAAGTCCACCGGGAAAAAAGGGTAAATTAAAGATGAACATGGATGAGAAAATTGACTCACTCATTAATGCTGTCGCTGAACTTACATCGAAGTGTGACGGCACATTTCAGAGAGTTGAGTCCATGGAGAAGGTCTTGGAAAGTATGGCTTCGTCTATTACCTCTCTTTCTACCACCGTAAGTGATCTGTTACGTGAGAGCATGTCCCATAAAGAGAAGATCCTGAAACTTGGAAAAAATGTTGCTGTGTTGCAACAAGAAAATAAGCAACTGAAGGAGGTGTGTTTGGGGATGCAGAACTACAAAAGAAGATGGGATCTCAGGATTTACGGGGTAAAGGAAAGTAATCCGGACAAGGAGAGTACCGTTACCACACGAGATCTTGTTATCAAGATCCTCTCTAAAGTGTCCCTAAAGATTGCCCACAAACTTCCAGATGTCGTGGATTCGGTTCATAGACTGGGTCGGCCGGGAAGAGGCGATGGTCGCCCCAGAGTGATAATTATTCAGTTCGCCATGCGTCTTTATCGAGATACAGTGTGGAGAGATGCCAAAAACAACCACTATCTGAAGGAAAACGGGCTACACATCAAAGAGGATCTGTCTTCGGAAGAACGAGCCGCAAGAAAAAAAGCATGGCCACTGGTGAAACGTGCGAGAGAAGAGGGTAAGAAGGCCGGCTTTCGAGGAGGATTTGCCGACATTGAAGGGGTGCGCATTAGTGTTCCTGAAATTACCTGAGCGGATGATGCCCGTCAGCAGTTTTGGATACATATCCGGGTCAAAGCAAGTGTTGTGACTGATTTATTGTTTCATGCTTTCTCAGTTTTCTCTTTCTCCAAAGGTACTTGTTCTATACTGGTTAATTAGTTCAATTTTTGTAACGATGGATTACAAGTTTGGTAAATTCAAATTAATTTCTTTAAATGTTCGAGGCATTCGTGACGCTGTTAAAAGGAAAGCTATATTTCTTTTTGGAAGACATACAGAAGCTCAAATACTTTTTTTTCAAGAGACTCATTCTTGGGGACAATGGGGAGATTATGCGATTTTTAGTCATGGAACCAATCACTCGCAATTTTCTTTAACAAATTTAAAGGCAGTGTTTTGGAGTCTATTCGTTCAGATAATGGAAGATGGATTATACTGACTGTTAAACTGGACAATTCCACTTGAATAATTTGCAATGTCTATGGATTTAATATTCGAATACGCAATTTAGAAATGTTTAAGAAGATTTGTGATACAATAACAGGTTTAAAGAAGAAGTATAAGGATGGATATGTAATTATTGGTGGTGATTTCAACGATGCTCCAGACGATTCTGTTGATCGCTTTCCACCCAAACATAGTTCACGAATTTCAGATTTATTTGATTTCATAACTGACATATTACAAGTTTCTGATGTGTGGAGATATTTGAATCCAAATTGCTCTGATTATACTTGGAATAATAGCTCTTTTTCTTCAAAATCAAGAATAGATTACTGGTTGATTTCTTATGACTTAATCAACTATGTTTCAGAAACAAAAATTAATTGTGCCCCTCTAACAGATCACAAATTGATATCAATCTTTTTTGATGGATGTAAGAGTAGTATTATTCGTGGATACTGGAAATTTAATAACAGTCTACTTTCTGACAATTGTTTTGTGGAACAAGTTAAATTGATAGCAAATATTTTTGAAAATAATACTTTAAATTCTGTCCAAAAGTGGGAGTTATTTAAGTTTAAAGTCAGGACAATTGCTATGAGAAGAGGTAAAGAATTAAAGGAAAATAAGCTTAGGAAGATTACAGAGATAACAGAGCAACTTAATACTTTAATTAAACAAAATACTTTATCCGAAGATGACAAGTCTAAATGATATCTTCTTAATTTAGAAATGGATAATCTATATATAGAATTAGCTAAAGGTGCTTATGTGAGATCAAGAGCCAAATGGTTTGAGGAAGGGGAAAGAAATACTAGTTATTTTTTTTCTCTTGAAAAAAGAAATTATACAAGAAACTCTATTTCATCTTTGACTATAAATGGAAGAATCTCTAATAATCCTTCAGATATAGCATCTTTTGTCTATTCCTTTTATGAAAAACTTTATACTTCCCATTCTGATAATGAAAAAATAAGCACTTATATACAAACAGTTAAACATTTTGTTCCAACAGTTTCTAATGACTACACTGAAAAAAGGAAAAGCTGTTTTACTGAATTTATTAAAACAAAACACTTACAGTCTACTTAATAATTTTATGTTTGAAGTGCAAACATAATTGTATTGTGTAAAGTCTAAATGAAATTCAACACTGTCATCAAAACATAATATGATCACTTTGCAAGAATATGTTCAAATTGATTAAGATTTCCAACAAATGGTGTTCATGTAAAATGTTTTTTTTTCTATTGTTTGATTTACTTGATTAAAATTAGCTCATGTCACACAATTACTTTGCATTTTCATTTCAACTTAATTCAATTGCATACAATTAATGTAATTCAGTTTTTTTAAGTAGGTCCACATAAATATAATTTATTGTATCAGTGTTAAATTGTTGAATATTGACTGAAAACACATGTATGCAATATACAGTATATTACACATTGTTAATAATAAAATTACAAATAATTATTGCTTGTTTTCCGTTTTTATTTAATAAATAAGTTTACCACGTACCTTTGTAAAATATTTTTCTGACAAATTGTTTTATTTAAAAAAACTAAAATGTTCACATATTATAATACCAGAAGTAAGCCGCTTCCGGTACACGTTTGCGCGGGAGCAAGGTGCACAAGAGCATCAGCGCATGCGCTTTGAAAACTAGGACCGTTGGTCTGGGCGAGGACGCTTGAGGGGGCTGACTGATTTGTTTCCAGAGCTCGTTAAAAGGTAAGAATTTAAGTAAATGTCGTATGATATAAACTAAAAATGCAGTCATTGTCAGAGTAAATGCAACAAATAGTGTTTAAAGATATATCATGTCGACGGTCTATTTCGTCGAATTCTTTTTTTTGAGGTAAGTCAACGTAAATATTACTCTTAGTTTATTACGTATACGACGTGATTAAATCTGTCACAAATTCGTCAGGTGAATAATATTAGGCTAACGTTACCTGTCCATACCTTGACTAAGTGTTTTGTGCTGAGGTTTGATAGGAAAGAATGCGTACAATACGTTCTTATATCAGGGCCTGGTATTGGTAATGTACAGCAAGTGAATTAGACAACCTAACGTTAACGTTTAGTATTAACAAAAAAGGGTAAACCTAAGCTTTCAAAATCACTAATGTGTGTTTTTAGGACCGTCTACCGCAATATGTCGGCGCCGTTATCATATAACAGTAATGGGCAAAAGCGCCGTCAATGTCTGTCTAAAGAACGTTGTGAAGTTGACTGATATACCGACTGTGACGTAACGCATCGTCAGCTTAGTTTCTCGTGTTGTTGGCATCACTAACGACATTACCACTCCGACAAAGTTAAACATACAGTATGGTTTTAAGTTCAACTAAAGGAGTACTTGCACTATAACGTCCACACAGATCTCTCACAGCCTGGCTTTATTTGATAACATTAAGATTTCACATTAATGAAATTCTGCAAGGCAGGTTACATGCAGGATGGATAGCATAATTAATATAAAGTACTGTCACAATAAAGGTTATTTTATGGTATGCTAGTGTTTTTAAAAGAAAATGCTTATAATAGGATGAACCTCTTTTAAGTTGTACATTTTGGGAACAACTGATTTTTATTTTCAAAATGTATGTGAAATGAACCAACATTTACTTTTATTTGAAAGAGTACTTATAAAGAGTAGTTACTCATAAATAACAACAGTTAATGATTTTGTCTATTATGACTAATTACTATTCTTTATCTCTTTTCAGTGACATTTGCTGTACATGTGGAAGTGCAAAGCCTGTTCAGTTGTTGTACAAAGTAGGTTAAACTTCTGCAGCATTATAGGTTAAATCACAGACATTTTGGACATACTAGTCGTTTTCCATGTGTTTATTCAAACTGTCCCTGCACATTTAGAACGTGGAATGCGCTTAGAATTCATTTAAACAGATTTCATGTGATTGAAACTAGACAGAAACTGTTTAAAAATATCATATTCAGTTGCCATATATGTAATTGTGGAGGACTTAACTTTGAGACAGATCTCCAGGAGCAGGATTGGCCACCGCTGATGTATATTTAACAGATTGTGTCAAATTGAACAGATACTTATTTTCTAATTTGTTTACTGAAATATGTGATGTCAACACAGATTTTTTGGGTTATAAAACCAACTCCATTTTTGTTGTTTTTAAGTAAAATCTAAATAATTAGATAGCCCCTTCTTTAAGTAATATTAGATTATGGCTTTTAATAGGACAGGGTAGTAGATTGAGGTCATCACAAGCACACATTTTGTAAAAATGAGTTGCCTACTAAGTTACAAAAAAGCTACCTTTCATATATTTCTTGTTCATGTGTTAACTACATATTCCTCTTGTTTTCTATCTGTAGGACATGGAAGAAGATCTTTTAAAGAGTGCCATTGAAAAGACCACCATGGGCATCTTCGTGATAAAGGACACAGCTGACAATGAAGCCCATGATGTAGGAAATGTGCTAGAGGGTGTGGCAGTGCTTCATGATCTCGACAGTGTGGCTTTTGCAACGTCAATGTTGTTCGTTCTAATTTATGCTCTTAACCTGCAATAACCCAAAAAGTTGCGTTTTACTTTAGACATTTTTCAAAAACTCGTAATGGGGTTGGATGGAGGGGAACTCTCTATCAAGGCACAACATTTCAAATGTAAGCTCCACCAGTGAGCTGGACCGCCTTTGATTTTTGTATTAATCTACATGTAAATATGTTAAGAGATTATTTTTTATGAAATAAAAGTTTAAGTTTTTGAAAGCGATGTTCTTTGGACATGTTATTTAAATGATGCATTGTTACATTGATTAAATAAAGGCTTTACAAAAGATGTTTTGTTTTATTGAAATAAAACATTATACAACAACCCATTAAAATCTAATTTAAGTGAAATTATCAAAATTATGTTAGAATAACCTAATTCAATTGCACAAAACTAACATGATTGCAGCATATATATAAAATAAAATAATTATGTTAGGCTAACATAATTGAATTATGTTAGGAGAACTTAAAAAGACTATTTACACGTTACCTTTTGAAAATACATCTGATTAACTCGATAGCAGTATAATGACATTACATAAATGCATAGGACAGTTTGAGCTCAAACTAAATGTGTGGAACCAATGTCCATAATTCAATTGAGTAAATGCAACAAATCTTTTTTTTCAGTGTATAGTGAATATTCTGAAGATGATATTCCCAAAGCTGAGATCTCTAAAGCTCTATTTTCAATGAAGAAAGGAAAATCCCCTGGAACAGACGGGTTAACTGTTGAATTTTATTGTGCCTTTTGGGATCTGATAGAAAATCCTTTATTTAGCATGTATAAAGAATGCTTGGACCAGAAAGAAATGAGTACAACAATGAAACAAGGTATTATCAGTTTAATTCCAAAACCAGACAAAGACCCCTTGTTACGTCCTACGCTGTAATTTTATTTTTTATGTTATTATTTTCTTTGTCAATGCTGTGTTTCCGACCACTAGGTGGCAGTAGTGGTGGGTTTTGTTTTCCATGTTTTTTGTGTGCAGGTAAAACCAGCTGAAGGTGATCTCCTTGATTGAGAACAGCTCCTCTCGCGTTGGTCGCCTTCTCAAGAAAAGGTTTAAAGCCTGACGGATCTCGAGAGAAAAGGGAAAGCAGTGTGTTGTGTCTTTGTTGCTGTGGCTGCTTTCTACTGGTTGTATTTCTTGGTTAACTTTGTTTGATGATTGCTCAGTTGTGACTGACCTTGCTAACCTTCAAGTTGTGTTTGTTTAAGCTTTGTTGTAATTTTCTAAAACATTGCTATATAGAGAGAGACCTTTAGGTCTGTGTTGAATTTAAATGTTCATACGGAACCTTTGTCTTCCGTACCCCTGTTAATTTTGTAAAACTACCTAAACTGGGATGTCTAGGGAGTGGGTGCCCTTTTGTTTATTTACTGAATTATTTTCTCCTGTTTAAAGTAGAGAGGGAGTAAGGAAGATTTTCTTTGTTTATTTCTTTTTATTTTACAATAAGGTAAGATAAGAATTTGGCCCTATAGTTAGAGGCTCTTTATTTGATGTATTTTATTTGGGCTTGTTCACCCACTCCTGAAGTCTTAAAACCTCCCAAATGGTGTTACATTAATAAATTTGTGTAACTCATTTCTGTTGTCTCTGGTGTAATTGTAGGAGCCATTGCTTTATTTTTTTTTTAAGTTCTTAATGACGTTTTCTCCTAACCTAGACTGGGAGGAACGTAACACCCCTTGATCATTGATAATTGGAGACCAATAACATTATTAAACATTGATTATAAAATTTTACCCTTAGTTTATGCTACCAGATTAAAGAGTGATTTAAATAAAATAATTGGAGAATCTCAAACTGGTTTTATGGCAAAGCGTCATATTAGTTCAAATATTAGGCTTATATTGGACCTGTTAGATTATAACCAATTTGTTAATTCAGATGCACTCATTTTATTCCTTGACTTTTACAAGGCGTTTGACACAATTGAACACCAATTTTTATTACAGAGTTTACATGCATTTGGTTTTGGTCAATAACAACGTTATTTCTAAAAGATAAGACTCAAATTAAGAATGTAATCGGATTAGTTCAAGCCTTTTCTGATGCCTCAGGTCTCCAGTTAAATATTACAAAGTGTGAAATTCTTCCAGTACATGATTCTTCTGAACATTCAATGTTTAACATTCCAGTGAAAGAATGTTAAATATTTAGGAATTTATATATCTAAAAATTTGACAATTAGACAGCATCTCAATTTTAATAACAAGATTAAAAAAACAAAAAAGATTTTTGACAATTGGTTAAGAAGGGATTTATCTATTTTAGGCAGAATCTTATTAACAAAAGTAGAAGGTTTATCCAGATTCATTTTTCCTGCGCTGTCTTTATTTGTTCAAGATTCTACTGGTAAAGAAATTAATAGATTATTAGTTGATTTTTGCTGGAAAAATAAGCACCGCCATCTTTAAAAAACTTTATTAGTTGGAAAGAAATCTGAAGGAGGTTTTGAAATGCTGGATTATGTAGACATGAACAATACTTTTAAGATTAATTGGATCAAAAGGTGTGTTATTGATACTGATTCAATCTGGTCTTTTATTCCACATATTATTTTTAAGAGGGTTGGTGGTCTTAAATTTCTTTTAACTTGCAATTTTGTACCATCTAAATTACCTATAAAACTGTCTAAATTCCATGAGCAAGCACTCTTGGCCTGGAAATTGTGCTTTGTGCATAATTTTTCTCCTCACAGAATGAAAATATGCAACAACGAATTGATTGCAGTGAAAGGCAAGAGTTTATTTTTTGAGAAATGGTTGGATCACGGGTTAATGTATTTAAGTGATTTATTTGATTCATCTTTAAAAATTCACTCTTATGATTCTTTTTTGTCCAAATTTAATTTTCCTATCAAATTTAAAGAATTTTCGTTAGTAATTAAAGCTATTCCCTCTGGGCTTATTAATTTAATGTGCAGCCACCTAACTTATTATAAAGTTGAAAATAAAGATTACGATCTCCTTATAAATGGTAAATACATTTTTGATAAAAAATGTACTAACAAAGATATAAGACAAGTATTTAACGAACAAAAGAGAGTTACTCCAAGAGGGAAATTTTACTGGAATTCCATTTTAAGAGATGTTAATTGTAGAAAAGCATGGCTGCTCCCTTACAAATTTTGTATTTCTAATAAAGTAAGAGAAATTCATCTGAAGATCTTACACAAAATATATCCAACTAATATGTGGCTTTCTAATTTTATGGATATTAGGAAAGAATGTTCCTTTTGTAACAACTGTGAGGAATCTTTAAATCATTTGTTTGCTGATTGTGTAAAGTCATTTTGGAAAGATTGTTTTTTTACTTTTTCAGTTAAAGTCAATCTGACGATATCACTGAATGAGAAAGAAACTATTTGCTACTTTGAGAATGATGATAAAAATATTCATAATTTTGTCAATTTTATCATTTTGAATGGCAAATTTTTTATTCATAAATGTAGATTGTCAAAATCTCCTCCTTTACACAAGGTTTTCTCTAACGAACTCATTCTGTTAATGAAGTCTCTTAAAATTGTTAAAAACTCAAAAGCTATGTCAATTGTAAGATATTATGAATCTGTATTTGGCGTCTTGTGAATGTCTCATTTTATTTTAATTTTATTTTATTATTTTTCTTTTTCTTTAATCATCTTTGGAGTTTGTTACTCATGCCTGTTTTTTTATGTAAGTTTTTTTACATGTTCTAAATAAAAAATAAAATAAAAAAAAACACAGCAGGTGCATATATTTAGCATGCCAAATATTTCACAGGACTTGTCAGTACACGATCCGTTCCACCTGGACGATCCGTTCTTCTGAGCATGCGTGTAATTACGTATTAGAAAACGTCATGGCGTTGTAGAAACCGCTCATGCGCAAATGATGATTTTGTTGTGCGATGATTTACGACACTGCACGATCTGGCTTGCCCAGCTCTGTTTTACTTTCTTTATATTTTTTTACTGTTAAATTAAATACAATACTCAATTTACTTCGCTGCTGTCCACCTCGTATCATTTCACTATGCGTTCTGTCAAGTCAGTTTGAAATACTCTAATGTTTCCCCTGACTTTGTAGTTCTTTCTTCATGTAAATGAATATAGTCTAGTTAGACATACGTGTTATGTTCCTTATTAGCTTCTGTAAACGCCATTGAAGGGATTATTTTAATAATTAAGATTAAATTGATAGATATTAGCCTATAAAGACCCATACTAATAAATTACTACATTTAAAGTTAATAGTATTATCAGATTTTAATTAAAAAAACGACACAAACCCGTAAGGTTAATAGACATGATACAGCCATGAATCGCAAAATGGAGTTTGGAGGAAACTGAAGATTTGCAGTCGATAAAAATACTTTATTCCACATGTAACCAAAATCATCTTATGTTCATGTAACAACTCTATTATTTTGGATTGACAACAACATAAACACATCGTAATCATGGTAACATAAGCAACATTTAAAAACATATTCGCCGTGAACGGTTAAACTGTGTAACGTTAGCCTACAAAACAAAAAATATGCTGCCAATTGTGCCGCCTGCCGTCAAACGTTTCATCGCCTGCGTGCGTGGTTTTTATTATTTTTTTATTATATTAGATTAAATTTACAAAAATTCAGTCATCTCAATCCAAAAAATACAAAATTATACAACATCATATATATAAACAATAAATTATAAGTATCAGGCATTAAAAAAAACAGATTAATAAACCAATAAACATAATTAAAAAAAGAAAATATAAACAGACTTACAAACATTAGTAATAATAATGATAATAGGATTTATTAATTAAAGAGATTTGAATAAATTCTAATTATTAGTAAAGCTTTCTTATTTTTAACTAATTTAAGAGACTCAATATATAAATCAATTTCAATTTGGAAAAAAATAAAATTTGGTTTGGAATTGGAAGATTTTGCTTTATGAATATGGAATTTACCTAATAAAATAAATAAATTTACAATATTACATACATTTTTATCTTTACAATCAAAATAAGTGATAATCTGTTTTCCTTAAAGTGCAATTGTGTGTGTTATTTTAGAAGCCAAATAATTTTCAACACATTTCCAGAACGTTATACAGTATGAGCAACCATAAAAAAGATGATTTACAGATTCTTGTTCTGTCTTACAGAAACCACAACACTTATCAATAGATGTGAATTTTGAGATAAATAAATTTGTGGGATATATATTGTGCAATATTTTCAAATGTAATTCTCTAACTTTGTTTGTAATGCAAAATCTAAAAGGAACAAGCCACGCCCCATGCCAATTATTCTCAGTAAACTGAGCATTCCAGAAAAATTTCCCATGGGGTGTTATTTTCTTTAAATTTAAAAAACTTTTTCTGATATGATTATTTGTACACTTGCTGCTCATTATATCCACACCATTTATATAAAGATTAAAACTAAAGTCTGGCGCTCCATTTTGTTTTATATAATTTTTCATTAGTTCTAATATGCCATTAGGTATAAATTTGAAAACAGAGTTATATTCTTTGAATGTTATTGGAAAAGCCTTCTCTCTAAGAAATGATTCATAGCTAAATAATTGGTTATTACAATCAAAAAGGTCTTTTACAAATATAATATCTCTATCAATCCATTTCTGCAAATATAGTGATTTATTCCTTTTAGTAATACATTAATTATTCCATAAGATGGACTTGTGTGGAGAGAAGTTGTGGGAATGACATATCTTCCAGGCCAAAAGAGCTTGTTGATAAAATTGGGATAGTTTTAACGGTAATCTTGTAATATTGTAGCTACATTTCGATAAAAATGTTAAGCCTCCTACACTCTTAAAAATATTGTTGGGAATAAAGTACCATAAAGATTCCGGTGCTCTCAAACATTCCTTCAACCATTTCACTTTAAATGTGTAATTCATGTCCAAAAAGTCCAAAAGTTCAAATCCACCTTCCTCCTTTGAACCAGAGAGCACTGCTTTTTTAACATGATGGTGTCTATTTTTCCACACAAAATTCGTAAATATGGTATTTATATCTTTACATGTTGAATCATTGACATCAAGAGATAGTGCAGGATAGACGAATCTTGAAATCCCTTCAGCTTTAGTCAAAAGAATCCTTCCTAAAATAGAGATGTCTTGTTGAAGCCATAAATTCAATATTATTTTAGTTTTCTTCAATTTAGTCGAAAAGTTAAGTTGTTGACGCTCTTTATGATCCTTGCAGATATGAATACCTAAATATTTTACACATGTCTTAACAGGCATATTAAACATTTTATCCTCTTCAGTCTGATACAAACATAAGATTTCACATTTAGATTTGTTAAGCGTTAAACCTGAGGCAGCTGAAAATTGGTCAATTAAGGTTATAGCATTATCAATCTGATGTTTGTCACTCAAAAAGAGAGCTGTATCATCCGCTTATTGAGTTATTCGAATTTCCCTATCAAAAATAGACACTCCATTAATAATAGAACTATGTTTAATATGTAGTGACATTAATTCAACCACCAGCAGGAACAAAAACCTGGCGAACTGATCTCAGTACAGGGAATCTGTTTATTTGGATATAGTATCACAGAACTATCAATATTTTTATAAAGCATTTCAACTGTAGATATAAACAAATTCCCAAAATTAAAAATCTGAAGTGCTTTAAGTAAAAAATAATGTTCAACCGTATCAAATGCTTTATTAAAATCAAGAAATACTATCACTGCATCAGTATTGATATTATCAGAATAGTCCAGCAGGTCGAGAACAAGTCTTATATTAGAGCTAATGTGACGGTTAGACATAAAACCTGTTTGTGTTTCACTAATTATCTCATGAAGACCCCTTTTTAACCGTTTGGCAAAAATCAATGATAAAATTTTGTAGTCAATATTTAAAAGTGTAATACGCCTCCAATTTTCTATCATTAAATGATCTTTATCAGGCTTAGGGAGAAGACATATTAAACCTTGCTTCATACTCGTGGACATTTCCTTTTTTTAATGTACATTCTTTAAATAAATCAAATATAGGATTTTCAATAATTTCCCAAAAATACAGATAAAATTCAACTGAAAGCCCATCATTACCTGGAGATTTCCTTTTTTTCAATGAGCTAACAGCCTCTGAGATCTCCACTTTAGTAATGGGACGATCACAATCCAATTTAAATTGTTCAGATATAGTTGGGGAAAATGCTTTAACTGATTCGATAAATCTATCACAATCATCGAATTGAATATTAGACTTATATATATTACTATAAAATGTACCAACATGTCTTGAAATATCTAAAGGATTAGAAGTGATGTTATTATCAATTTTAAGAATAGTTAAATTATTTCTCTTGCGATTTTGTTTCTCTAAAGCAAAGAAATATCTCGAATTTCTTTCCCCTTGTTCCAACCATTTTGCTCGAGATCTTACAAAGGCCCCTTTAGCCATTTCAATATACATATTATCTATGTCTTCTTTTAATTTTTTCATTATTATTTCTTCTTCCTCTGAAAGATTATCTTTATTCATTAAAACATTTAATTTATCCATAATATTTATTTCTTTGGATATATATATTTTTTAATTACTTTACTTCGATTAATCGCTATTTCTCTAATTTTAAACTTGAAAAATTCCCATGTTTGTATGGGATTCATTTCGTTATCATCAAATATGCTTTTTGCTGTTTTTTGGACTAAAGCGCAAAATTCACCATCTTTTAGTAAATTATTATTAAGTTTCCAATAACCACGCATATTACCATTTTGTTGTTTTGTTCCTGCTAAATGGATTGAAACCAATTTATGATCAGAAAAGGAGCATGGCTATGTGATGATTCTGACACAAATTGCAGACAAGAGGGAGATATGAGCCATAGATCAATTCTGGACTGTAAAGATCTGCTAACTGTAACGGTCACCAGCTGGAGTGCCCTTGAAAACCACCAGAGGGCACTCCACATCAAACTTATCATTCACTCACAAAACTACATTTCCCATAACTCACTACCCGGACTCATCAGCACTGATTGCACACACACCTGCATATCATTTACATACACATATATATATATCACTTCCACACACTATTCTTTGGGAAGTCTTGTTTTAGTTAATACTGCATTTCTTAGCGTTTCCCTGGTTCCTTGTATTTTGGTTTTTGGATTTCTTGCCTGGTTCCCTGTTTACTCTTTTGCCTCTGGTCCCTGCCTGTTTTGTTTGTTTCTTTGTGTTGTTGGTTTCTTTGTTTGAACTGCCTGCCTGTGTATGACTCCTGCCCGTAATTTGGATTACGCCTTTGGATTACCCACTAATAAAGCTGCATCTGGATCTCACCTTCGAGTCTCAGAGCAGTTCTTGACACTAACATTGCTCCATGTAAATTCCTTAACGTCAGGGTTTAAAAAACGCCAAACATCTATAATCGCCAGTTGTTCGCAAATATATGCAGTACTTTTGAATCTTGAATGTGGGATTAATCTCACAGGTACTCTATCTACAAGATCATCTGGAGCATCATTATAGTCACCTCCAATAATCAAATGAGCATCCTTGTATTTGTTTTTAAAGGCTTCAAGTTTCATAGTAAGTTGTAAAAACATTATTTTTCCTTGAGCTGTATTATTATAGTTATATAAATTGCACACTATAAAGAAGGAATTATCCATCTGCCCTCCCCTGAAGTCACTGATTCATTTATATCTCCTTTAAATTTATTAAGAAGAATGGCGACACCTGCTGATTGTTGAGTGGCGTGACAAAAATAACACACATCCCCCCACTGTGCTTTCCAAAATTTCACATCATTGTCCACCGAATGAGTCTCTTGTAAAAAGATCAAATCAACATTTTTTCGTCTACTGAATAAAAAGATTGATTTCCTTTTGGTGCTATCACGAATACCCCTGACATTCAAAGATATTATTTTTAAAGAACTAAACTGGAAGTCTTTCATTATATAAACAAAAAGAAAGAAAAAAATGAAAACACTGAATTGGATGTCTGTTAAAGTTATAAGAACTAATTAACGAAAAAATACTCTGAGTTAAGAAATATCAGAGATTAGTTTACCGCCAAGTAGAAAACACTGAACCCGAGTACCTCAACTAACTCTTATATAAATTATCATTTGAACTATTGAAGTGAACATATTACTCTTTTACTTGTCTACAAAGAGAGCAAATTATCCTATTAAGATGAGATGGCATAAATTAACTTGAAGATTGTACCTCACTTTAGAGAAGTTTACAGTTATGCTGTGTGTCTCACACCGTTAATGATGACAGCAGGACCCTGCCATTTAGTTTTTTTCCCGTCAGCACGCGCTTGCTTCACAAGAGGCCACAGTTTATTTCTGCACTGTCTCTCCTGTTGGGTTAAATCCTCAGTCATTCGGAGGTTCTTTCTCTTCATGACATCATTGTTGAGGGAAGCTCTCCATAGTTTGAATCTGAAGTTGCGCATGTTAAACTGAATGATGATTGGACGTTAGCTTTTATCCTCTCTCGGGCGTCCAACCCTGTGCACAGTGTCCACCATGAATCCAAGCTTGCTCTTTTCTTCTGGAATGATTTCTGCAATAATCTCCAGTACCTCCTTCCTCACATCCTCGTTGCTGCTTTCTGGAACATTCAGAAGACGAAGATTCCACCTCCTGCTATACCGCTCCGACTCTTCCTGCTTCTCCCTCAGAATTGTCATCTGATTGCCCATCTTCTTTACTGTATCCTCAGTACCTTTCCACTGGATCTCCAGCCCTTCCACATTTTCTTGAACTTTAGCAATCTCGGCAGTATTTTTCATTACCATTTCTTCGAACTTCAAGAAACGATCGTTTAAACCGTTAATGGCTTTTAAGATGTCGGCATTTGAAACTGATCCCTCTTCTTTGGTGCAAACCTTTTTGGGGTTTGGACTTTTTGTGGGAGTATCAGGAAAAGGTGTACATAACCTGGGGAACAAATCTTCATCATCTATATCCATGATCAAGCCTTCCTTTCTCACCTTCTTAGCATCTCTTTTTGACATCGTCAGATGGGGTTGTGAAAATCCTCAAACTGGTCATAAAGTGTCTCTTGATCTGACATATCAGATTTACATTTATTCATTTGGCAGACGCTTTTATCCAAAGCAACTTACAAGTATTTGGTTTACAGTGGCACATTACTGCAGAGCAATCAGGGGTAAGGTGTCTTGCTCAAGCGCACTTCAGTCATGACCTGCTGGCACTGAGATTTGAACCAGCAACCTTCTGAACACAAGCCCAACGCTCTAACCACCAGGCCACAGAATGTGGTGCGGTGTGTTGGCTCGGATGTCTGAAGGACTCACCATGATGTCAAAAATGAGACATCTTCTGATCAAATTGATTTTAAACACATTAACAATGTTGTGAAAATGTATAACTTCCAGTCCCCCATTACTTCTACTATTGGAAATCACTGCTTTTTTAAGTTCATGAGACCTGTTTTTCCATATAAAGTCAAGGAAATTTGTATTGACACCTTTTGCAGTGTAGTCATTCACATATAAAGAAAGTGATGGATACACAAAGCGAGAGAGACCCTCCGCTTTAGACAAGAGAACCCTACCATAAAGAGATAAATCTCTTTGTAGCCAAAGATTTAAACATTTTTGTGTTTTCTTAATTCGACTAGAAAAATTAAGATGTTGTCTGTCTACTAAATTTTTAGTAAAGTGAATTCCTAAATACTTTATTGTATCTTTGATTGGAAAACCCTCAAATAACGTATCCTCACATTTATGCAACGACATTATCTCACACTTCGACATATTTAACTTTAACCCAGAAGCACATGAAAAATGACTATGCGATAACTATCTGAATGGCATTGAGAGTTACCTTTTATCATGTAAAAAAAGAGTGGTGTCATCAGCCAGCTGTGAGATTTTAGTTTCTCTGTCAAAAATGGAGATACCTTTAAGGTTCTGATTGTTCATAATACTCAGTGATAATAGCTCAGTAACCAAAATAAATAAAAAAGGGGAAATTGGGCAACCCTGTCTGACACCACGCTTTATAACAAATCTTTGGGAGGTGTTCAAATTAACTATGACTGAATACAAATTTCTTTATTAAACATTTTAATTACATTAACAAAAGAATCCCCAAAACCAAACAATTTGAGAGATTGCAGAAGAAATTCATGCTCAATGGTATCGAAGGCCTTATAAAGGTCTAAGAAAAGAATAATAGCTTTAGATTGTACAAATTCAGAGCAATCCAATAAATCTAAAACAAGTCTTAATGAATTTCTCCTACAATTCCTCTTCTCCAATGCAAAAGAATAACGAGTCTCTCCTTCTAACCATTTGGCTTTTGATGTAATAAAGGCCCCTCTAGCTAAATCCAAATAAGCTTGATTAATTTGTAAATTCAATTCTCTTCAAATAAATTCTTCCTCCTGAGTTCATGTTTTTTTGCAATAAAGTGTTTGTTTTATTTAGGAGTTCAAATATTTTATAGAGGATTTTTGCTCTTTACTTCTTCTGATGGCAATTTGTCTAGCTTTATAATAAAAAAAAATCCCATTTAGTTTTATAACAGTCACTAGACTTTTCGTAAAATAAACCAGAAAACAAGTTCTTAATGCTATTATTAAAGGTTGTATCTTTAAGGACAGAATTATAAAATTTCCAATAACCACAGAAACTTGAAGTTTTTTTGCTTATGGTCTGAGAGGGGAGCAAAAGAATGAGAAACATCTTTTACAAATTGAAGAGCTGATGAAGAGATCAGGAAAAGATCAAATCTCGATTGGGAAAACGTGTTTCAATTTGACAAAGTCAATTCCTAAAAAAACAGCTTTCCTCTTTACAGCATCACGTAAACCCCTCACGTTTAAGGATACAAAAGAAAAAGAATGAAACTTAAACTCCATTGTACACAAGAAAAGGATTAGTAGGTTACCTAATATCTGATTTTTTTAATATTTTGACAGAACAATAAATTTACCAAAATTAAATTTCAAACATTAAATGAGTATATTATAGACAATAATCACTCAACCACCTTACTTCTCAAAACATTTATAGATCTGTCAAAAAGAAAACATTGTTAGAGATATTAAATTGGACAGTCGAACTAAAACTTGTCAACCTTTATCAACTTACATAGCAGAGTTTAGCAGACCAACCATCACAGGGACTACACTTTCTCCCATTGAGGACATCTAGAAGAAGGTCGGCCCGCCCCCCCCTCCCCCCCCCCCCCCCCCCCCCCCCGCCCGTTTACTCTCCTCCCCCCCCGCCGGCCCCTCCCGCCCCCCCCGCCACCACCCACCAACCAACAAAACCCCAACCCCCCAGCCGTTTTTTTTTTTAATTCTCCCCCCCCCCCCCCCCCCCCCCCCCCCCCCCCCCCACCCCCCCCCCCCCCCCCCACTATTATAATTACCCCACACGGCCGCCCGCACGACACAACCCCCCACACCACTACTTCATGTTATCGGCTCTCCCGGACACTTTACACACACACAGCATCATTTGCACTCTATACTGCTCACTTGCACGCCAGAAATATTACACTGTTAGATGTCGCTGTAGATTAGCAGCACATTACTGTAAAAATCCACAGTACAATACTGCATCTGTATATTACAGTAAAATACTGCAGCTCATAATGCATTCTGGGTAATTTTCATTGAGCGGGAAACTTTTACAGTAAATTTTGGTCTCGGTGTAACCTCGCTGTAGCTTTGCTGTAACGTGTAACGAAAGTGTGCCACAACGTCATCACGTCAAATCACACAGAGCCCATCCTGGCTGCAGCTGGAGGAGGATAATCGATTTCTGGCAGTTTGGTAAGTTTGTAGTTTTTATTTATTTTATGTGTTTCATACAAAAAACTTATTTTGTTTTTGTATTTTGCACAACAGTTTGTCACAGTGTTGTTTTAAAAGGGGAATGAGAGAGAAATGGTCGCCAACAAACGTTGCTTCTACCTCAGAAATTAAACTAAGTCAGCCCACTGCTTAAACCCGCTTTACACATCTCACTTAATGAATATAGGATTATTTCAACCATTTATGAGGGTTTTGGTGAGTTTATTTTCTGTCGAATAGTTGAAGTTCGTTTATAATGGCAAGCTAGGTAAACCGACTTGTATTTGGTAATAGATAAACTCGCGTTTGTGTTCAAATAAAATAATCTTTGACCAATTCAACTAAGATTCCTCCTAAATAAATCTCATACGAAATAACAAAGTCACTGTAAAGTAGCCCACACAGCTACCAAACTGCTTCACACAAAATGAAACGTCATATTTAACTGTGCGATCCATGCAGATTTCATTACTAACAGATTTATAAATGTGTTTGCGGCGCTTATTTCTGTATTTACGGTATATCCGCAGAAGCATATGATGTTCTTTAGAGTGTTTTACATTCAGTTGGCCAAAAAGTTTTGTATGACAATATATATGTAGCGATATTGCTTCCAACACCTCAAATCAATGCTCGTACTTTGCTAAAGAGCGCTGCTGACTCCGCCTTTACGTAATGACGCTGTACGGAAAGAGGAGCGCGATCAGCTTTAAATGCATTTCCAAAAACACATTGACTTTCGCTACACCAACGGTATAGAAAATGCAATCCCAAATATTTGAACTCTTAATGTTAATGTATACAGGGGAAAACATTTAAATGATCATTTTGCTACATTTTTGATTGACTATCTTAAGCGTATATAATAAACAGAATGGTTTCTAAATTTCAGCAAGTAACATATCATTATATATTTCTTCTTACAGCTCTAACGTCACAGTTTGGTCCACTTTTGCACCCTGGGCTTATGAGTTTCTGTAAGTATTGACCATGTATTTATAATACAACTTTTATTCAAATTTGTTTCTGGTTTTACTTCTGACTTTTTAGTAACACTTACAATAAGGTTCTATTTGTGAACATAGGATGTTAATACATTTTAACATTTGGCAATACATTTTTAAATCAATCAATTTATCTCTGTTCACATTAGTTAATTCATAATGAATTCTCAAATATTATTAATGTTGAAAAATATATTGTTCATTGTTAGTTCATATTATCTAAACCATTAATAAATGTTATGGAATAAAACCTTACAGTAAAGTGTTACTGAATTTTCTTTCACCATTTACTTCACAATTTGTACTTATTTCAATGGCTAACAGATTTTGTTATTTTTGGCTTTTTGTGTTACAGTCTCACCATTGATATTTTGGCTGGATTTGGTCATTTTTAAACCAAGCAAGTCATCCCAGGATGTCCAGTTACAACTGCAAGTCATGTAGTTTCTCGACAAAAATACCCACACCCACACAACACTCTCACACAGCACCACACAACACTCTCACACACCCGCACACAACACTCTCACACACACACACAACCTCTCACACAGCCCCACACAACACTTTCACACAGCCACACACAACACTCTCACACAGCCACACACAACACTGTCACTCACCCAAACACCAACACTCTCACACAGCACCACACAACACTCTCACACACCCGCACACAACACTCTCACACACACACAACCCTCTCACACAGCCCCACACAACACTTTCACACAGCCACACACAACACTCTCACACAGCCACACACAACACTGTCACTCACCCACACACAACACTCTCACACAGCACCACACAACACTCTCACACACCCGCACACACACACTCTTACACACACACACAACCCTCTCACACAGCCCCACACAACACTTTCACACAGCCACACACAACACTCTCACACAGCCACACACAAAACTGTCACTCACCCAAACACCAACACTCTCACACACCCGCACACAACACTCTCACACACACACACAACCCTCTCACACAGCCCCACACAACACTCTCACACAGCCCCACACAACACTCTCACACACCCGCACACAACACTCTCACACACACACACACACCCTCTCACACAGCCCCACACAACACTCTCACACAGCCACACACAACACTCTCACACACCCGCACACAACACTCTCACACAGCCACACACAACACTCTCACACAGCCCCACACAACACTCTCACACAGCCACACACAACACTCTCACACACACACACAACCCTCTCACACAGCCCCACACAACACTCTCACACAGCCACACACAACACTCTCACACACCCGCACACAACACTCTCACACACCCGCACACAACACTCTCACACACCCGCACACAACACTCTCACACACCCGCACACAACCCTCTCACACAGCCCCACACAACACTCTCACACAGCCACACACAACACTCTCACACAGCCACACACAACACTCTCACACACCCGCACACAACACTCTCACACACCCGCACACAACACTCTCACACACCCGCACACAACACTCTCACACACGCCCCACACAACACTCTCACACACCCGCACACAACACTCTCACACACCCGCACACAACACTCTCACACACCCGCACACAACACTCTCACACAGCCCCACACAACCCTCTCACACAGCCCCACACAACACTCTCACACAGCCACACACAACACTCTCACACAGCCCCACACAACACTCTCACACAGCCACACACACAACACTCTCACACACCCGCACACAACACTCTCACACACCCCCTCGCACACACACACACTCTCACACACCCGCACACAACACTCTCACACACCCCGTCTCACACAACCCTCTCACACAGCCACACACAACACTCTCACACACACACACAACCCTCTCACACAGCCACACACAACACTCTCACACAGCCACACACCAACACTCTCACACACACACACAACCCTCTCACACAGCCACACACAACACTCTCACACAGCCCCACACAACACTCTCACACAGCCACACACAACACTCTCACACACACACACAACCCTCTCACACAGCCACACACAACACTCTCACACAGCCACACACAACACTCTCACACAGCCCCACACAACACTCTCACACAGCCACACACAACACTCTCACACAGCCCCACACAACACTCTCACACAGCCACACACCAACACTCTCACACACCCGCACACAACACTCTCACACACAACCCTCTCACACACACACACAACCCCTCTCACACAGCCACACACAACACTCTCACACAGCCACACACAACACTCTCACACAGCCCCACACAACACTCTCACACAGCCACACACAACACTCTCACACAGCCCCACACAACACTCTCACACAGCCACACACCAACACTCTCACACACCCGCACACAACACTCTCACACACAACCCTCTCACACAGCACCACACAACACTCTCACACACCCGCACACAACACTCTCACACACAACCCTCTCACACAGCCCCACACAACACTCTCACACAGCCACACACCAACACTCTCACACAGCCACACACAACACTCTCACACAGCCACACACAACACTCTCACACAGCCACACACAACACTCTCACACAGCCACACACAACACTGTCACTCACCCAAACACCAACACTCTCACACAGCCACACACAACACTCTCACTCTCACACACAACACTCTCACACAGCCGCACACAACACTCTAACACACAACACTCAGTTTGAATGGAACATTTTAACTACAGACCAGTGTTTTCTTTACCAGTGTTAGAGGACACCTGTCACTTTGTTGCTATTGTTTGTTTTGATATGTAATGTATGAATATTTTTGCTCACTTAAATGTTGTAATATATATAGTAGTCAACATTTGAAGTGGGTCAAAAAAGTTACAAGAATAGGTATTGTTCTCGCCTTTTTGATCCACTTTAAATGTTGACTACTGTACATAGTCATTATATGTTGTTAATGTAATACATCATTCTTCAATACTGTTTTAAATGTTTTAATACTTTTTGTTTCAATGAAATGATTCAATAAAAAATTTGCCTGGATTGCCTTTTGATTAATAATGTCAAGTATAGCAGTTTTATAGTATTACAGTTTTTCTCAATTGTTTACACACATTTTCTGAAAGCATGCCTCATACTCTCAGAACTCTACACACAAATCAAAAAACACAAACACAATGGGCAAAACCCCTCAATTCTCCTGCAAAATTAAACTTCACATTCAAAACAATGTTCTTTCTTCTCAAAATGGTATTTTGGATTCAAATGACACACACAAACCATTATATGAATAAACATTTATAAGAACCAGTTGAACACTGATGTGCTCTTTATAAAACACTATAATGAATGGAAAACACTTCTCCATTCATCATAATGACTTTGCTCTTTGTATGTTTCAGTGTTACACTTACTACAGACAGTACATAAGTGTTTTGTAAAATATTTTTTGTATATATATATATATATTTAAAATAGATTTTATAGTCAGAACACACAAATACACGATAACAAATATATTTTATGTGTACATCCCAACCAACGCAAAGTTGCATATACAGTGGTCTACATACAAAACAACAGAAGAATTGACTGTAGTTACAGTAAAAAAAATATGCTGCATCTTCTCTTCGGTTTGGGTCTGGCCACAGAACCTTATCCACATCACAAGCAATGTTTTTCAGTCCAGCCATGAAAAGCATCAGCTGCTATCTCCACATGCATCTTCCATAGCTTGGAGAAGGGGTTTACACGTTTGTGACAGGGTTTACACATGTGATGAGCCAGTGAGGATATTTGGCAGTGTGTTCCTTGTGAAAACAAGAGAGTTTCTGCCCGAAAATTGTGCCAAATGCAGAGAATTGTGTGTAGTGTTTTGAAAAAAGTGTGTTTTAGATCTGCGATGTAAGTGTAAAGCAGGAATTGTGCTTGTAGTTTAGCAGAATTGGTTCAGGGGGTTGGTGAATGAGTTACGTGTTGTGGTCATTGTGTCTCAAGTACCAATATTTGTGTGTAAACAATTGAGAAAAACTGTAATAACTACAGATTTATATCCAAACTAGCTAAAATATATAATAATATTTGTAATTATTGCCAATACGAATTAAATAGTAATTTGTCAATATAGGTATTACAGTAAATTGCAGTAAAAATATAGTAAAAAATACAGTAAAGTACTGTGTTGTATCTATACAGCAATATTTTTTGTACTGTAGTAATCTATTACAGTACAGCACTGTAAATCAAAATACAGTAACTTACTGGCAACCGTGCTGCCAGTAACGTACTGTAAAAATACAAGCAAATCGTTAACAGTGTATACTGAATGCTCATTTGCACTCATGGACCACTTTCATAACTGCACTAACTAATCTACTGCACTGTAACTCTATTAACTGCATTAACTCATGTTCTGGACTGCAACCTATTATTAACTCGTATACTGCACCGTAACTTTAATAACCGCATTAACTCATCCACGTCATTGTTACTTCAACAACTGCATTAACTCACCTATTGCATTGCAACTTTAATAGCTAATGTCAATAATATATGCACACTTAAGTCACTTGCACTTTTGTTTAGTCTAAATTATTATTTGTTCACATCCACCTGTACATTAATGTTCATAGTGTTAATGTTCATAGTATATAGTCTTCTGTTGTGGTGAGGAAGGCGGGACGAGAGCCGTGACGCGGGGCCGGTGGCGTGAGTGATAGTTGCAACCCCCCCGGGGGGTCGCGAGATGATTTACAGAAACTTATTTTTTTTTTAAATGTTAAAAAAGGTTGTAATGATGCGAGTATAAATTTAGGATAATTTAAATAAACTGGAAATAAAACTTTGTTTGCTCCGATTAATTATGACAGTGTGACGGTGTCAATCACAATTTACAGCACAACGACAGCGCTAGCTAGCTAGATGCAGATTTGGTGTTTTGCTAAACAGCGATCGGTCTATTTTGAGTCTATATCGGTCTAACTTGATAAAAAAATGAAACGGTGGTTATTATCATCGAAAGAGAAGGGAGCAGAGATGCCTGCTGATGAGAGAGCGGGATCAGCAGAAAATACAGAGGGCAGAGAAGAGGATGAGCCGCCAGGACTACCCTCCACCTCTGGAAGGGCAGCCCGCCAAACCCGTGCCCCGCAAACGGACCATCCCTCCTCGAAAGCCAGAAAATACAGAGAGGAATACATAAACTATGGTTTCACGTGCATTGTTATAAATCAGGTACAACACCCTCAATGCGTTGTGTGCTCGCACATGAGAGTCTGAAGCCCGTGAAAATGCAGAGACACCTGAACACCAAACACCCCAGCCTCACAGGTAAACCCACTGACTTTTTCCGCAGAAAGGAGAAAGAGTTACAGGGACAAAAAAAAGTCATTTTTAAACAAACAGCTATCCCCACTAAAGCTCAGAAGGCTTCATATGAAGTGGCATATTTAATTGCACGGACCAAAAAGCCACACACCATTGGAGAAACTTTAATCAAACCAGCAGCAATAGTTATGAGTCGCGTCATGCATGGAGATAAACTGGCCGCTGAGCTGGAACAAGTGCCGCTCTCTGATGGGACTGTATCCCGCCGCATTACAGACATGGCTCAGGATATCAAGTGTCAACTGATTGACAGAGTGAAGAAGAGTGGGAGGTACGCCTTACAACTGGATGAATCCACAGACGTGTCCAGCACCCCTCAACTCCTTGTATTTGTCAGATATATTTTTGAGGGGAAACTAAATGAGGAAATGTTATTTTGTACGCAACTGGAGGGATCATGCACGGGCGAGGACATTTTCAATAAGCTGAACAGCAAACTTAAAGATAATGGACTATCGGGGGGGAGACATATGTGTGACCCCACCCGGGGGGGGCGCAGGGGGGGAAAAAAAAAAAAAAAAAAACACGGGCCCCCCCCGCGCCCCCCCCCCCCCACCCCCCCCCCCCCACCCAACAAAAAAAACCCCCCCCCCGCAAAACCCCGAATGCGGAGTTTAAACATGTTCTTGACACTGCTGTGAAGATTGTTAATTACATAAAATCACGTCCACTGAACGTCTCGGGTTACTTGCTGTAACCCTGTTCCCTGAAAAAGCTGACACTTGATGCTGCGTTTCAAACGCTATGGGAGAACGTCTTTGTTCGACCGGTTGTGAAGCACGTGTGTCAAACACGCCAAAAATTCTTTTGGCTTTAAATAACCTCGGCAGGTAATTTGGTTAATTACACCAACACCTGCAGGTTATAAATACGCATGGCGCGAACGCGTCTTCAGGTTCCAATTTTGTCTGAAAGGACGTCTGGCACGCCTACAGTGCGGCATTGAGGCGCAGCATCTCGTTCCCGCTTTTTCAGGGAACAGGGTTACAGCAAGTAACCCGAGACGTTCCCTATGAAAAGCTACACTTGATGCTGCGTTTCAAACGCTATGGGAACGAGAATACCAACGCCGCCGCACTGGAAGTGTCTGGACCCCCCAAGGTTGTGTGGTATGTGTGCACAAGCCAAGAGAAGGCATCAGACGTGACTCTGGGATGTAGACTCCAGGACTTGTGAGCCTGGAGTAGCGTGGACATCCAGACTATAAAATCTGACAAATGTGTGCGGAGAGGACCAGCCCGCCGCATCACACACTTGCTGCAAGGGGACACCTCTTGCTAAGGCCATAGAAGATGAAACCCCCCTTGTTGAATGGGCTCTGATACCCAGAGGTGAAGTTTGGCCTCGCGCCTCATAGGCCAGAGCAATAGCATCCCTTACCCAATGTGACATTGTTTGCCTGGTGGCAGGCGCCCCTTTGTTGCGGCTCCCATAACATATGAAAAGCTGCTCTGATTTACGCCACTGGCTAGTGCGGTGGATGTAATTCTGAAGAGCACGTACTGGACACAGTAGGTGTAATCGTTCCTGCTCCGACGTCGTGAACGGCGGAGGACAGAAGGCCTCAAGAACAACCGGATGCACGGTGGAGAACGGAACTTTAGGCAGATAACTCGGGTGAGGATGCAGAATAGCTTTGACCATCCCAGGGGCAAAAATTAAGCAGGACGGTGAGGTCGAGAGCGCCTGCAAATCTCCAATTCTCTTAAGAGAGGTGATTGCCATTAGAAAAACCATCTTAAAGGTCAGAAGCCTAATAGGTGCTGACTCCATAGGTTCAAAAGGGGCGCTAACCAGACCCTCGAGCACTATTGCTAAGTCCCATGACGGAACAGTCCGTCTAGAAGGAGGCATTAGCCGCCTCGCTCCACGAATAAAGCGGGCGACTAAAGGGTGTTTTCCCACAGAAACCCCATCAATCAGGGCATGGCAAGCTGAAATAGCGGCCACATAAACCCTGAGAGTACCGGGTTTTGTCCCTGAGGACAGTTTCTCTTGCAGAAACTCCAGCACTGAAACAATCTGGCAGTGAATTGGGTCTGCATGGTGTACCATGCACCATCTTTCAAAAACGCTCCATCTAAGGGCGTAGCTCCTTCTAGTGGAGGGAGCCCTAGCACTTAAAATAGTCTCTATTACATCAGGCGGAAGCCCTGAACCTCTCAGCTGGTGCCCTTCAGGGGCCAGACATGGAGGTTCCACAGCTCGGGATGGGGATGAAACACCGTCCCTTGTGCCTGAGACAAAAGATCTCTCCTGACTGGGATCGCCCATGGCGTGTCGTCGAGGAGGGATATTAGGTCCGAAAACCAAATTCTGGTTGGCCAACGGGGAGCTATCAATAAGAGGCGACACCCCTGTTGACGGACCTTCGCTAGGACTCCCGGGAGCAGAGCTATCGGAGGATATGCGTAAAGACGCAGTCTGGGCCACGTGTGGGCCATCGCGTCCAGACCCAGGGGAGCTGGATGACTCAGAGAGAAGAAGAGGGGACATTGTGCTGTCTCCTGTGTAGCAAAGAGGTCCACCTCTGCTTCGTAAAATCTTTCCCAGATTTGTCTCACTATCTCGGGGTGGAGTTTCCATTCCCCGTTCGTCACAGCTTGTCTGGACAGAAAGTCTGCTCCCACATTCATATGCCCCGGGATGTGAATCGCTCTGAGGGACAGGAATTTGCCCTCTGCCCAGGGCAGGATCTGCTGGGCCAATTTGTTCAGGTGGCGCGACCGCAGCCCACCCTGGTGATTTATGTACGAGACTACTGAAGTGTTGTCCACCCGCACTAGGACATGGTAGCCTCGTAACTGCCGGAGGAAGTATTTCAGGGCCAGAAATACAGCCATCATTTCTAGGCAATTTATGTGCCAATCGAGAAGATGACCTCTCCAGATCCCTTGGGCTGGACGGCCATCTAAAACCGCACCCCAACCCGTGAGGGAAGCGTCTGTCGTTAACATCCTGCGACGACAACACGGACCGAGAGTGGGACCTAGAGTCAGAAACCGAGGTCTGAACCACATAGAAAGGGTGCGAAGCCCCTGGCGCGTCACCCTTATTTGCCTCTGGGGGTTGGCCCTTGGATGAAACCCCCTGGCTCTGAGCCACAACTGAAACGGTCTCATATGCAAGAGGCCCAGAGGTATTACTGTGGAAGCCGCCGCCATGAGACCTAGAACTCTTTGAAAGTGATGATTTGTCACTCTCTGGCCTAACCTGATGCTCCTCAGGGTGTTCTGAATGGATTCGACACGTGCAGGTGACAGTTGTGCCTGCATTGCGATCGAGTCCCATATAACCCCCAGATACGTTGTATTCTGTGTAGGGGAAAGAACGCTCTTCTTGACGTTGAGTCTTAACCCGAGAGTCTCGAGATGAACTAGGACGACATCCCGATGTCGAAGCGCTAGCTCCCGAGACTGAGCTAAAATCAGCCAGTCGTCTATGTAATTCAAAATGCGGATGCCCTGGAGTCGCAGAGGAGCCAGAGCTGCATCCATGCACTTTGTGTATGTGCGGGGTGACAAGGCTAGGCCGAATGGAAGAACCCGATACTGGTAAGCTTCGCCCCCGAAAGCGAACCTCAGGAATTTCCTGTGTTGTGGCAAGATCTCTATGTGAAAGTATGCGTCTTTGAGATCGATCGTCACGAACCAGTCGTGACACTGAATTTGAGACACAATCATCTTGATTGTCAACATTTTGAACTTGTGTGTCTTTAGGTAGCGGTTCATTCCGCGAAGATCTAGAATTAGACGCAACCCCCCATCCTTCTTGGGAACTAGAAAATACCGGCTGTAATAGCCTGACATTCTGTCTGATAGGGGAACACGTTCTATGGCCCCTTTGTACAGCAGAGCTTGTAACTCTTGTGTCAACAGATGTGCTCGCTCCGGTTGGACGGAAGTGGAGACCACTCCGTTGAAACGCGGAGGACGATATGCAAATTGAATTCTGTAGTCTTTGGCAATAGTTCTTTCCACCCATGGAGAGATACCTGGCAGTAGTTTCCACGCTGCCAGCTTCTCTGAAAGGGGTATAAGTGTTGACACTTCCTCTAGTTGGGGGGATGCCAGACGTTCGGCGTCCTGAATCATGGCAGGAGACGACCGAACATTTAGCATTTTTGAGACCGCCAATCCCTGAAATGCCGGTGGCGGCGGAGATTGCAAAGCGGCCCTGTGAGGGTGCCGAAGAGGAGCCTCTAATTTCTCTTGGAATTGTAAGCACCCCTCCCTGGGGGGGCACACCCCCACAGTCCCGGGCACACTCATCTCAGGACCTCTTCTTCTTAGAGGAGATGGACTGCCTCAGGTCCGGCCTCCCGAGGTGGCCTGAGGGGCACGGTGGGCCGCTCCCCTGCCTCTTTGAGGGGGGCGCGACTCGCCACACTCTGCCTGACGATATCACGTCTCAGGTAGACCGGACCCACCCGAGACTGTGTGCCTGGCCGGGACTGGGGAACTGGTCCAGAGTGGGTGGCCGACACTCCAGACGCTTGAGCACGACGGGGGAGATACCTCACGAAAGCCTCCTCGTGGCGTCTCGACTCCCGGAACCTGGTGACTACGGTATTAACCGCATCACCAAACAGTCCAGAAGGCGAGATCGGGGCATCAAGGAGGAACGCACGGTCCCGGTCCCTGATGCCCGTGAGGTTCAACCACAGGTGTCTCTCCGTGGTTACCAACGCAGCCATAGAACGGCCGATGGCACGGGCCGTCTGCTTGGTCGCACGGAGAGACAAATCTGTGGCCCGGCGTAGTTCTGAGAACGCCGTTTCATCTATCACCCCGTCAGTGCTCACGTCATGCAGCAGGTCAGCCTGATATGCCTGCAGAACCGCCATGGTGTGCAGGGCAGCACCAGCCTGACCGGCTGCCTGAAAAGCCTTCCCCACTAGCGCAGATGTAACCCTGCAAGGCTTGGTAGGGAGAGAAGGCTTTTTCAATGATGATGATGTCCCAGGGGAGAGATAACTTGCCAGTGTCTCTTCCACACGGGGCACCATCGTGTACCCTCGTGGTCTCGCGCCGACAATAGTCGAATAAATCGACGTTGACGGCACGAAAACACGGGAGGAATGAGGTCTCTGCCATGACCGAGAAATCTCGGCGTGGAGATCCTCAAAAAATGGGAGAGCACGACTTTTGGGCTCCTCCCCTTGGCCACCCGACAGATATCTGTCGTCTAACTTTGAGTGTTTGGGGATCTCTTGTTCCTGCGGCCAGTCGAGCTTTAGACGGTCGACTGCATTTGTCACCGCCCCGAGCAGCTCATCTAACGCTTTTGCGTCGCGAGAGGAACGCCCCGAGGCGGCGCTCTCCAGGCCCGCAGAAACAAGAGATGCCTCGTCCTCCGCCCGATCCGAAGAAGTGCCGAGGCACGCTTCGGAAGCGGACTCGAGGACGTCGCGGCTCGGCGATTGCACGGGAGAAACGGCTTCCGTCTCCCGTGCCTCGGCTAGATTAAACCGCGAACCCCAGCTCGGGGGAGAGACGGCTCGATCGCTCTTAAAGAATGAGCGCCGAGCACGGAGAACCTGGATGTCGAACACATCACAGAGTTCGCACTGTCCCTCCAGTCCCATGGTGGCATGATCAACCCCCAAACACTCAAAACAGAATTCATGTCTATCCAGTTCGTCCAGCTGCCTCTGACACGGAGGCACACATTTCCGTTCTGGACTAGACATGATCCTTTATTTCAATTCTTAACTTAAAGAAAACTTTGCTTTAGCTTTCGCTTTGCTTTCACTTAAGTTTCGCTTTTCTTTCACTTAAGTTTCGCTTTGCTTTCACTTTAGTTTCGTTTTGCTCTCACACGCACACATGCATACAATGCGGTCCTTGAAGACAAAAGAACCTGAAGACGCGTTCGCGCCATGCGTATTTATAACCTGCAGGTGTTGGTGTAATTAACCAAATTACCTGCCGAGGTTATTTAAAGCCAAAAGAATTTTTGGCGTGTTTGACACACGTGCTTCACAACCGGTCGAACAAAGACGTTCTCCCATAGCGTTTGAAACGCAGCATCAAGTGTAGCTTTTGATAGGGAACCCTCCTCTCCCCCCCCTATATAAAGAAACAGACCACCCCCCCCCCCCCCCCCCCACACACACCCCGCCCCCCGCCCCCCCCCCCCCCCCCCCGGGGGGGCCCCCCCCCCCCACCCCACACCCCCCCCCCCCCCCCCCCCCCCCCCCCCCCCCCGCCCCCAACCCACTTTTTTTTATTTATTTTAAAAAAAACAACACCAAAAAAATCCCCCCCCCCCAAAAAAAAACACAAAAACCTCAAAAAAAAAAAAAAAAAAACAAACATTGACAAAAAAGGGGGGGCGGGGGGGAGGGGGGGGAAAAGGGACCCATAGACATGTTTTCTGACCTGGAAGAATTTTTGGAGGAAAATGCACTCAGTGTTAACAGCATCAAGGCGTCTATTACGGCTCACCTTCAGTCCCTTTTGGATCACTTTCATAAGTATTTCCCTGAAGGAGACGCTCCCGACCAATATGACTGGATAAGGTCACCATTTAATGTAACCACGGCAAATCATCTGGCATCAGATATGGAAGATGCGCTGATAGAACTTTCAACCGATCGAACCCTGAGGACGGCATTTGACGGCAAGACGCTGGATGAGTTCTGGGTTTCTGTCGCGCTGGAATACCCACAGTTGTCGAAAGCCGCGTTGGATGTACTCATGCAATTTGGCTCAACTTATTTATGCGAAAAGACATTCTCCGCGCTGACTTACATTAAGAACAAACACAGGTCACGGCTTAACGTGGAAGATGATCTGCGGGTGGCGATCTCCAAAATTGAACCTAGAGTGGACCTGCTTTGCTCCGCGCACAGCGCCCATCCATCACATTAGGCGTTTTTGCTGAATTCAAATTTATTGTTGTATGCGTGTTATAGGCAGCTTGTTTGTATTCTGTCTGCATTTCACAGTTATGGATCTATTTGTTTTTGTCCATAATTTGTTAATAAAATAGCCTGGCTTAGAGATTGTGTTCCTTTTTGTTTTAACTCTGTCAGTATGTGACCAAATCGCAAATCCTCACAAGCTGTCGGAGGGAAACACAGAGAGGAGAAAGGAGGGGGGGTCGCGGGTCGTCAGCAGTCTAATATTGGGGGTCGCGGTCTGAAAAGTTTGGGAACCCCTGGTCTACAGTGAGGTGGCTGCCGGTTACTTCCGTGTCTTTTGTTTGTTTAATTAAAGTTTTATTGTTTGAATGTTCGCCGGTTCCCGCCTCCATCCTTCCATTCTATGGATCTTTATTACATCTGTATATATTGTTCATAGAACATACCTACTGTATAATATTTTCAGAATCCATGCCCACTGTATAATATTTTCTCAATGTTGTATTCTGTATTTATTCTATATCCTGCACTTGCTAACTGCACTTCTGGTTAGACCTAAACTACATTTCGTTACACTGTACTTGTATATGTGTAAAGACAATAAAGTTAAATCTAATATAATCTACATGTATTTTTCCTTTTAAGGTTGGAACGAATATGGCACGATATGTGCACTTGTTTTGAATTTGTGTTATGTAAATGCTCATTTGTGCTCTGTATTGGTGTACAGTATACACATTTGTTTATGGTGTGTGCATTTGTGATTTGAATGCGTTAGTAGAATGTAGTATGCAGTTTGAGTTCTGAATGTAATGTATGTTTTTATTTATGTATTTTGAACCTTTTAGACATGTGAACTTTTCAGTGCAAATATGAAATGCCAACCTGACCAAAAGTTGAGTACATTGTTTATTTGTACAATTTGTTTAAAATGATACAATCTGAATTTGAAATGTATGCTATATTTATTAAAATGATGTCAATTTACAGTAAACTCAACTGTTGGTTTACTTAACCCAATGGCTTTTGGTTATTTTGAACCCAACATTTTTTAGTGTGTTAGTAGTTCTATGGTCATGTTTTTTGGAAATGGCTTGTAAGTGAAGTGTTTTTGTTCCACTTGAAATACAATTCAATAGCCTAACGTTACTGTCAGGAACAGGTATGAAGAACCAAAGTGCAGGCAGCCAAACAGGGATGAAGGGGTTAACACGGACTTTAATAAACAATGAAACAGGAAAAAAAACCCACGAGGGGGTAACAAGACAGTATACAATAACTAACAGTATAAACTGAAAACAAAACACTCAACAAGAACTCAACTGAACTTAAATGTATCTTTTAGGACAAGGCTTACAAGACACTAGACCAGGCTTCTATAACAGGGTAACAAGTACAAGGAACGAGCACAGGACAATGAACACGAGGATGTTTTAAAGGGAGACAGACAAAGGATAATTAACAAGGGTCAGGTGCGGGTACTGAAACACTCAGGGAAGGCTAACGAGGAAACGAGATGGCGGGAACAAAGACACGGACCAGAGAGAGAGCATAGAAAGCTGATCGAACCAACATCTCTCTCTCACATAAAGCATAAGACTTCGTCATGAATCTGCCTCAAGACCAAGAATAGACATGACATGAAGGCAGATTCATGACAGTTACATTTGTCACTTGTCTTTGACATTTATCTGTCATACTGCGATGTTGGTCGGAACTGCACCTATACTGTTGCACTTGTGTTTATGATGAGTAACAATAAAGGGATTTGATTTGACATGATTTCTGGTCCCTTTTCAAAGTTTCCAAATATCATAGTTTTTGACATATAAGATGAACACCTTCTAAGAGAAAATGATTTGATTAAAACTTGAATTAAGTGTTTATGATTTAAACAACTAGAACTTCACTACAGAACAAAACAAGTTTAAAAGCTTAAACTGATGCATTTCTTTCATGCAGTCTCCTGTAAAACATGTATGAAGATACAGTGTGAATTCTCATGTGTCTCTTAAGGTGATTTGTATCTGTAAAACTCTTTCCACACATGGTTAAGGTTTCTATCTGGTGTGAATTCTCATGTGTGTCTTAAGGTGATCTGTTTGTGTAAAACTCTTTCCACACTGTAGACATACATGAGGTTTCTCTCCAGTGTGAATTCTCATGTGTCTTTTAAGGTTTCCTGTTTGTGTAAAACTCTTTCCACACTGCAGACATACAGGAGGTTTCTCTCCAGTGTGAAGCCTCATGTGTGTCTTAAGGCTACTCAGATCTGTAAAACTCTTTCCACACTGCAGACATACAGGAGGTTTCTCTCCAGTGTGAAGCCTCATGTGTGTCTTAAGGCTACTCAGATCTGTAAAACTCTTTCCACACTGTAGACATGTGTGAGGTTTCTCTCCAGTGTGAATTCTCATGTGTCGGTTAAGGTTTCCTGTTTCTGTAAAACTCTTTCCACACTGTAGACATGCGTGAGGTTTCTCTCCAGTGTGAATTATCATGTGTCGCTTAAGGCTTCCTGTTTCTGTAAAACTCTTTCCACACTGCAGACATTCATGAGGTTTCTCTCCGGTGTGAATTATCATGTGTCGCTTAAGGCTTCCTGTTTCTGTAAAACTCTTTCCACACTGCAGACATTCATGAGGTTTCTCTCCAGTGTGAATTCTCATGTGAATCTGTAGGTTTCCTGTTTCTGTAAAAGTCTTTGCACACTGTAGACATGCGTGAGGTTTCTCTCCAGTGTGAATTCTCATGTGTGTCTTAAGGCTACTCGTAGCTGTAAAACTCTTTCCACACTGTAGACATACATGAGGTTTCTCTCCAGTGTGAATTCTCATGTGTATCTTAAGGCTTTCTGTTTGTGTAAAAGACTTTCCGCACTGTAGACATGCGTGAGGTTTCTCTCCAGTGTGAATTCTCATGTGTATCTTAAGGTTTCCTGTTTGTGTAAAACTCTTTTCACACTGTAGACATGCGTGAGGTTTCTCTCCAGTGTGAATTCTCATGTGTGTCTTAAGGCTACTCGAGACTGTAAAACTCTTTCCACACTGTAGACATGCGTGAGGTTTCTCTCCAGTGTGAATTCTCATGTGTGTCTTAAGGTGACTCATATGTAAAAAACTCTTTCCACACTGTAGACATGCGTGAGGTTTCTCTCCAGTGTGAATTCTCATGTGTATCTTAAGGTAACTCGACAATGCAAATCTCTTTCCACACTGTAAACATGCGTGAGGTTTCTCTCCAGTGTGAATTCTCATGTGCTGTCTTTCACTCTTTTTGTCTCCTGTTCTCAGAGCTTCTTCCAGTGAAACTTTCTGGAATCTTTGTGCACGTTGATGTTTCTCATCATCATCTTTTACTTCATCTTGACTGTCCTTATTCACTTCCATCATATCTGAAGTGAACAAAACTATCTGTTAAACACAGTTTTACAATTGTACAAAACAACATCACAAGACAAGATCATAGTTTCATTTTCAGGGAACACAGTCATTCAGTGCACTGAGTATTGCTTTGGATAAAAGTGTTTGCCATATAAGACGACCACATCCTAAGAGAATATTTGAACATTACTCTGTTTAAATTACGACATTGAATTCATTTTTGTTTAGAATTATGTGTTTTATAAATTAAATAATTACTGCCATGATATCTCAGTGGTTTGGATTGAATGAATCAAGTATAAATCAAGAATCAATGCAAAATATTTTCAGGTACAAAATAAAAGTCATCAGATGTGAAATAACACTACATAGTCTTCACTGTATAAATTGAATATAGATCAATCCTTATTAGAGTCACACCAGTCAAGAGCATTGAGTGACGATTTTCTTTTCTTTTGTTGTTTTATTAACAATAATAACAGACTGTGATTTATAAAGCTGCTGTCACTTTAAGTTCAGTACAGCAGAAACGATGCCCCCAAAATATAGTCGAGTAAAAGAAAGAATAACAACTAAAAACCAACAGACTGTGTCTCATGTAGTCGAGTAAAAGAACAAATGCAAGTTTTCTTTTCAATAAGACGATAAAAAACCAACAGACTGATGAAAATGTGAAAAAAAGGTCAAAATGCTGTGCTCTACAAACTCAAAGCAGAACGATGGTCACCTTATAGCCAAACATGTGATTCTATTGAACCTTTACCAGATCACAACCAGATCAAGTTATGATCATTTGATGCAGTTTAGTGATTCACTTTCAGTTCTAATCTTCTGCATTTGTGGTTTATCAAATAAATGAAAGCTTAATAATTCCTCCACTGTCAGAAATAAAGATTTAAAAACAGAAACCAACCTCTGTGTTCTTTAGTCCTCTGAGTTTCTGTTGTGTGTAGTTCTGGATCTCTCGTGTTCTCAAGCTTCTCTTCCACAAACTCCAACAACTGTGTGAAGATTTCAGTTCTTACACCTGAAGTGATTCTTCTGCTTGTTGCTTTCTGGTATTTATTGGTGGTTTGATGTAGGAGGAGCTTTACTGAAGGTGTCAATCACTGTTGGTGTGAACTGGAGATGTTAGAGAGACATTGTCAATAACTCAACTCAGCTTCACTTATATAACATCACTAAAAACAACAATTGTTGACCAAGATGCTGTCCACTATATCAAATACCAACATTTATCTCCATGTGTGACATAAATGACAAAAACATCTCGGCCACATCACAAATCAACTACAGAAACCCAAGCAAAGTGAGAGCAGTTGTCATAAAAACATCTAACAATGTTCAATTTCTTTGGTCTTATTCATGATGGATAAATATTCAACTGCTTATTATCATTATATTATTATTATAAATATAACAGATAGTAGTGGTTGGACTATCGATACACTATCAGGAAAAAATATTGCGCTGTGAACTTCTCCGCGATTAGTTGAGTTTTAAACGTCTGAAATGTCACATTGTTCGTCAACAGACTCATTGAAAGCGGTCACAGCAAACAGCGCATACAGGCGCGCAGACAGCACTATAGTGACGGGGAGACAAGACCCCTCAGACTCATAGTGACCCGATCTGCCCCTCACTGTCCCAACGAAAGACGACAAACATCAAACATCTGTAAAACTGAGGATTCATGAGGATGTCCGCTATGTACATTAGCCTGAGTAGTGACGGACAGGCCCGCAGCTGCTTCAGTATTTTCCCGTCACTGCTTCACAATCGTGTCGGTCATCGACGTTCAGTCTCTGTGTGCTGCTGCTAGCCTGTTGCTACCCGATCCGTCCGGAAACACGATTTGACGTCACTTCCTCTCTGAAATAAATCGAAATACTTTACGGCATTTTCAGGTATTATTTATCGCCTACCGTGACTGCTGTTTTTTATACATTTTGTATTACATTTATTAAAAAGTGTATTTATCTGTATAAGTTTATTTTTCATGTACGCTGCTTTAAGATATTTCGTGGCTTGTAAAATTTGGGCTGCATTATAATGCCTGTTTGTTTTAAGGTGGATATAAACAATCAAAATTTGTCAAATAAATATTTTAAAAACTCACCCTTTTAATTGTAGGTCTGTGCCCGATTTCAGCTAACAGGGAACGTTCCCACAACTTTCACTAACGTTGTTTTGAAGTTATTTAAAGGTTAGGGGAAACATACTTAAAATAATGTTTATGGGACGTTTTTATAATGTTTTCAAAGTATGAGTTACGTTCCTCTAATGTTGAGAAAAACGTCCTCAGAACAACATTCTAGAAACTTTCTATTTATGTTATTTCCCAGCTAACAATTTTCGGTTCCCAGAACGTTCCCCGAACGTTCGCTTTTGGTTCCCAGAACGTTCGCTTTTGGTTGCCGGAAAGTTACTTTTTAAGGTTCGCTTTCGGTTCTCCAGGAAAGATTTCTTACCGGCAATAAAACGTTCCGGGAACCTTAAAAATAATGTTCTGGGAAGGTTCCCAACTTTCATTTATTCCCAATATATATGCAACATTAATACCACAAATTCATCAATTATATCTATATAAAAATCATCACATAAATCCATGTTTTTATCCAGTCTTTAATTGTAGTCAAAAATATTTCTTAAAACAGAATCAGAAGTTAAAGAAAACAAAGGTTTATTACATTTATGATATATTATACTATATTATATAATTTAGTTATAAATAAACATCAACACGTGCAAAAATACTGCATGCCAAAAACAAGTACACACACACACAACTATAGAATTAATACGATCCTCTGTTTAAATTGGGAACTCGTGTGAACTCTGGAAATGGGATGTCTGCCACCACCGTTATCTGCAAAAGTAACAAAGAAAATTCAAATTTAGACTAACAAATGAAAGTTCAGTTTTTAAACCGAGTCCAATCATTTATCTTTTTATTTACCGCTAGATGTCGCTGTGGGATAGGGTATTCAGAACTTTAAATAAAACAATGCATTCCTTTCACTGGTCAACATTTTTTAACCTGTAGTTAATAGCTATACTAAAACTTTTTTACAATATACTTTGATATTGTCGGATTACCATTTTAAATTTCTGTGTGGGGCAAATTTCAGGACTAATGCGATTAGATCTTCCACATCAATCGCCTTCAACGTCCTGAAGTTCTTCTGTGTTGCTTCTAGAAATAGAATAAATTAATCACAGTCATGTGCTTTTTAAACGATTTAGTTTAAGAAAGTTATTTAGGGGATTTAAGTGTTCCAACAACACAGTTTTGCTAGGACATTTGCTATATCGAATTTAAATCAATAGGCTAATGCCAATAGATTTGGCACACACCAAGTCAAAAAAAAAGTTGTATATATTTTCTACAGGTGTTGATTTCTTTAATTTAATTGACATTGAGACAGACAGCTTTAAGATCTACTGTATGCAAGGATCTAATAAAATGTTAGACATTAGATTTTTCACCAACAATTAACAAATAATGAATGAATTTAATTGAATCCTAATTTGTAGTATCATCAGGGTGGTGTACACAAAATGACAATCTGGAGGGAGTAATCTGTGCGTCTAATAACTGCGTTAAATTTAGCTACATGATTTAAGCAATATGAACATGAGGATTCAGGTAAATTGACGAAAGAACACGTACTTATTATAATCGTGCAAATTCTGAGGCTTTGAAAGGCGAGTTTGCCTTTCCGCCCCTTTAGGCTGTAGGCACTCAGCACTTCAGTCGAGGCCACTTTACGCAACATTTTGCGAACAGTGGCACCTTCATCTGCTCCCCCAAGGGACCGTAGGTAGTTCAACTAGAACAACAAAAACACAACACTTTGCCACATTAGAATTATAATATGTGCATTTTGAGCAGTTTTGAGATATTGAGTAACAGTTTAAACATTCATATAGCAAAGATGGGGAACAAATCTTTAAAATATCAAAATCATTTCAAAATTGTAATTGGGGTTTTTAGAACAGGTTGAGTGCAGACAAATTCCGAAAAAAATCCCTTTCCCCTTGGAATTGTAGGGTTCTATCTGGCAAAACATTAATTAAAACAATTTCTAAACAGTTCTCACAAATTTAGCATAATTTCACACTGTTTGCCTATTTTAGGTTAACAAAACGAATAAGAATCTGTCGAAATCTGTTAGTGACACGCATTGTATTGAGCCAGAATCGTAATTATGACCGGCCAGGTAATTTGTCATTGTCTTCTTACGAGAAAGATCTTAAGAAAATATTTTTAACATTCGTTACTGATGCCGATACAGGTGCTGATACAAAGTAACTCCGTATCAGCACCTAACGTACTATTGCTCTTATGACATTTCGCTTATTGCTCCCTGAACTCTTTGTAAGTCGCTTTGGATAAAAGCGTCGGCTAAATGACTAAATGTCAAATGTAAATGCAAGCAGTCGCAAAATGTACACAATTTGGGCTATATAAAAATCTAATAATATTGTAAATAACTCATGTGACGGAAATGCCAGACTTTATAATTCCAATGTGACGACTATCCGACACAAAAGCATTTGTAAACAAAGTTTGAATGATATATATATATTTATACAGTACATTTATATTACAGTGCATTCGGCAGACTTGAATGCTGTGATAATTCATTTGCGCAGTATAACTATTTAAAATACTGAACAGTAGTAGATTTGTTTACATTGCTCTGAAATCAGAGTATCTTACATATTAGAAAACTGTACATATTTAGAAGTCTGTCAAATTTCAAATTGTAAAGTGAATATCTTTAATGCTCAAATAGGCACATTTCAACTGCTGTATTAGTACCATCTTTGTCCTTTTGTCGCAGTTTTCCAGCATTTTGTCCAACTGTGTGAAATCCTCTATAATGTTTGGCAGGGTCCATCAATAATATCTTCATCTGCCATGTTACTAGGAGCCAGAGCAGCCAATATTGTGCGTTGCATAGCAAGGATGTCCTGTTGGTTTTCAACCAGCTCCTGTAATTTCTGCAGGACCTTTGTGCGATAGTCTGTGGACAAATTATATTAGAAAATATGTAGCTTTTAAAGTTGAGCAATTTAGCAGAAAATTTTAATTTGATTAGATGACTTTCCAACTCTGAAAGCATACATGTTTAATTCATTTAACAATTAAATATACATTTTACATTTACATTTATTCATTTGGCAGACAAGTAGTTTTTATACAGTGGCACATTACTGCAGAGCAATCAGGGGTAAGTAGAACCGGCAACCTTCTGATCACAAGCCCAACGCTATAACCATTAGGCCACAACTGACCCCTGAAAATATACATATTTTCACCAAGGGAGGCTGGGGACATTTACATTTATTCATTTTGCAGTTGCTTTTATCCAAAGCGACTAATATTGAGAAAAAAACGAGATGTTCGTCCAAGTAAAGCAATATTCTTAAGTGCCAGTAATGCAAAGTTTCAGATACAACATGCCAATGGACCCACTTGAGGGTCAGAGGTCCACTCCCTTATCTAATAAAATCCCGTGTGAAGCTGTATGGATGTTTGCCTCAAACAACTACGTAAGCTTACTTTTTGTGGCCTCTTCAGTTGGGTTCTTTGGCTCATTCAAAAGAAGATTTGATACTGTTATGGAATGAAGACAAAATGTTATATGTGATACAGTCTATCAAAAGCAGGCTTAAATTTCAAACTTCAATGCGAATTAACAGGCATCAAAGTTTAATTTCAACGTTTTATTTTACTCAGATTTCAATCTTTAATATGGCATTAAACCGTCAATATCAACGATATAAAGAGACTTTTCACAGAATGTTACTTATATTATGTAGAATTGTTTTTATGTAAAAAACATCTAAAAAGACTTTTAACTGAGTTTTCACAGGCACACACGTTTGTTTCTAATAATAATTGTAACTCAATGAAAATTTGTTACACACCTTGATGAAGCGGTGACACGTTTGTCAGTGAGCACTCTGGTGAAGATTCATCTGCTTTAGAAAATAAGTTATTTTAGATATAGCTGGTGTGGATAAACATCAAAACTATTTAAAGACGTCTTCTTACAGAATAAGTCTGGTGATCTTGTAATTTGTTGTCGCTCTGTGGATGAGACAGAAAAAATATGTCAACCCAAATCTATTTGAAAAGATCTTACATTTTGATACACAGTAAATGCACATACATACAATATAAAAAATGATATCTATATTTTGCTAACCCTTGCCTTGTGGGAAAGTTTTAGGCAAAGGCTGATCTGAAAGTAGACGTAAAACAGACATTTAAAAGACATCCATAGGGTTGCTTTTGACTTTTAACACTTTTCAAAGACAAAACCGATAATTCAAGATTCTTGCCGTGACTCATGTAACAACTTACATTTGGGTGGAACAGGTTTTGAGATTCTCTTTTTCTTTATTGGAATATCTCCGCTGTCATCTAAAAAGCATGAATGAAATTTTAGTTGATGGAATCTCGAAAGACAAAGACATAAATCAAACCATTCAAAATTCACCATTTAACATACATCACATTCTTTTGTGCATTTGACTTTTTTTAAGGCTTTTTTACGTTTAGAGATTTCATAATTTATAAATTTATAAAAATGTCATAAATTATTTTATAATTTAAATTTAAAATTGGCAGGGTAAATGTAGATCTGGAATAAGAGCGCAAGTGCCAGGCGCATGGTCTAAAGGGTTTTCTATATTATCTTAAATAATCATGTGTTTTGATGGCAAAATGTGAAGCAAACCAATCAGAGGATCATCTCCCATTCCATTTAAGAGACGGTTTTTGTTCTGGCCATAGCAAGTCTCCGCCATTTAAACTGCAGAAAATAAGAACTGCGGGTGTACAATAGGGTCCCTGCTGATTGGTGACAATCATCATGTTCATTTTGTCATACCAATCGTGTGATACTACCGCGTGAAATTCAACAGTATTATGGCAATAAGATATTCCAAAGAATAAAAACATTATCGACAAAACATTTACATTTAGCAGACTTTTTTATCCAAAGCGACTTACAAAGAGTTAAGGGAGCAATGAGCGATATGTCATAAAAGAGCAATAGTACGATAGGTGCTGATACGGAGTTACTATTCAACAAAAGCTACTGTTGAGAGAAGAGAGGGTTAGATTTTTTTCATTTGTCTGTCAAGTATTCACAGAAGAAACAATTAAAATGTATATCATTTAGACAGAAGGAATCAGCACATCAGCAAATTATGAACAATCGTTAGAATTAAGAAAAGAGCTTAAATTTATGAATGCCAAAATTCATGCTGTGGCGAGATAAATGTACACCACTTTCCAAGGGTCATAAACTGTGCAACTTTGTGAATTTTGCTGTGTGATGTTCAGAGTTATTTTTATCTGAAGAGGTTGTTGATTGTCACCATTGTTAATGTTATGATAAATTTGATATCTATGGGTTTCATGCATATAATATAACAAGTCATTACTTTTTCTTGTTCTGCTGACAGCTTTAACAGTAAGAATAATAATAAACTTCATTTTATATAGCGCCTTTTATACGTTGCATCTCAAAGCGCTTCCCAGAAACTTATAGATAAAATAAAATAAAAGTAAAAAAAACATACATTAGAGTAAAAAAAATCACTTGAATGCTTGCCTAAAAAAAATTCGTTTTAAGTGAAGATTTTAAAATCTGTGGCAGCGACCGGTAATGGTAAGACTTTAAAAGTGATCAATTGTCCTTGCCATCTTGTCCTGCTTTCATGTTAAGAACGACGCTTACTTTTATGCTGTACTGAGCAGCATTTACTAGTAGAGACCCTAGGCGTCCGGTTTGTGCTCATGAAAATAGCACATAAGCAATTCAAATACAGTAATTGTTAATTTACAAAAGTATTTGTAAAAAGTATTTATCATAAATAATTTAAACACTTACCATCTGAGGAGATGTTATTATCAGAGTGAAATCTGCTTGGCTTTTTGTGTGGCCTCTTTTTAATACTCCAGTGATGCATATTGTGCTGGGCCTGGAGTCTCCGGTACGCTACAAGAAGCACTTTTTTATCATGAATAATTACGGCTAAAGGGTGTTTTTAGGCACTTTGGAAGACTAAATTGTATAATTATAGTAGGCAAATCGGTGATCCCTACAACACCATCAATATAAAGCAATGCACATTAAAGCAACAACCTTAAAATAATCTCTCTAAAATTGTTTTAGTAGTAGGACTATAACATTTACCTGTTTGTAGCCAAATCTTCTTAATGGGGTAGCGCCTCCACTTTTGCTTGTCTGGCATTGCATTCTTTTTTACCAACTTCCTTGTGTTGGTAAATGTCCAGTAACAGAATGTTCCCTATAAAAAGGTTAATCTTCAGTATTGTAAGTTAATGTTTCATTAAGGTTTTTTAAAGACAAAAGCATACTTCGGTGGCTTCCTCCAACCATGTGGTTGGGACAATTTCTATAGAATTGTCATCTCCAAATTCCACAACTGCAAAAGTTTTTTTCTCCATCTGTTGAGAGACAAATAAATACATAAATTACAGTATGTCTTGCTTACATATATTTTCAATATTAAAGTTTCATTTTAAAAACTCTGCACACAGTCAGGGATTGTGAATAACTTTTCATTGGTTTCACAAAAAATGCATCCATGGACAGCATCTTCCAAAATTCAATTCATACTTTGTCACCTGCAAAGAGACTTTTTATTCATTTTTCAGCACATTTATTAAATGCTTTAACAGTTGATTAAAAAAAGATTGAAAACACATTCCAAACATAGCTAATTGCGATTTCAACAGGAAGCCCTATACATTATGTCTTTGTTTACACTCATCACCATGTTTAAGTGAAAGAGTTTTGCAAAAATGGCTTTGATGATTATTTTGTTTGGAAATATGAAGATGATGGAGGGGGAAATGAGCAATAAAAAAATGGAGTGAAAGACCAAGAGCATAAACCATTGGTCTAAGGGGCAACCAAATCTGCACAGTTTGCCAGATGCATCAATAGTATGAAATATCTGAAAAAACAACAAGTGAGATGAACATCCTATAGATATCAGAACTACATATTACCGTAAGAGATTAACTGTTTAGCCAAGATCCATGATGGTAATGTAAACTGCATGAAGAGATTTGACAACATGGCTTCAAAGCTTGTTAGCAATAAAACACTGGAAAGATGATTACATAATTAACTGTGCCAGATTATACTGATGCCGATGTGTTTTATTTTCATAACATCATGACTGAGTGGTCTTGACAAGAGAACATAGTGGTGCATTTTGTAGTTCTATGAGCATTTGCACATCTGTACATCAAAATGCACTTGATGGCAGTTAGTTATTGAGTATATTGACTGTATTACTGTAATTTATTCTGTATTTTGCCAGATTATGGTGATGATGGGGCCCTTGAATCTTGTTGCCCAGGGTACAGTGAAGTGTTAATCTGACCCTGATTCTAGTAAATAATATCTAATGTCATCAGCCTCCCGGTGGTTTATTTAGCATATTTTGCATGAAGTGAATGTTTGGCTGTAAAGATGTGTCTTTAATCTAGATTTAAATTGGGCGAGTGTGTCTGATCTTCTAATAGAGTCGTGAAGGTTATTCCAGAGTTTAGGTGCTACGTATGAGAAAGCTCGACCCCCTTTGGTGATTTAGTTATTCTAGGTGTTATCAAAAGTCCTGAGTTTTGAGATGTTAGAGAGCGTGATGGGTTGTAGTGTGATAGAAGCTCTGTTAGGTAGGTAGGGGCTAAACCCTTTAAGGCTTTATAAGTGATTAAAAGAACTTTAAAGTCAACATGACACTTAATGTGTAGCCAGTGAAGGGTTGATAACATTGGGGTTATGTGATGGTATTTTCTGGACCTGGTTAGAACTCTGGCAGCTGCGTTCTGAACTAACTGTAGTTTGTTTATTGATGATGCAGGACAACCGCTAAGTAGCGCATTACAGTAGTCAAGTCTTGAGGTCATAAATGCATGAATAAGCTTCTCCGCGTCAGAAACACACAGAATATTTCATCATTTGGCAACATTTCTTAGGTGGAAAAAGGCTGTTTTTGTGACATTGTCAGGTTGCTGTCTAATATAACACCTAGATCTCTTACTGTATTTATTGGAGTAACGGTACATCCTTCAACTTGCAGGTAATAATCTGAAATATTCGGTTAACGTGTATAAAAAATAAAACTATTTTAAGAATATGACAAGAGAAATGGAACAAGGAGTTAAAAGGAAGACAAATTTTTTTTTAGCATCCAAGACAAGTTAGGGAGTGAAATTAGTAAATATCCACAGAATAATGAAAACGACATTATTCTACTTTCAACTCCACACAACTATTTAACATTCACACTTTTATTCAACAGCACACTTTATTCAGATGCATCTTGTTGTGTGTGTGTGTGCAGGGGCGCAACTACCCAGTGTTACGCAGCTGCCAGTATGTATGCAGAAACAGTTTTGGCGCCCCCTGCTAAATAAAAAAGTGTGCCGGACACAATCATGTATGGGCTTGAAATAATAGAGGTTTATTAAGTATTTCAGACAGCTACTGTAAGCCTACCTTACTTATATGGTATATGAACACAAATATATAAAAATGTATTCATGGAAATTCCTCTGCCATTTCTTTCTTTTTGCCGTATCTAAATGTACCGATCCGTACCGAAACGTGACACAAGTGTATCGTTGTAACCGTTACACACCAACCTTTTCCATATTAAAAAAATTAAGAAATGAATCTGTTGGTATCAAGTATTAAGTTGGTATCAAGCTCCCTCTACACTTCCACCTAATGTTAGACCTACCTGTTGCTTTCCCCTGTCTTTCCTGATCCACCATCCTCACACCTGAATAAAATGAACTCGCTGTTAAATATAGCAGCCTAAATTCAATGTTTAAATCAGCCTAGGGATGGCATCAGATAAGACAACTATTATGCAGTAAGGTTATGCTGCTGTCGAAATTAAATTAACATCTGGGATTTAAAAAAAGTACAAATATGACACACACACACACATACATATAGAAAAGTTAGTTGGGCTTGTGATCAGAAGGTTGCTGGTTGAAATCTCAGTGCCAGCAGGTCATGACTGAAGTGCCCTTGAGCAAGACACCTTACCCCTGATTGCTCTGCAGTAATGTGTCACTGTAAAAAACTACTTGTAAATCGCGTCTGCCAAATGATGTAAATAGCACAGATCTTTAAAGAGAGAAAAATGTGGCCCTAATAACAGCTTCCATGTCACCCAGCAGATGTAAAGTAGACTGTATGTCTGACAGCACAGCTGAGCTAAAAGAAGCTAATGGTAAAAATAAAAATCCATGATAAACCAGCCTTATTGCATAAGTAATGTTTATTCATTGTGCATTCTACCTTATAATTACCAGTTCTTATTTTACTTTAATACAATTGAGATATGTATCAGCAGCAACAGTCGGAAAAGGGTGGCTTGCCCACTTCAGGTTGGTGGAGAGTTCCTTCCTCAAGTGGAGGAGTTTAAGTATCTCGGGGTCTTGTTGACGAGTGAGGGGAGGAGGGAACGGGAGATTGACAGACGGATCGGTGCAGCTTCTGCAGTAATGCGGTCGATGTACCGGTCCGTCGTGGTGAAGAAAGAGCTGAGCCGCAAGGCGAAGCTCTCAATTTACCGGTCAATCTACGTTCCTACTCTCACCTATGGTCATGAGCTTTGGGTCATGACCGAAAGGACAAGATCCCGGATACAGGCGGCTGAAATGAGCTTCCTCCGCAGGGTGGCTGGGCGATCCCTTAGAGATAGGGTGAGAAGCTCGGTCACCCGCGAGGAGCTCGGAGTAGAGCCGCTGCTCCTCCACATCGAGAGGGGTCAGCTGAGGTGGCTTGGGCATCTGTTCCGGATGCCTACTGGACGCCTTCCTCGGAAGGTGTTCCAGGCCCGTCCGTCCGGGAGGAGACCCCGGGGAAGACCTAGGACACGCTGGTGGGACTATGTCTCCCGGCTGGCCTGGGAACGCCTCGGTGTCCCCCCGGAAGAGCTGGAGGAAGTGTCTAGGGTGAGGGATGTCTGGGCATCTCTACTTAGACTGCTGCCCCCGCGACCCGGCCCCGGATAAGCGGAAGAAAATGGATGGATGGATGGATATCAGCAGCAACATTATTTTGCATTAAGTTAGCAAACACTTGCCAGTCAACATTTTTATTTGCAAACCTCCAAGTTTGGTAGCAAATCTATTCATGATTCCACGGTCGTTAGCTAACGTTAGTCTGTTAATATGAATATTGTATTTGCAAGAATAGACGTCACATTTGAAATCCTACCTGTTGCCTTTCACCATCCACTTATTTAGCTGCTGTCGCATCCCTTGACAGGCCATCTACTTTTTCCATCTTTCTTTTTCTATTTTTAGCCCCCGAATAAACCCGCTTTTTTGATTTATCCATCTTTTTCAAATTCAAATGACAACTCACTGACGTTACTGCATACTTAACGTAACTCACGGCGCCCCGCCCACTCGCGATATTACCCTTCTATGTCTAAATAAATGTTATGATGGAATCTTATGAGGGCGCATACCCACTTTTTGCGCCACTGTGTGTGTGTGTGTGTGTGTGTGTGTGTGTGTTAGTTATCAATCATAATAACAGGTTGTTTCATACCCATTTTCCACCAACAAGAACCGGGTGCTGGTTCAGAGCCAGAGCTGGTTCGGAGTTGGTTCGACTGAAGAGCTCACTAAGAACCGGTTTGCCTTTCCACCGGCTAGAGAGCCACCCCAGAGCTGGATCTTACGTCACTGCATACATCTCATGTTGCCCAGAAACGCAGCACCAAACACAACAGGCTTGTTCGAGATGCATCTTCTCACAGACCGATCATAACTTCGAAGCACTGCCAAAGCGATCCAAAAGCACAAGGAGTCAAATGCTCTTCAAACACTCCCGCAGTTTCGATCGGTTGCGTTACTATGGATGCTCATGGGTTTGCGAAAAATACATCGGCATCCAAACACTGCGAATCCAATGCGTTCTCAGAACCAGCACCAGCTCTGCCTTGGTGGAAAAGGGGAATCAGTGTTTCCTCCATAATGAGTTTGTACATTTAAAAGAATGCTTTAACTAATCCATTACACCTTAAAGGTGCACTATGCAAGAGTCATTCATGGTTAGGTGTAGTCCTAACCCTAAATTTAAATAATATTTTATAAAATGTCCCTCTTTTGTGATTTCAGATTATAGATAAACATGTGCTTGTGGATCTACATCAGATGACCATGGCAACCCAGGTGTGGAAATGGAGGACTGTTTTTAATCTGAAATCTGTGTAATCTATGATGGACGATTCTTCTGACACCATATGAATGCATACGGTCGTCTGGCAGAAGCTAGATCATTTCGATTATAAAGTTATTAATATGGATATTTTTCTTACAAACACATCTCTTTGCTTAAGAAGGCCTTTATTATCATAATGTAACTATGTTTTCATGCTCTGCTTGTATTTCTACTGTCCAATTAACATTAAACACGTTTCTTTGCAATTCACAAAAATTTCTGTTCTGTTTCATTGGAGGGACCCATTACATGTTTATAGTTTTTGTTTTACTGGGAGAAACAACATTTGATGATTATTTTTCCATTGTCCAATCATTTTGTTAAAATATATTTAATTCATATTTTTGTCTTTGATTTTATGTACTTATTGGGGTTTTATCCATTGTTCTCGGTTATTTTACAGAGATAAGCTATATTTTAAAAGTACATTACTGTATAGTTACACAGAAACTTAATAAAGTGACAAATAAAAGCCATACGTTTACAGAGATTAACCTGAAAGGTAGTTGTTTTTAATGTAGTTTCACATAATTGATCTGTTTTTCTACAGTTTAATAAAAATTATTAACCGTAATATACTATAATTGAATGAATTATGACAAAAATATTCTATGTATTTTTAAGTTTTTGTTATTTGCAAAATCCGTCTGGCAACTTTGCTGCCAGAGTTTTACCGTTTTTTACCGTTTTTTTTTTTACAGTGTAGGTATGGCCTGCCAGGGCATGGTAAAACCCTAAATAAACCATATTAAAAATTTTAATGATAATTTATAAAAAAAATTACTGATTTATGTAATTTTACATACATTTCTGTCATGAACAGGAAAATAATCAATAAATCATTTACAGTAATTGTCTGTAAAAGTAAATCTTTTAAATATGTAAAAATTGACAGTAATGTCCTGTAGAAAAAAAATGTAATCTGTAAAAATAGTATGAAATGCCTTTAAAAACATAATTTTGATGTAATTGTAAATTACAATACTGTCATTTTAATGGTAAAACTTTAAATTACAGCGAATATCTGCAAAACAACAACATTTGTACTGTTTAATGAAAAAATGGGGAAATTCTGTAAAAAAATACAGAATATTACCTGTAAAATAACGGTAATTTTTTCAGGGTGATCACTTGTTCTTCTATTGATATACAGTACGCTGCCTTTCCAAACTGCGCTTGAGCGTGCAATGATCCCAGACAATTTAATCCAGATATTCTAATCGTACACAACAGGTGCGTTCAAAGAACCAAATTATCCAGATCATGATTTGTGTGAGTTCAGATTCTACATTACAAATAACACATTAGACAGGTTTATTTGTATTGTTGCTTCGTCAATGTCCTTGTTACTTTATTTAAAATAGATAATATTATACAATGTCATTTTCAGGGAACCCAGTCATTCAGTGCAGTGCAGAGTATTGCATTGGATAAAAGTGTTTGCCATATAACATGAACACCTCCAAAGAGAAAATTGAATCTAAATGTTTATGGTTTAAACAACTAGAACTTAAATACATTACAAAACAAGTTTTAAAGCTTTAACTGATTTATTTATTTCATGCAGTCTCCTGTAAAACATAAAGAACAGATTAAAGACCAACACAACTAGAACAGTAAGTGTTATCTTGTGTTTCTTCAACTATGAAATGTTTCTCTACACTCTTGAGTTCTCGTATCCTTCTTGAGGTTACTTATAAATCCTTCCGCACTGAAGTCATGCAAAAGACTGATGACCTGCGAAAGGTTTCTCACCAGTGAATTCTCATGTGTGTCTTAAGGTTTCCTGTTTGTGTAAAAGTCTTTCCACACTGTAGACATGCGTGAGGTTTCTCTCCAGTGTGAATTCTCATGTGTGTCTCAAGGCTTCCTGTTTGTGTAAAAGTCTTTCCACACTGTAGACATACATGAGGATTCTCTCCAGTGTGAATTCTCATGTGTGTCTTAAGGTTTCCTGTTTGTGTAAATGTCTTTCCACACTGTAGACATGCGTGAGGTTTCTCTCCAGTGTGAATTCTCATGTGTGTCTTAAGGTTTCCTGTTTGTGTAAAACTCTTTCCACACTGTAGACATGCGTGAGGTTTCTCTCCAGTGTGAATTCTCATGTGTCTCTTAAGGTTTCCTGTTTCTGTAAAAGTCTTTCCACAATGTAGACATACATGAGGATTCTCTCCAGTGTGAATTCTCATGTGTGTCTTAAGGCTACTTGTATATGTAAAAGTCTTTCCACACTGTAGACATGCGTGAGGTTTCTCTCCAGTGTGAATTCTCATGTGTGTCTTAAGGCTTTCTCTTTTTGTAAAACTCTTTCCACACTGTAGACATACATGAGGATTCTCTCCGGTGTGAATTCTCATGTGTGTCTTAAGGCTACTTGAATATGTAAAAGTCTTTCCACACTGTAGACATGCGTGAGGTTTCTCTCCAGTGTGAATTCTCATGTGTGTCTTAAGGTTTCCTGTTTGTGTAAAACTCTTTCCACACTGTAGACATGCGTGAGGTTTCTCTCCAGTGTGAATTCTCATGTGCTGTTTTTCACTCTTTTTGTCTCCTGTTCTCAGAGCTTCTTTCAGTGAAACTTTCTGCAACTTTTGTGCACGTTGATGTTTCTGATCAGCATCTTTAACTTCATCTTGAATGTCCTTATTCACTTCCATCATATCTGAAGTGAACAAAACTATCTGTTAAACACAGTTTTACAATTGTACAAAACAACATCACAAGACAAGATCATAGTTTCATTTTCAGCGAACACAGTCATTCAGTGCACTGAGTATTGCTTTGGATTAAAGTGTTTGCCCTATAAGATGAACACATCCTAAGAGAATATTTGAACATTACTCTGTTTAAATTACAACATAAAATCAGCTAAGACTGTACATTATTGATTTGTATTTGATTGACAAAATGTATTCATTGTGCAATCCAGAGAGCAAATGAATGTTTATTATAATGATTTTTGTTACCGAATTATGTGTTTTATAATTAAAATCATTACTGCCATGATATCTCAGTGGTTTGGATTGAATGAATCAAGTATAAGTCAAGAATCAATGCAAATTATTTTCAGGTACAAAATAAAAGTCATCAGATGTGAAATAACACTACATAGTCTTCACTGTATAAACTGAATATAGATCAATCCTTATTAGAGTCACACCAGTCAAGAGCATTGAGTGACGATTTTCTTTTCTTTTGTTGTTTTATTAACAATAATAACAGACTGTGATTTATAAAGCTGCTGTCACTTTAAGTTCAGTACAGCAGAAACGATGCCCCCAAAAATATAGTCGAGTAAAAGAAAGAATAACAACTAAAAACCAACAGACTGTGTCTCATGTAGTCGAGTAAAAGAACAAATGCATGTTTTCTTTTCAATAAGACGATAAAAAACCATCAGACTGATGAAAATGTGAAACAAAGGATCAAGATGCTGCGCTCTACAAACTCGAAGCAGAACGATGGTCACCTTATAGCCAAACATGTGATTCTATTGAACCTTTACCAGATCACAACCAGATCAAGTTCTGATCATTTGATGCAGTTTAGTGATTCACTTTCAGTTCTAATCTTCTGCATTTGTGGTTTATCAAATAAATGAAAGCTTAATAATTCCTCCACTGTCAGAAATAAAGATTTAAAAACAGAAACCAACCTCTGTGTTCTTTAGTCCTCTGAGTTTCTGTTGTGTGTAGTTCTGGATCTCTCGTGTTCTCAAGCTTCTCTTCCACAAACTCCAACAACTGTGTGAAGATTTCAGTTCTTACACCTGAAGTGATTCTTCTGCTTGTTGCTTTCTGGTATTTATTGGTGGTTTGATGTAGGAGGAGCTTTACTGAAGGTGTCAATCACTGTTGGTGTGAACTGGAGATGTTAGAGACACATTGTCAATAACTCAACTCAGCTTCACTTATATAACATCACTAAAAACAACAATTGTTGACCAAGATGCTGTCCACTATATCAAATACCAACATTTATCTCCATGTGTGACATAAATGACAAAAACATCTCGGCCACATCACAAATCAACTACAGAAACACAAGCAAAGTGAGAGCAGTTGACATAAAAACATCTAACAATGTTCAATTTCTTTGGTCTTATTCATAATGGATAAATATTCAACAGCTTATTATTTATTATTATTATAATATTATTAGAAATATCAATTATTGAAGCAGTTTGATTATCGATACACTATCATGAAAAAATATTGCGCTGTAATCTATCGATAATTTTGCACAAACGACAGAAATTGTCTGCAAATCGAATTTCTAAATAAAAAAAACGATTAAATTGAAAAGAATGAGAGTTAAATCATTCAATAACTTCTAAAGGACTTTGATTTGACCGGTTACAACAAGACCCTCAGGATATAAAACTGTCTGGTGTTTTAAATCACAGAAGTTTTGAGCTTTTAAAATCGATATCAAATTCTGCCTATTTAAAACACAAAGATCTGTTTTGTGAGGACATTTCCATGAGAGTTTAAGATATCAGCATAATGAAGGAGGTGAAAATGGGAACTATGGGTGTAGAATAATGACAGCTGTTAACACTGATGTGTCTGTTATACTGAAACAAAAAGAAAACGTTCATGATCATCAGCAGAAGACCGGCAGCTCTATTAACACCAATGGATGTGTTTTCACTGTTAGGCTAATAACAGATAAGTGACAAATGTGACGTTAGGCAATTGAATTTTATTTTAAGTGGAACAAAAACACTTCACCAAATTACAAGCCATTTCCAAAAACCACGACAGTAGTACAAACAACTTACACTTGTCATTGAAAGTTGATCTTGTGGTTTCAAAGAATCGCTCAGATAAAGAAGGTCCAGGTGTCAAAGAGATAACTTTATTTGTTCGAATCAGAGCAAGTTGAGATCTTCCCAAAGCATCTGAAATGACAGTGTTTTCCAGCCCATAGTTATAGTGAAACTAATGCAAGGGGGGTTTCTGTTGTACCAATCAGATAAGTTCCTGTTATCTCTTATTTTAATACCCAATTATTCTGCCTCGCCACCAGTAGATCCTAGGCAACAGGATACGTTTATAATCGTGGTCGGCGCATCATTACCTCATGTTTAAAAAGATAAGATACACTGGTCAGAGGTTTTCTGTGCCTCATCCTCTGAGCTTTATTCAACTTTAGGCCTCTAGGTCTTACAGACATCATTGGATTTTATGTTGCTGTAAAAGGTTGAAAAGTATTCTTAAACATCCTATAATGATTATTTACATAAAAATACTTATAAACAGTTATACTGATTGTAACATTGTGTCATTAAATCATTTTTATAAACCATTCGTATGCTGCACAGAAAAACTGTTTGGTGAAAAACATCAAGAAAAGTCGACAAATATCACCAGCTCAGTCATAGACGACGGCATTTGATCACTATGGTTACCGCTACTACAGGCACAATTGAGGCAGCTAACAGGTCCTCGTAGGACCCCGGGGGCGGGGCCAGGAGTCGCAGCGGCAGCAGCACACAGAGACTGAACGTCGATGACCGACACGATTGTGAAGCAGTGACGGGAAAATACTGAAGCAGCTGCGGGCCTGTCCGTCACTACTCAGGCTAATGTACATAGCGGACATCCTCATGAATCCTCAGTTTTACAGATGTTTGATGTTTGTCGTCTTTCGTTGGGACAGTGAGGGGCAGATCGGGTCACTATGAGTCTGAGGGGTCTTGTCTCCCCGTCACTATAGTGCTGTCTGCGCGCCTGTATGCGCTGTTTGCTGTGACCGCTTTCAATGAGTCTGTTGACGAACAATGTGACATTTCAGACGTTTAAAACTCAACTAATCGCGGAGAAGTTCAGGGAACGAATTGATTATAAGACGCCGCTGTATCGTTTCAAATCCGTTCAGAGAGAATGAACGACCGGCGGATTCTCTCGTTAAGTTTCATTTCAAGGATTCTTGACGGTCTTGTGAACATGCGGAAAAGTGTCATTATTACAAACTAGAATCAACATTATAACGTAACGAGCCTTAATAATACAGTTAAATATAAAGCCTAGTTTCCTTCAGTATAATATATAATATGGTCTTGACATGATGCACCTTTTCTGTCGGATCAGATGAATTCAGAGGGATTTGGTCTGATGTATTCAGAGTTGAGTCAGTCTTAGCACAAGAGATGAACACAAAACACAGGAGCACAGTGAGGAAGATATAACAATGATAAACATATGTTTAGTTCATATATACTGAGACTTAAAATCCTGATTTGTATGTTTGTCCTGAAAGGTTTGTTTCATTAGTGACATTAGCCTAACAGTGAAAACACATCCATTGGTGTTAATAGAGCTGCCGGTCTTCTGCTGATGATCATGAACGTTTTCTTTTTGTTTCAGTATAACAGACACATCAGTGTTAACAGCTGTCATTATTCTACACCCATAGTTCCCATTTTCACCTCCTTCATTATGCTGATATCTTAAACTCTCATGGAAATGTCCTCACAAAACAGATGTTTGTGTTTTAAATAGGCAGAATTTGATATGGATTTTAAAAGCTCAAAACTTCTGTGATTTAAAACACCAGACAGTTTTATAACCTGAGGGTCTTATAACCAAAGTCCTTCAGAAGTTATTGAATGATTTAACTCTCATTCTCATCAACCAAGTTTATTTAGGTGTTTATATCCTTGGGTGAAAGTCCCCATGCAGGTGGTATGGTTGGCTACAAAAACACAAGATGTTATAAATATAAAACGAACTCATTCCATAGGACTGCAAGATCAAAACAAAATATTGAATGCTGATTATTGCCCTTGATTTTGTCATCTTGATTATTCCTTTCAGATATTAGAATACATTTTACATGCTACAAAACCAGATGGGAAGCATTTATGAATTTATCGCTGCTTTGATTCTCTAAGGAACATACAAATCAATTATTCAAACGGGAAATATATTTAAAAAAAAACATAGAACAATCGACATCTCTAAACTCAATGGCTTCAGGTTATACAGTAAAGAGTCTGAATTCTCTTATGAATGTCTTTCTTGCAACGTATCCATACGTGTTTTTTAATGATAAACTTTGTGAGCACAGCTCTTCTGGCAAATCATTAATAACGTAACAGAAATAACATATGGGGGAGGTGGGTGTGAAAAACAAGACTCATGGCCAAAACATTCGACCCTAAGTAGAATCACCAAACAGGCTATTAAACAATACAAAGACCAATTCTGTCAAAATGTTGACTCTGTGACCATCATCTAGAAATAGAGAAAGGAAGACATTCAAAATCCTTGAGTGTGAGAGAACAAAGACTATGCAGACACCGTGATCTCAATGTAGAGGATGAGAAACAATTCATCTTGTACGTCCCAAATACACCACTACAAGGAAAACGCAACTATATACTTTGAGGAGAGAGAGAGAGATAGAGAGAGAGACACTGCTGCAATTTATAATTCAGTGTTTGTCACATTCAAAGGGTTACAAAGATACACACGTGATAAATAAAGGCAAAGACAATTTTGTAAATTATATTACTATTTGATTTGGATCACATTACATTTACACATTTCACTTCATTTTAGCCCTTCTTTTCTTTTACCACTGTGAATGACAAAAGACTTCCTAGACTGATGACACACGAAGGCTGTCTCTCCAGTGAATCATGTGTCTGGTTACCTTGCAATTTAAAAGTCTTTTCACGTGAGGTTTCTCTCCGGTGTGAATCCTCATGTGAATCTTTAGGTCATTTGAATTTGCACACTGTAGACATGCGTGAGGTTTCTCTCCAGTGTGAATTCTCATGTGTGTCTTAAGGTTTCCTGTTTGTGTAAAAGTCTTTCCACACTGATGGCATCGGTGAGGTTTCTTTCCGATGTGTGTTCTCATGTGGGTCTTCAGGTGACTTTTAAACGTGAAACTCTTTCTACACTGATGACACGTGAAAGTCTTCTCCCCAGTGTTCACTTCCATCATATCTGAAAGGAACACATTTCATTGTTAAAAATGACAAATCATCGGGGACAAAACCTATCAATCAAATGGCGGACAGACCAAAAAGTGCATAGTTTTTCTGATTTTAAAATAAATATCAAATTCTGCCTTCAGAATTCAGACACTGCAGTAACGAGCAAACCATCTCGCTTTCGAAACACTGCAGCTTCCGCTTTCATGCTACATGAAGCTTAGAAACCTTTTGAATCTTTTGTTTCAAATCAGTGCTTTGGAGCGTGTGATTTTTAGGTTATCATGGCATTACAATAAAGGCAATATGTTATTCCCGTTTTTTTCATTTCTTTTCATCAGAACGTGATCTTGAATGGACTATTCTGGAGTTATTGGGAGCAGCACGAGGTGTGTTAGGCTTTGGCGAAGGGACGTGTGATTCATTAACTTAGTCTCAAATGCCTGGTCCGTTAAGCAAAACAGGCGTGTTGTCAGCAGAGCCTCGGAGTGCATATGCATCCATCACTCGCACACAGGCACCATTACTGAGTTTTTCTTCCTAAAATAGCCTATTTTTGGATAAATATTAGCTTTCAGTGAGTGGAAAAATGTCTCTCTCGTAAATGATTTCTCTGTTGAGTGAGCGGCAGAAGCAGCACAAATATGACCAAACCACAGCTTACTTGTGAGTACAAAATACCATTTACAGACACCTGTCATTGTTACCGATTGGAGAGATATGAACAAAGTAATAGGCCAATTAGAGAAAAATGTTTATGTCTGTCAACAGAACATTAAATATATAAATGAAAAGTCAAAAATGAAGTCTAGAGCAACCTCTCCTCAGCTGTTAGTACAGAGACGTTTCAAAAGCATCAACACTAGCAAAGACACCTCTGGTTAAGTCTGCGCAGTCGAACACGCCTCTTGCCAGCTGGCATACAGGTAGATTCGTTTAAAGTGAATAACCTTTATGTTGCAGTTCAATTTCAGGGTGCAAAGACTGACAACACTCTTAACGAAAATATATCTTCCTCTAAGTTAACTATGAATAATATATGAAATCATTTAATATAGATTGGGATATAAATAGAGTGGTATATTATAAAAGCACAGATAAGAAAACAGTTAAAAGTACCTGACCGATAAGCAGTATCGATAAGAGTAGTAACACCCAGATCTACATCTTGTTTCACCCAGACAATACCACTGTAGCAGCTCATATAACAGCCTGCCTAGAAGACATCTCAGCTTGGATGAAAGAGCATCACCTCTGAACCTGGCCAAGACAGAACTTCTTGTGTTTCCGGCACACCCCACGGTGCAACAAGATCTCACCATCCAACTTGGCAACTCCACTATCACTCCCTCCGAATCAGCCAGGAACCTCTGAGTCACATTTGATTAACAGCTGTCCTTTAATAATCACATTGCAAAGACAACGCGATCCTGTCGATATGCATTAAATCTCTTAATTCATTCTCCTTCACAACTCCTTCCTGGTGGAACATTCTTCCTAACGCAACCACATCTCTCACAACCTTCAACAAACTACTTAAAACCCATCTCTTCTGAATACTTGCAGACAAATACAAAAATAAAACTAACACTAACCATCTCTCTTCACTCAACAGGTAGTGGTCTAGCTTTTGTTGAAACTAGTAACTTTGTATTAGCACCTATCGTACTATTGACATATCGCTTATTGCTCCCTGAACTCTTTGTAAGTCGCTTTGGATAAAAGCGCCTGCTAAATGACTAAATGTAAATATAATATATTCACAGCATACATATCACATGAACAACAACTCGAAGTAAAGCATTTACATTACATCAGCGCCGTCATATATTCATTTAAACAGACTTAGCGTATGGCATTCAACAACACAAACATGAGTGTATCTCTGAAGTGTCCATCACTACAAGTTCCCTTCAGTATATAATCGAAACATGTGACACAAATACAGGGAGAAAATAAACAGCTTATTAAAACGAAAAGGGAAAAAACAGGGAGTTTGGTTCAGTTTGTGAGGTGCGGGCGCGCCAGCCGGCAATAAAGAAAAGATAAGGAGAGGACAGAGCGCATACAGTAATTTTTCTTTGTTCTATTTTTTGTCCCAGTGTGTACACAACTCAGTGTTATCTAATGACGTAGCCTACTCATAGTCATATCGGTTTTGACAATAAATCTTCAGTTTTCTTTATGGCGCTTTACGCACACACAATATTCCATAATCTCAAATTTGACAGCCTGTTTATTATCAAAATAATATATTTATTGTCATTGTAAAGCCATTTGACAAAAAGGGACCGATAGTGGTCTCTAGAGGTTCACACCCGTTAAAGCATTAAACTAATTTTCTCTAAATAATCGACAACGCCACTTCACAACCATGTGAATTTGAATAATTGTTTATCTTACCCGTGGTCCCACCTGGATCTGTGACTGCAGCATGGAACAAAGGCCGCTATTAAAAACACGCAGCATTTCCTCATAACCATTATATCCTTTGTTAGGAATTATGCAAAATGTAGTTTGGGGTACCTTATGGGTTTGGATTGTTCTATTGCTCATTTAAATCTCTTGGTAAAGCCCATTCTTGTATTTATCTTTATTATGGCTTTGTTGCATTTAATGTTCGTGGAGTTTTTTTTTTCATAAATTATATATTTCTTGAAGGTTCGACTTGGAAAAACATCTGAGACCCAACTAAGTGTGCGGATGGTTCGACTGTTATAGTTTGTCTTTCCATTTATTTTATTTATTTCCATTTGTTTTATTTTTTAGGATGCACCTGTGATTAGTGCATTAGTTGGCAGTCAATAAAGAGCCAATGTTGAAGTTTATGTGAATGCTTCCTGAAAATTCGTTGGATGAACCCTCAGTCAAAAACACATGAAAACAGTCCGATGTGTTTTAATGAAAGGAAACAGTCGGATCTAAATCACCAGCCTTAAATCTCTTTTGCATCTTTATTTTAATTCAGTGTGTTTATTTCATTCATACAGTGAAGAAGCAGTGTTTCATTTCTACATTATTCTGTTTCTTTCTTCAAATGCTAATGGCCTGTAAAATAGACCCACAGTATTCATGCACAGATCAATATATCCTTTATTTTATGACCATTGGCTTAAGGAACTTTAGTTGAATTTTCCTTGACAGGGAAATTCTTGTTAAGTAGATGACTACGTCACTCCTATTATAGGAAAAGATAAGAAAATACCCCTACGCTACTTCAAGCAAATGAATTAGAAACCAGAGTACAAATGAGTTTTCAATTTATTAGAAAAGTTAAAATAAAGCTTTACAATCACTACCGGCCGTTTGAGCTCCCCCTACTGGTTTAAAATCTTACAACACTAGATGGACGGTGTACAAATGAATTCAAACCAAAAAAATCATCTCAAAATAAGCCCACACGTAAAATATTATCAAATCACAATTATGTAACCCAAATCAGTGAAACTCAATCCTCAATGAAAAGTTAAGGCCTCAACAAATGAATGGGCAAAGCTTAAATCAAACTTGAAATCCACATGAAAACTTGATAGCCAGACCGTTTCTATTCTCAAGTTGAAAGAAGTTTAAAGGAGGAAACGAAACAAACTATAAAAAAGAAAACAGTGATAGCCCAGCCAGCAGCCAGTCTGCTCCTAAAATTCAGAACCACTTTTAATACAAATGCATTCAATAGTACATACCTCACATTTAAAACACAGCGAAGACGTATTCTTGTCATAATTTTATTACAAATCAGTTGAATATAATTTTTTTGTTAAAGCCTTTTGCACAGGGACGTTATAGACCTAAAGCTCTACTGGGGCTCGATCGGGACTCCATTACTTTTTTCTGTGATAGAGAAAATAATATCTTGCACATCTGCATTCATGACACAATGATACACATCAATAATTACATCTTTTCAAGAATGTACAGTTAAAATATTTTAAAAAACCAGTTGTTTTAGGATCCAACTAATATGAAGAACATATTTTCTCTTTTAAATAAATATAACGTTACCTACAAGTATACAGAGGAATATCCTTACCAGGATAAAACAGATGTCATGTATAAAAGTTCACAAATCATCAAACTATTTTAAAAAGAGAAGAAATGAAGAAATGCGTGTTCAGCTCCTCCAACATCTGCACTGAGCTTCTCTCTCCCACATGAAGATGAAACACCTGAACCTTATACGTCAGTGATTAAACTAAGTGTGTGATTGGCCATGGACATTACAATTGACCAAACGAGCAATATGGGATCTCATAAAGCAGCACAGTAGACTGTTTGTGCACTAGCAGCGTATCTTTGTGCACACAATGGCGTTTTGCAAAAGCAGAGGAAATGAATTTGTTATTCTACTTGTGTTTACGGTCAGTACACTCAGTACTTTAATACACTGCAGAAGTTTGTCTTGGACAGAAACGACTAGTGATGAAGGGGAAACGTTATCTGATATGTCAGATCAAGAGACACTTTATGACCAGTTTGCTGATTTTGACAGCCCCATTGATGACGAAGCCTTCTTTGGTATGTAATGCACTTGTGCATCATTGCAGTGTATATGGATTAAAAAAGGATTGAAAGTCCCTGTGAACTGGAAGATGCAGTTGTTCTTTTGGTATTTTGATGCACTTCTGAGGGAAATGCAATTGTGGCCTGAAACTCATAACAAAGTCTGCAACGTTTCATGAGAATTTTTATTAATTTCACTGGGACTTTAAATGTCGTTTACGAATTGCTTGTATTGCAGATGAAGGGGAAACGTTATCTGATATGTCAGATCAAGAGAGACTTGATGACCAGTTAGCTGATTTTGACAGCCCCATTGATGACGAAGCCTTCTTTGGTATGTATTGTACTTGTGCGCATCATTGTTGTGTACATGGATTCAAAAAGGATTTAAATGTTGGTTATGAATCGCTTGCATTGTATTGCAGATGAAGCTAGTGATGAAGGGGATAAAACATTATCTGATATGTCTGATCAAGAGACACTTTCTGACCAGTTTGCTGATTTTGACAGCCCCATTGATGACGAAGCCTTTGGTATGTAATATACTTGTCATTGTTGTGTATATGGATTAAATTGGTTATGAATCACTTGCATTGTATTGCAGATGAAGCTAGTGATGAAGGGGAAACGCTTTCTGATATGTCAGATCAAGAGAGACTTTATGACCAGTTTGCTGATTTTGGAAACCTCATTGATGACGAAGCCTTTGGTATGTAATGCACTTGTGCCTCATTGTGTATATGGATTCAAAAATAATTTAAATATCGGTTAAGAGTCGCTTTCATTGTATTACAGATCTGCCGAGCAGCACTGTAATGCAAGAACCATTGGAAGGCTCATCTGAAGTACCATGGGATGAAATGTCTCCAAAGCTGAAGTGTGATAAGGATTTTATGAATTTGCAACTCTTTGGTTCAGGTGTGGACCAAGTTGAGCTTTGTCGAGGTAAGTTGAGAATTCCTGTTTGTCTTTCTTGTATGACATTCACTGGCAAAATTTACTAAATTGTTTGCTGTAATGTTTATTTCCTGTGTCAGTTGGGCTCAATAAAAGAGAATTTTTGGGATGCTCAAATATCCTATTAATTCTTGCTGTTGCTTTTAGCTTTATGGAATTCGCCATGTTTCCACTGTAGCCCTAAATGGGCAAACTTCTCTCCAGAGTGCGTTATATCCTTCGGGAAAGAAACGAAAACACAATGACATATTAGGCCTTTTACCACCATAGTGCTTTGAAAGGGAGGGGCTCAATGAGCCGTTGGTGGCAATTTGAAACCTCACCGCTAGATGCTGCTAAATTTCACTGGACCCTTAATGAAAAGTGTAATGAGAGATTTGCAGCATTGAATCACCTTTGGACTTATTTCTCACAGATAGTTCTGCACCGGTTCCTCTTGGCCATTTGCCGCCTAACTGTGGACACACTTCACACACTCATGGAGGTCTTGTTTATGCTACACCCTATAATGGATGTGGTGTTACACAAAAGGTACTTATGGTTAATTTGCTCTTGTGTAAGGTTAAAAGCTATAAAGCCAACTTGTGTGTTTGTGTTTTTCAGGGAGGGAAGTATGTCATGCAGATGCAATGGCAGGGAATCCCTGTTTTGCTCTCTTGTCCCATGTCCTAGTCTGTTGTGAATGTGACCGTATCTGGATATCTGCCTCCTTGATTTCAACCAGACACGACTGTTACACCAGCTTCTACAACACCAACCCAAAAGCCACATCGTCCTTTCTGTCCTTATCATATCTTTCCACCTCTCTTTTGATGTCTGAAATAAAGTCAAATATAAGGAATGACAATAAATATAAATTTTATTGATACAACAGGCTTTTGGCTTTTCTGTCACATTTCTGCAAACACGCAGGTGTCCAGTTCGCTTGCTCTCATACCACGTGGCTCAAGCTTCAGGGCCGTTTCCAGAGTCCTGTGAAATATTTGGCATGCTAAATATATGCACCTGCTGACTACGTACAGATTCAGTATAATTTGACCATTTAATTCAACAAAGTTAACTTGTGCCACATTAACCAAATTTGAACCGAAATGGATTCAGTTACTTTCTATAACAAACTTAAAACAAACAGGCATTATAATGCAGCAAATTTAACAAACCAAGAAATATCTCAGCAGCGTACAGGAAAAAGAAACAGATGTAATGAATACACTTAAATGTATAAAAACACATTGAGCGTATTGGGTAATGAGTGTAAGACAACAGCAGTCACGGTATAAATGTGATAAAATTTCCAAACACCCCTAAACTCAAAATGGCTCACATTTCTAGATAGAGCTGAAAATTCCCTTTACGACGACACCTGACTTGTCAAAATCAGTTGAGGATTACGATAGTTATATTTATAATAACGGGGAATATATTCAAATAGTTAACATTAACTACAATAGAAGTCATGTGATCGAAAATGCGTATTAAATACAGAGGATGTTTTTTTACAATCGCTAATCTACCCGCCACAAATGTGACTACCATAGTAAAATACTTTCTCCTCTATGGATTTCGATGAAATTTCGTCAGTACCAAGATAAAAGCTTTGTATTTATGTCTACATATGTTTCAGGAGTGTCCAAAGCTTAGATGAAGCCCGCCGATCGGTTGAAAGTCACGCAAAACTTCCGAAAGTCGCGGTGATCTGAAATCACCTTAGAAATGAAATCCCGAAGTTTCCAGCGCTGCAGGGGTTTGCACTCGATGTAGTTCCCATCGTATTCAGGAAAAACATTCTCTCACCAGGCGGCCAGAAGTAGATATTAAAAGACGCGCACATTTCAGTACTACGCAGTTTGGAACACATTGTTGAGACAATGTTCACCGCGAGTGGTTGCCATGTCGTCATACCTAATAAATAATACCCGAAACTGCCGTAAAGTCTTTCGAAGAGAGATGCTGTAAATATACAGTAGTTGGCGGTAATACTCCTACGGAGTGAACGGCCATTAAACAAAAGCAGTCTTTTTTTCCCTTTTATTATATAAGATTAAATTTACATATATTCAGTCATCTCAATCCAAAAAATACAGAATTATACAACATAATATATACAAACACTAAATAATAAAATCAGGCATAAAAAACAGATTAATAAACCAATAAACACAATTAAAAAAAAGATAAAATATAAACAGACTTACAAACATTAGTAATGATAATGATAATAGGATTTATTAAAAACAAAAGCAGTCTTTCTATTTATTTCAGACAGGAAGTGACGTCAGTTTCGCGCATGCGCGGAACAAATCGTTTCCGGACGGATCGGGTAGCAACAGGCTAGCAGCAGCACACAGAGACTGAACGTCGATGACCGACACGATTGTGAAGCAGTGACGGGAAAATACTGAAGCAGCTGCGGGCCTGTCCGTCACTACTCAGGCTAATGTACATAGCGGACATCCTCATGAATCCTCAGTTTTACAGATGTTTGATGTTTGTCGTCTTTCGTTGGGACAGTGAGGGGCAGATCGGGTCACTGTGAGTCTGAGGGGTCTTGTCTCCCCGTCACTATAGTGCTGTCTGCGCGCCTGTATGCGCTGTTTGCTGTGACCGCTTTCAATGAGTCTGTTGACGAACAATGTGACATTTCAGACGTTTAAAACTCAACTAATCGCGGAGAAGTTCACAGCGCAATATTTTTTCCTGATAGTGTATCGATAGTCCAACCACTACTATCTGTTATATTTATAATAATAATATAATGATAATAAGCAGTTGAATATTTATCCATCATGAATAAGACCAAAGAAATTGAACATTGTTAGATGTTTTTATGACAACTGCTCTCACTTTGCTTGGGTTTCTGTAGTTGATTTGTGATGTGGCCGAGATGTTTTTGTCATTTATGTCACACATGGAGATAAATGTTGGTATTTGATATAGTGGACAGCATCTTGGTCAACAATTGTTGTTTTTAGTGATGTTATATAAGTGAAGCTGAGTTGAGTTATTGACAATGTGTCTCTAACATCTCCAGTTCACACCAACAGTGATTGACACCTTCAGTAAAGCTCCTCCTACATCAAACCACCAATAAATACCAGAAAGCAACAAGCAGAAGAATCACTTCAGGTGTAAGAACTGAAATCTTCACACAGTTGTTGGAGTTTGTGGAAGAGAAGCTTGAGAACACGAGAGATCCAGAACTACACACAACAGAAACTCAGAGGACTAAAGAACACAGAGGTTGGTTTCTGTTTTTAAATCTTTATTTCTGACAGCGGAGGAATTATTAAGCTTTAATTTATCTGATAAACCACAAATGCAGAAGATTAGAACTGAAAGTGAATCACTAAACTGCATCAAATGATCATAACTTGATCTGGTTGTGATCTGGTAAAGGTTCAATAGAATCACATGTTTGGCTATAAGGTGACCATCGTTCTGCTTTGAGTTTGTAGAGCACAGCATTTTGACCCTTTTTTCACATTTTCATCAGTCTGTTGGTTTTTTATCGTCTTATTGAAAAGAAAACATGCATTTGTTCTTTTACTCGACTACATGAGACACAGTCTGTTGGTTTTTAGTTGTTATTCTTTCTTTTACTCGACTATATTTTTGGGGGCATCGTTTCTGCTGTACTGAACTTAAAGTGACAGCAGCTTTATAAATCACAGTCTGTTATTATTGTTAATAAAACAACAAAAGACAAAGAAAATCGTCACTCAATGCTCTTGACTGGTGTGACTCTAATAAGGATTGATCTATATTCAATTTATACAGTGAAGACTATGTAGTGTTATTTCACATCTGATGACTTTTATTTTGTACCTGAAAATGTTTCGCATTGATTCTTGATTTATACTTGATTCATTCAATCCAAACCACTGAGATATCATGGCAGTAATGATTTAATTTATAAAACACATAATTCTAAACAAAAATGAATTCAATGTCGTAATTTAAACAGAGTAAAGTTAAAATATTCTCTTAGGATGTGTTCATCTTATATGGCAAACACTTTTATCCAAAGCAATTCTCAGTGCACTGAATGACTGTGTTCCCTGAAAATGAAACTATGATCTTGTCTTGTGATGTTGTTTTGTACAATTGTAAAACTGTGTTTAACAGATAGTTTTGTTCACTTCAGATATGATGGAAGAGAATAAGGACAGTCAAGATGAAGTTAAAGATGCTGATCAGAAACATCAACGTGCACAAAGATTCCAGAAAGTTTCACTGGAAGAAGCTCTGAGAACAGGAGACAAAAAGAGTGAAAAACAGCACATGAGAATTCACACCAGAGAGAAACCTCACGCATGTCTACAGTGTGGAAAGAGTTTTACAGAGACGAGTAGCCTTAAGACACACATGAGAATTCACACAGGAGAGAAACGTCATGTATGTCTACAGTGTGGAAAGAGTTTTACACAAACAGGAAACCTTAAGACACACATGAGAATTCACACTGGAGAGAAACCTCACGCATGTCTACAGTGTGGAAAGAGCTTTACCGAAACATGTCACCTTAAGAGACACATGAGAATTCACACAGGAGAGAAACCTCATGTATGTCTACAGTGTGGAAAGAGTTTTACACAAACAGGAAACCTACAGATTCACATGAGAATTCACACTGGAGAGAAACCTCACGCATGTCTACAGTGTGGAAAGAGTTTTACAGAAATAGGAAACCTTAAGAGACACATGAGAATTCACACTGGAGAGAAACCTCACGCATGTCTACAGTGTGGAAAGAGTTTTACAGATCCGAGTAGCCTTAAGACACACATGAGACTTCACACTGGAGAGAAACCTCCTGTATGTCTGCAGTGTGGAAAGAGTTTTACAGAAACAGGAAACCTTAAGAGACACATGAGAATTCACACTGGAGAGAAACCTCACGCATGTCTACAGTGTGGAAAGACTTTTACAGATCCGCGTAGCCTTAAGACACACATGAGAATTCACACTGGAGAGAAACCTCCTGTATGTCTGCAGTGTGGAAAGAGTTTTACAGAAACAGGAAACCTTAAGAGACACATGAGAATTCACACTGGAGAGAAACCTCATGTATGTCTACAGTGTGGAAAGAGTTTTACAGATCTGAGTAGCCTTAAGACACACATGAGAATTCACACTGGAGAGAAACCTCACGTATGTCTACAGTGTGGAAAGAGTTTTACAGGCACAAGTGACCTTAAGATACACATGAGAATTCACACTGGAGAGAAACCTCACGCATGTCTACAGTGTGGAAAGAGTTTTACACAAACTGGTCACCTTAAGACACACATGAGAATTCACACTGGAGAGAAACCTCACACATGTCTACAGTGTGGAAAGAGTTTTACAAAAACAGATCACCTTAAGACACACATGAGAATTCACACCGGAGAGAAACCTCACGCATGTCTACAGTGTGGAAAGAGTTTTACACAAACATGTCACCTTAAGACACACATGAGAATTCACACCGGAGAGAAACCTCATGTATGTCTACAGTGTGGAAAGAGTTTTACAGATACAAGAAACCTACAGATTCACATGAGAATTCACACCAGATAGAAACCTCACGCATGTCTACAGTGTGGAAAGACTTTTACAGAAACAGGAAACCTTAAGAGACACATGAGAATTCACACTGTATCTTCATACATGTTTTACAGGAGACTGCATGAAAGAAATGCATCAGTTTAAGCTTTTAAACTTGTTTTGTTCTGTATTTAAGTTCTAGTTGTTTAAACCATAAACACTTAATTCAAGTTTTAATCAAATCATTTTCTCTTAGAAGGTGTTCATCTTATATGTCAAACACTTTTATCTAAAGCAATACACTGCACTGAATGGCTGGATTCCCTGAAAATGGCATTTTATGTTATTTATTAATAAATGAACATGGACATTGACCAAGCAACGTTAAAAATAAACCTATTAACTTGTTTTGTAAAAAGAATATAATAGTCGCCCTTATGTTGTTCAAAACTATTTGATCAATTCAAACTCATGATATTCACTTTGAAGCCAAAACTCATAGCTCCCTTTTCTGGGGGGAAAAGGGACCAGAAATCATGTCAAATCAAATCCCTTTATTGTTACTCATCATAAACACAAGTGCAACAGTATAGGTGCAGTTCCGACCAACATCGCAGTATGACAGATAAATGTCAAAGACAAGTGACAAATGTAACTGTCATGAATCTGCCTTCATGTCATGTCTATTCTTGGTCTTGAGGCAGATTCATGACGAAGTCTTATGCTTTATGTGAGAGAGAGATGTTGGTTCGATCAGCTTTCTATGCTCTCTCTCTGGTCCGTGTCTTTGTTCCCGCCATCTCGTTTCCTCCTTAACCTTCCCTGAGTGTTTCAGTACCCGCACCTGACCCTTGTCAATTATCCTTTGTCTGTCTCCCTTTAAAACATCCTCGTGTTCGTTGTCCTGTGCTCGTTCCTTGTACTTGTTACCCCGTTATAGAAGCCTGGTCTAGTGTCTTGTAAGCCTTGTACTAAAAGATACATTTAAGTTCAGTTGAGTTCTTGTTGAGTGTTTTGTTTTCAGTTTATACTGTTAGTTATTGTATACTGTCTTGTTACCCCCTCGTGGTTTTTTTTTTGTTCCTGTTTCATTGTTTATTAAAGTCCGTGTTAACCCCTTCATCCCTGTTTGGCTGCCTGCACTTTGGTTCTTCATACCTGTTCCTGACAGTAACTTTAGGCTATTGAATTGTATTTCAAGTGGAACAAAAAACACTTCACTTACAAGCCATTTCCAAAAAACATGACCATAGAACTACTAATACACACTAAAAAATGTTGGGTTCAAAATAACCAAAAGCCATTGGGTTAAGTAAGCCAACAGTTGAGTTTACTGTAAATTGACATCATTTTAATAAATATAGCATACATTTCAAATTCAGATTGTATCATTTTAAACAAATTGTACAAATAAACAATGTACTCAACTTTTGGTCAGGTTGGCATTTCATATTTGCACTGAAAAGTTCACATGTCTAAAAGGTTCAAAATACATAAATAAAAATAAAAACATACATTACATTCAGAACTCAAACTGCATACTACATTCTACTAACGCATTCAAATCACAAATGCACACACCATAAACAAATGTGCATACTGTACACCAGGGCTCTTCAATAGGCGGCCCGCAAATGATTTTTTTAGGCCCGCTTGATGCAATAAAAGTGAATTCAGTTTCATTTGGGTTGGCATGACATCACCGCATCAAAACTGAGGAAATAGAACTAATAAAAAACATATTTACATTGTGATTTTTTTAAAACAACTGTAAAATAAATAAATAATAATGACAATAATAATAATAGCAGAACAAACATTGTAGTTATCCAATTATAGTCGGTGCCCCTTGACTTGCTATTGTTAGTAGAATTTGGCCCTTGGTGAAAACTAATTGAGGAACCCTGCCTTACAGGCTACATCAAAAGAAAATTCAACGCAGAAGTGAGCATAATTAAAAAAGCCATCTCGGAGAAATGCGCAGATGAATGCAAATTATCTAAAAGACGCAACTGTGTGTGAGAATCAGCCCCGGATTGGCTAATCGGGAGCACTGGGAGAATTCCCGGTGGGCCGGTCAGTTTTTTTGGCCGCGAGGGCCGGTATTGTCATGGCACGGTTGAAATGTGGCTTTCCCTAGGCTGCCTCACTCATAGCAGCCCTAATCTTTTTATTTCATATTTTTTCGCAGCCCCACTCAGAGCGCCTGCAGGTTAATGATGACGTGATTATCTTTAGACTCCCTGGCCCCGCCCCCGACAGCGCCACTGTTGCTCAAAATAAAAACCGTCAGAAATAAATATGGATGACAGAAAGCGCAAAGGCGGCGCTGAAAGGCGAGAATAAAAAAGAAGAAAGCTCTGGAAACTGACGCGGCCAAATGTTCTAAGCCGACCACATTTTTTCTCAAAAAACAAATGAAGACGACGAGACGGCCGGTAAACTAACGTTAAGGTATTTAGGAATAGGAGCACTGAGAGATGCTAGCAGCCGTACAAAACAAAGTTGTCTGCAAACCACCGTTCATGTATCAAACTTTTTCTTGTAGCTCTTCAGCAGCAGAAAGAAATTCTCATGTCTTTGGACAATGACACCGTGATAGATAAAGTTGCAGAGTCCAGTGCTCTGCTCAGGCGTTTATTAATGTTTTAGGGTTGTCCATGTTTCCTTGAAGCTACACTTATGCAGAGGAAAAAGAGATGAAACAATCATTAGAAAGTTATACTGTGAAAAAAGTCAGATAACAGTCCAATAGTTTTAATATTTAACTTATGTTCTCATATTTGTAAAAAAGATTTGAAGTTGTAAAGCAGACGTTTCATTAATATAAATTATAGTGTTATTAGACAGTGCAATATATTTTATTGTAATCTTTTTTAATTTAGATTTTTTCCCTCATTTCAATGTTTGGATATTTATGAACACTAATTCTTAAAGAAAATAGATTCTGATACTGTCCGGCTATTTACTGTTCTTATAAATCTTCACTGTGAAGCAAAACTTAGGCTACTGTATTTTCACAGAATTGGAAATTATGATATTTTTGAAAAATACAATGAATTAAAAGGCTGTAGAGAACAGTGCGCTATTGTAGACTTATATTCTGAGGTTTTAATTATCATTATTTTAATATAGTCAGTCGTAAACTAAAGTGGGCCGGTCTAAGGCATGAAACTCCAGGGCTGAAAATGAGTCCCAACCGGCCCTGGTGAGAATAATAGGATTTTGCAGTGATTCTTTTTGTTAGTTTTTTGCCTCTAGTGAATATATCTAAATAAAAAGGAATTTATAAAATGAAGTAATGATTTGTTTGCACTCTTTTGTTTTATCGATGTGAGTTAAAGTTATGAAACTCTAGTATGCTGTCTTAAACAAAGGGTTGTGGGTTCTTAGCCTACATGTTCTCAGGTTTTTTGTACTTGTGCTTCTTGAGGATCAAATCCATAATGTTTTCACTGCTAAAGCAATGTGTAACAACTTAATATTTTTAGAGCAATGTCTGTTTTAAGATTTTATATATATATTTGTAAACACACACACACACACACAGGGATACAGTAGAAAAGTGTTATCATATATCATATTGAATCCTTATATGCCTAAATAGAAGTAGTCCTAAAGAGGTAAGATCATTCGTAGTAATCCTATAGGAATGGTTAAAAAAATAATATAAATTCTTATTAGAATCCAGTACAAATTTCTTATAGGAATCCAATGGGTTCTTTTGACAAGGGGATAGACTAACTTTTATGTGTGACATTTTATCTTCCGCGTCCTCTCGCTCCTTATTACCGGTACTTGGGTGTGCTAGGCTAGTTGATGCTGTTTAACCGATTAATGTTAATTCGGTGTAATAACCCGCGTGTAGGGATATTCTGACATGTTTCTGAACTTGACTGCGCTGCTTAACTGTTTCCGCTCGCATTTAAAACAAGGCTACGGCCTCCACAGCGTCTGATCGATCATCCAGTAATACATTTGATCAGGTAAGGAGCATTAATGTAAGCAAATAAGTTATGAGAGGCTCTGTTGTATGGTGAATAAATCATGTTTGAAGGGCTTTTCCCGCTTAGCGTCTTGCCTGCAACTCCTTCTTTGCTTTCACAGTTAGTAAAATACCTAATGGCGATCCTTCCGCTGGAATAAATAGTCCCTGGCCGACCGCAGCCATTGGTACACAATGAACATCGTTGGTTCCAGAGGTTTAGCTGCCCTGTGAATAAAACTAAGCTACTGACGACGCCATTTAAAATACTGGAAGTAAACGTTTTAAAATAGAAAGTGCAGACAGACATAGGCGGAAACTTCTAGCACATGTCACATTAACAGTCTGATCTGAAGTTCTGTAATCTGTACAGATCTGCCTCTTTACATGTTCATGTATACTCATGTATTAATTCTTGCACGGATTATCTATCATTAATATACTTTAGCTATTAAATGATCTTGAATCGGTATTTTTATATAGTGCAAAAATAACCTGCTATATTAAGTCAAATGTTCTTGCCTTAAGGGAAATTTTTTGATTGGGGTTAAAAAACTAAAGTATATAATAAAGAGGTCAAAAGTAGTTCACATGTATTCTCTTTATTTTTAATAAAGGTTTAATTGTGTGTGTATGTATTCAAGGACAATATGGTGTGTATACTCAATATTTTTCTAATTGCAGGAAATTGAGGGGGAGGAGTTCAAAAGGACTGAAGATTGACCCAGAGATGTCAGTTGTGCACATCAGATTGGAAGACTGTAGGTAGAATTCAGGAATCGATTTGTACACCATATTGTATATATATAAAAACTCAGACAGTGCATATGTATATATACAGTATATATAGAAATGCAGTTTGCCCTGCCATTTGCAAATCTGTGGTATTTCAGTCTCTTAAGACCCCAGTTTGTAACACTGTTTCTTACCAATTAATATTATAGAAAGGAACTAAAGATTATGCATTCATGATCATATCAATGTATATTGTATGTGTCTTTCAGTCTTGACTAATGTCATAGACTGCATTATAGGCCCCAGATTATTTTCTGAAAATAAATGATCATATTTACAGGAAATAATATTATTAATAATAGTAATAATATTAAGCAAAAAGTAATTGAATCGCTAAGGAAGCTGATCGATTACATCTCTCAGATGGTGTGTGACCTAATGTGCACCTACCAGCACTGAAGCCAAATGACCTGAATCTGCACAAGTCAACAATCTTCAGTCATATTTATGACGGGACTGTTTGAAGACATCATTCACTGATCCAAACCTGTTACACTGCGGCTCAAGTCTGAACAGATTCATGAAATGACCTTTGGGCAACTGATAGGAATGAAGGATTTCAGTGTATCTAGAGTCTAAGGGATGAACCTGACGGGGTCTGTACACTTCATCAGAAAAGAGAGGAGGCCTGTGATGGAGATTCAGCCTGATGATGATTTCCTAACCACTACACTTAAACCACTGGTCTGAGCTTCATGAGATGTAACTTTTGGAATATCATTTTATATATTATAAAAAATTAAAACATCAGACATGCTTATTCCCACATGCATTTTAGTGTTTATCTTCATGAATAAGAGAGAGTCATCAGTGTCATATTTTACCAGCAATCAGAAATGTTAGGTCTGAAAAAATTTGTCGTTTATCTCTATCTCTAAATCTTTAGGTTTTACTTTTTTCATGTAATCGACCTTTAAAGACTTCAAAAAGTTTCTGCGTCTTGTGAATTTTGTGGAGAGAAATCAATAATGAACAAAACATAAAAATCTATAATATAACAATAAAATCATCTCTGTACCACATGTCCGTGCATACTCAGCACATTAATGCCTTTCACATGATGTGGAGTCCTGCAACTGCTGCTGATTTTGATGTCTTTTGACGTAACAACCAGCCAATAACAGTGTTGCTGATCACTAGTTCTTCTATTGATATACAGTACGCTGCCTTTCCAAACTGCACTTGAGCGTGCAATGATCCCAGACAATTTAATCCAGATATTCTAATCGTACACAACAGGTGCGTTCAAAGAACTGAATTATCCAGATCATGATTTGATGAGGGTGAGTTCAGATTCTACATGACAAATAACACATTAGGTTTAAAGTTGCTTCATTAATGTCCATGTTAAATTATTAATACAATTATAAAAATGTCATTTTCAGGGAACACAGTCATTCAGTGCAGTGCAGAGTGTTTCTGTGGATAAAAGTGTTTTCTATATAAGAGGAACACCTCCTAAAAGAAAATTAGTGTCTTATTGTTTAAACAAGAACTTAAATACAGAACAAAACAAGTTTTAAAGCTTAAACTGATGCATTTCTTTCACGCAGTCTCCTGTAAAACATGTATGATGATTCAGTACAGATTAAAGACAAACACAACTAGAACAGTAAGTGTTGTCTTGTGTTTCTTCAACTGTGAAATGTTTCTCTCTGCTCTGAGTTCTCGTATCCTTCTTGATGTTCTCATAAATCCATCCACACTGAAGTCATGTGTTACGTTCTAGCTCCCAAAGGGAGGGGAACCTGACAACCCTCTGCTCTGGCCCACCAATGCCAGCAAAGGAGGTATGGAGTCACAGTGTGAGAAAACGACACAAACACCAAATACCGTATAGAAACAAAGCTTTTATTTAGCCACGATAATAGTGTAGATAATAAACAAAAAATGGGAGGGCTGGACGGACCAAAGTAAAGAAATAAACAATAATAACCCCACCCCAAAACTATACTAACGCCCAATAAAATATATAATAATCCCTATCTGGCACAAGATCAAGCCGCCCTAACCAAATTACAGTGGGTGGTCCGCCCAGGTCTAGCTGTTGTTTCTAGACAGAGAAGTATTCCAACTGGTGATGTAAACCCCAGGGTAGCTCTAAATCTACTCCCCAACTCCCTATGAACAACAAGGAAAGGAAAAATAATTATGAACACAAATTATTATTATCCATAAACAAACAAATGCTCCGTCCTGCTGCTACAAGTTCCAAAAATGGAAGTCAAGCTAACTTTACTCGCACACAACAACATTTTAAAATTATTATCATATGTTAGTCTCAAGGTATCAAACAAGTTGTCTTAATATCATAAAGATCCCCAAACAGGGCACAAACAAAACCATCAGCAGGAACAGAGAGAGAGACCTGATCCAAAACTGGGCTTTTTAAAAGAGCCCAGCAAGCTGCAGCCACTGACGAGTGGGCGGAGACCCAGGTCCCAATCAGCCGTTAAACCACCAATCAGCTGCCGGGACAGTCACAGAAGCCAGCTTGCCTGGTGAAAAAAACACACACACACACACACCACAAGCAATACCAGAACAAAAATGACAATTAAACGAACCTAGAACTCTGGGGACGTACCATCATGCAAAATACTGCATACACTTATGACACATGAAAGGTTTCTCTCCAGTGAATTCTCATGTGCGTCTTAAGACTTCTTGTTTGTCCAAAAGTCTTTCCACACCGTAGACATGCGTGAGGTTTCTCTCCGGTGTGAATTCTCATGTGTTTCTTAAGGCTACTCGTATCTGTAAAACTCTTTCCACACCGTAGACATACATGTGGTTTTTCTCCAGTGTGAATTCTCATGTGTGTCTTAAGGTTACTCGTATATGTAAAAGTCTTTCCACACTGTAGACATGCGTGAGGTTTCTCTCCAGTGTGAATTTGCATGTGTGTCTTAAGGTGAACTGTTTTTCTAAAACTCTTTCCACACTGTAGACATGTGTGAGGTTTCTCTCTGGTGTGAATTCTCATGTGTGTCTTAAGGCTACTTGTCTCTGTAAAACTCTTTCCACACTGTAGACATGCGCTCAGTTATCAGAAGAATGGCTTCTCCTATCACTGCAATGCGGATGACACACAACTCTACTTGTCATTTAAACCGGACGATCCGACGGTCTCTGCTCGCATCGCGGCATGCCTGAGTGACATCTCACTTTGGATGAAGGATCATCACCTGCAGCTGAACCTTGCAAAAACGGAACTGCTTGTGATCCCGGCCAACCCAAAGATTCACCACAACCTTGCCATCCAACTAGGCTCATCAACCATTACACCGTCCAGCACAGCCAGAAACCTGGGAGTGGTAATCGATGATCGGCTTAACCTCACAAGTCATGTTACCAGCACCACCCGGTCCTGTAGATTCATCCTCTACAACATTAAGAAAATTAGACTGTTCCTATCGGAGCACTCTACGCGAGTCCTAGTCCAGGCTTTTGTCTTGTCTAAACTGGATTATTGCAATGCGCTTCTGGCTGGACTTCCTGCTTGCACAATCAAACCTCTCCCGATGATCCATGATGGAAGTAGTGGAAAGAGCGGTCAGCTCTGGAAATGTGACTATTAACCGCAATATGGATTCTATCACGGAGAAGCTCACGACTTTGCAAATAAAAATTGATGTCGTTGGAGACCAAAATGGACAAAGAGAGTAGCCGTGGAAATGGAATGCGGTTGCTCGCCCCAAGACTTAACAATAAATCTTTTTCGACTCCCCTGTATCAGCCTCGGCCAAGGCTGCTGCTGGAATTCAATCCTGAGTGCAGCAGTACGGAGCGACGCTCTTGGGTCCCTCCCCCATTCTACTGACACCTGCATCGCCTCCGTCGCTTTGATACGCCAGCCTGACAAGCGGGTCTGTGACCAGCGCCATTATTGCTGCAGGACCGAATCATGCCGGAACTGGATTACTTACACTGAAAAAAAGGAAAAGCTGTTTTGCTGAATATATTAAAACAAAACACTTACAGTCTACTTAATAATTTTATGTTTGAAATGCAAACACAATTGTATTGTGTAAAGTCTAAATGAAATTCAACACAGTCATCAAAACATGATATGGTCACTTTGCAAGATATGTTCAAATTGATTAAGATATCCAACAAATGGTGTTCATGTAAAATGATTTTTTTCTGTTGTTTGATTTACTCGATTAAAATTAGCTCATGTCACACAATTACTTTGTATTTTCATATAAACTTAATTCAATTGCCTACAATTAAAGTAATTCATTTTTTTTAAGTAGGCCTACATAAATATGATTTATTGCATCAGTGTTATATTGTTGAATATTGACTGAAAAAACATGTATGCAATGAAAAATTATATTTATACTGTATATTACATATTCTTAATAATATTATTACAAATAATTATTGCTTGTTTTCCGTTTTTATTTAAAAATTACTTTACCATGTTACCTTTGTAAAATATTTTTCTGACAAATTGCTGCCATACCACTTTAGGCTTTTTTATTTAAAAAAAATAAAATGTTCACAGACCAGAAGTAAGCCGCTTCCGGTACACGTTTGCGCGGGAGCAAGGTGCACGAGAGCATCAGCGCATGCGCTTTGAAAACTAGGACCGTTGGTCTGGGCGAGGACGCTTGAGGGGGCTGACTGATTTGTTTCCAGAGCTCGTTAAAAGGTAAGAATTTAAGTAAATATCGTATGATATAAACTAAAAATGCAGTCATTGTCAGAGTAAATGCAACAAATAGTGTTTAAAGATAAATCATGTCGAAGGTCTATTTCTTCGAATTGTTTTTTTGAGGAAAGTCAACGTAAATATTACTCGTAGTTTATCACACGTATTGTGAAACTGTGACGTAACGCATCGTCAGCTTAGTTTCTCGTGTTGTTGGCACCACTGACGCTTTGACATTACCACACCGACAAAGTTAAACATACAGTATGGTTTTAAGTTCAACTTAATGACCTATAAACGTCATATAATGTCCACAATCATAAAATATCTCCCACAGCCAGGCTTTAGATTATAACATTCACATTAATGAAATTCTGCAATGCATGGGAGTGTGTGCGAATTTTGGGGTCAGCTGTGGCCTAATGGTTAGAGCATTGGGCTTGTGATCAGAAGGTTGCTGGTTCTAATCTCAGTGCCAGCAGGTCATGACCGAAGGGCCCTTGATTGCTCTGCAGTAATGTGCCACTGTATAAAACTACTTGTAAGTCGTTTTGGATAAAAGCGTCTGCCAAATGAATAAATGTAAATGTAAACCTTTAGTGCTGATTACAACCGGGTGCCTGTAAATTATCCTAAACTTAACATTGAATGAACATTAATAATGTCATTATGTACACTAAAGTCTCCAGGCTAACGGAATCTCTGACATCAACATTTTAATAATTCAGTTACCATGATTTTCTGTCATTATATGCTTGTGTACCTCACCTTTTTCACCCCAATGTTTTTGCATCCCTGAATATCACCATTTACATTTCAGTACGTTTCACTTTAGAAAATACAGATAATAGCTTGATTGATACATTTTTATAAACTTTTAGTGAATGAGACCCATTGTGCTCTTTATTTTTTATTATGTTTTGAGTAATGTTTGTTACTAACCTTTCTTTTTCTGCTCTGGCTAATTTTCTTTATGGATGACATTGATGCAGCTCGTGAACTTGCCATCAAAGGACTCTGTATCTATCTTAATGAGGACCCTAAAGATCTCATTCAGGAGTATGTGGTGAGTAGTTATAGCTTAACCAATGGAATCTGTACTGTGTAGCAACACATTACTACATCGAAAAACCATGGTGTCATCAAATATGCACACTGCAGCATACATTTAGCATTTACATTTATCCACTAGAAATATTGTTTATGTGTTAACTACATATTCCTCTTGTGCTCTATCTTTAGGACATGGACGAAGATCTTTTACAGAGTGCCTTTGAAAAGACCACCATGGGCATCTTCGTGATAAAGGACACAGCTGACAATGAAGCCCATGATGTAGGAAATGTGCTAGAGGGTGTGGCAGTGCTTCATGATCTCGACAGTGTGGCTTTTGCAACGTCAATGTAGTTCGGTCTAATTTATGCTCTTAACCTGCAGTACCCCAAAAAGTTGCGTTTTACTTTAGAAATTCTTCAAAAACTCATAATGGAGTTGGATGGAGGGGAACTCTCTATCAAGGCACAACATTTGAAATCTAAGCTCCACCAGTGAGATGGACCGCCTTTGATTGACTGCTGAGACCCCAGAAATATTCCAGCAGTCCTCACGCAAGACACCACTGCAGAGTGTAAACCGTGATCTCATCGTCTTTTAGACTGTTCCTTAATCCTAAAAGACTCTTGTTTCTTAATCCGTTTTTGTCTGTATGTGGCCCTTCTTTTTATACTGCAAATGTTGATTGATGAGAGAGTTGATTATATGACATATGGATGAAATAGCATAATACATTGTTTATAGTTTGGGTAAGGGTCAGATACGGTCATGATTATTTTTACATTTAACAGTAAACAATAAAAAATGTTCAAGCTATGATGTTTAGCAGAGACTGCAAGTAGATTTTTTTTTTTAATCTGCATGTAAGTTTTTAAATGCAAGTTTTTTTTCTTGGATACAGTTTTGAGGTTTAAGAGAGCAGTAATTTTATGAAATAAAGTTATATATGCTAAGTTTTTGAAAACGATGTTCTTTAGACATGTTATTTAAATGATGCATTGTAACATTGATTAAATAAAGGCTTTACAAAAGGTTTTTTGTTTTATTGAAATAAAACGGTATACAACAACCCATGAAATCTAATTTAAGTGAAATTGTCAAAATTATGTTAGAATAACCTAATTCAATTGCACAAAACTAACATGATTGCAGCATATATCTAAAATAAAATAATTATGTTAGGCTAACATAATTGAATTATGTTAGTAGAACTTAAAAAGACTATTTACACGTTACCTTTTGAAAATACATCTGATTAACTCGATAGCATTATAATGAAATTACATGAATGCATAGGACAGTTTGAGCTCAAACTAAATGTGTGGAACCAATGTCCATAATTCAATTGAGTAAATCCAACAAATCTTTTTTTTCAGTGTACCCTGTTGCAAGTCTTGTCTATGGTGTATTGTGTACATGTTTTTCTCCTCACCTCACCCATGTTATGCTCTACAAACTCAAAGCAGAACGATGGTCACCTTATAGCCAAACATGTGATTCTATTGAACCTTTACCAGATCACAACCAGATCAAGTTATGATCATTTGATGCAGTTTAGTGATTCACTTTCAGTTCTAATCTTCTGCATTTGTGGTTTATCAAATAAATGAAAGCTTAATAATTCCTCCACTGTCAGAAATAAAGATTTAAAAACAGAAACCAACCTCTGTGTTCTTTAGTCCTCTGAGTTTCTGTTGTGTGTAGTTCTGGATCTCTCGTGTTCTCAAGCTTCTCTTCCACAAACTCCAACAACTGTGTGAAGATTTCAGTTCTTACACCTGAAGTGATTCTTCTGCTTGTTGCTTTCTGGTATTTATTGGTGGTTTGATGTAGGAGGAGCTTTACTGAAGGTGTCAATCACTGTTGGTGTGAACTGAAGGTGTTAGAGAGACATTGCAAGCCCGTAGGCAGGGGGGTTCGGGTGGTTCGAACGAACCCCCCTCACTGCCAAAGGTCCAGAATTTAAGTCATTTTTTTTCATGTGATTATTGTCATCATTGTTTTAATCAATGCTTGTGACAAATTTCTGGGTTGCTGTTTCAAAATAATATGATTATTATTGCAGGACGCGTGTGTGTGTGCGTGCGCATACAGAGTTCTCGCAATACACTTTTCAAAGCAACGTGAAGAAACATCGCCTCTGAATGATGCGGGGGGAGGGGTTATATATATATATATATATGAATGTGGCCCGCCCACAGATTTGGACCGGCCCTCTGAACAATGCCTTATAGTGTGTTCACACCAAACGCGAATGAAGCGTTAAGCGAGAGTGATTTACATGTTAAGTCAACGCAAAGATGCGATGACCTACTTGCTGCGCGATTCGCGCTAATGACGCGAATTGAGCGTTCGCGTGATTCGCGCGAGTTGAAAAATCTGAACTTTGGCGAAAATTCGCGCAGCGTTAACCAATCAGGAGCTTGCTTTAGTAGGGCTGTGAGCGAGCATCAGAATATTGGCTTTCAGACCCAAATTTCTCTAAGTTACTCACATAGCCTAATAATTTGTAAAATTCATAATGTACCATTGCGATAAAACTGACGCGCGAACCATCGGAAAAAAAGAGACGACAAAATGGCCAAGCGGTTGGGAAAGAGAAAGGCAATTAATATGCATAAGAAAATGTTTTGAATTTGAGGGGTCAGCTGTGGCCTAATGGTTAGAGCGTTGGGCTTGTGATCAGAAGGTTGCCGGTTCTAATCTCAGTGCCAGCAGGTCATGACTGAAGTGCCCTTGAGCAAGACACCTTACCCCTGATTGCTCAGCAGTAATGTGCCACTGTATAAAACTACTTGTAAGTCGCTTTGGATAAAAGCGTCTGCCAAATGAGTAAATGTAAATGTAAAATGTAATGTAAATGAGTAGCACTTAACTATTAATAAACTATTATACCATTAGGAGGCATAATAAATACATTTCAAATCAAAATTAAATCTCCACAATAATTCAAGTAGTACCTCCAGCCCAAATTGGCTGCAAATCGAAATTAAAAATTAAAAACGATTCAATTGAAAAGAATGAGAGTTAAATCATTCAATAACTTCTAAAGGACTTTGATTTGACCGGTTACAACAAGACCCTCAGGTTATAAAACTGTCTGGTGTTTTAAATCACAGAAGTTTTGAGCTTTTAAAATCGATATCAAATTCTGCCTATTTAAAACACAAACATCTGTTTTGTGAGGACATTTCCATGAGAGTTTAAGATATCAGCATAATGAAGGAGGTGAAAATGGGAACTATGGGTGTAGAATAATGACAGCTGTTAACACTGATGTGTCTGTTATACTGAAACAAAAAGAAAACGTTCATGATCATCAGCAGAAGACCGGCAGCTCTATTAACACCAATGGATGTGTTTTCACTGTTAGGCTAATGTCACTAATGAAACAAACCTTTCAGGACAAACATACAAATCAGGATTTTAAGTCTCAGTATATATGAACTAAACATATGTTTATCATTGTTATATCTTCCTCACTGTGCTCCTGTGTTTTGTGTTCATCTCTTGTGCTAAGACTGACTCAACTCTGAATACATCAGACCAAATCCCTCTGAATTCATCTGATCCGACAGAAAAGGTGCATCATGTCAAGACCATATTATATATTATACTGAAGGAAACTAGGCTTTATATTTAACTGTATTATTAAGGCTCGTTACGTTATAATGTTGATTCTAATTTGTAATAATGACACTTTTCCGCATGTTCACAAGACCGTCAAGAATCCTTGAAATGAAACTTAACGAGAGAATCCGCCGGTCGTTCATTCTCTCTGAACGGATTTGAAACGATACAGCGGCGTCTTATAATAAATTCGTTCCCTGAACTTCTCCGCGATTAGTTGAGTTTTAAACGTCTGAAATGTCACATTGTTCGTCAACAGACTCATTGAAAGCGGTCACAGCAAACAGCGCATACAGGCGCGCAAACACCCCAAAAGTGACGGGGAGACAAGACCCCTCAGACTCATAGTGACCAGTGGCGGCCGGCCAATAGAGGGCGCTAGGGCGCCGCCCCCCTTAAGCCACAAAAAAAAAAAAATTAAAACAATTAAAACAAAAATGGTAATAATAATGAGAAAAACATCAGTATGTCAATATTTGTGTGTTTTAAATATGGAATGCACCCAGTAATACATGTAAAATATGATACAAAATCATATTTGCAACCTTTCCTCTGCCTGTCTGACCGCTTCATCAGCTCTGGGGCGATAGAGAAAGCGCCCCAAGGAGGCGGGTCTATGTAGCAGTTAAGCCAATTGCTAATTTAAGATATGAATGTATGACATAAAATTTAGCCAATCAGCGTTCTTAAATAGAATCCAAGAAGGGCGATCATTTTATCGCCCCAAGCCCTGATAAAATAAGGACTGGGCTCTAGGGGCGCCATTTTTACTAAACGACAATGGCGAGCGCGGACGTTACTCCTCCAAGACCCAAACTCGGTGAAATCTCTCCTCCAAGATCCGTTTGAGAGGAGAACTTTGTCGGAGAAAGTTCGGGTGAAAGAGCTGGGCCCAGATCAACCTGACCTCTCAATCAAACAGCAGGCTAGCGAAAAAGGGAAGCAGTATATTTCTTTGTATATAGTTGACCTTAGCATAAACATCATTCAGTTATATATGGTACTCTAAAAAATGTTAATAGTGTGTTTGCTAATATTACTGTATATATGTTTTGTATCAATTAATTGTTGCAGTTCTGGAGCACATTAACAATTAGTTACATTTAGTTTGATCATAAAATACTTTATGCTATTCTTCCAGTCAAAGGTTTGAGTTCAGCCACTTGATATCCATTTCTATATTATACATCCTTTATACAGTGTAAGAATTCCTATAAACTTTATAATAATTTAATGTTATTGTCCACTTTCCACTCTGTTCTGACAGCATGCATATTGTGTTGCCTATTTACTACCAATGGCACCAACAGCCTTTCCAAAAGATGTTACTTATATGTAGAAATAGTCAATTGTTTACAAGTTCAGTTTAAATGCAAATAAAAGGCTTGTGTTTGTGCATCATGATGTTTATGTTTTTGTGTACGAATGCCTCAACTTTTTAATATTGGCATTAAATAATTACTGACTATTTCACTGAGCACTGCTGTCCTGCAGTTTGTGTTAAATTTTATTGCGATGGTTACGGAAACAAAAAAGTATGGCACAGCCCCACCGAGAATATTTTTCACCAGCCGCCACTGCCCCCCCCCCCCCCCACCAAAAAACCACAAACACCAAACATCTAAAAACAGAGAATCATGAGGAGTCCGCTATTACATATTCTGAGAGGACGCACACCCCCCCCCCCCCTTCATATTTTCCCCCCACTGCTTCACAACGTGTCGGTCATCGACGTTCAGTCTCTGTGTGCTGCTGCTAGCCGATGCGTCACGGAAACACGATTTGACGTCACTTCCTGTCTGAAATAAATCGAAATACTTTACGGCATTTTCAGGTATTATTTATCGCCTACCGTGACTGCTGTTTTTTATACATTTTGTATTACATTTATTAAAAAGTGTATTTATCTGTATAAGTTTATTTTTCATGTACGCTGCTTTAAGATATGTCGTGGCTTGTTAAATTTTGGCTGCATTATAATGCCTGTTTGTTTTAAGGTGGATATAAACAATCAAAACCCAGTAAACACAAAAACGTTGTAAAAACTTTTTTTTCAAATTGTGAAAAAGTTGTGATAACGTTTCTCTCCAATGTATTTAATACGACAAAATGTCGGGTTTTTTTACGTTATAAATACGTGTTTTTACAACGTGACAGAAACGGTTTTTTTACGTTGCTTTTACGTTGTTAATTAACATTGGGGCGTTTAATAACGTTATTTTTGGCAGTGCCTTGAATGTAGACTGCCTTGCGGTGTTTGTCACTGTCCTGCTACATCTGTCTTCTATGGTTTAACTGTGTGGGAAGTGTTGTTAATATTCAAGATATAACGATTCTTTCTGGACCGATAAAAACACTGAGAAGTCATTGGTAAAGAAACATACATTTTTTTATTAATTTCATAAAGCAATTTATCAATATTTTGAACACAATAACAATGAATCAAATGTACAACACAATATAATCGAACATCTCTATTATAAATAAACTGTATTTGAACCATGGAAATAAAGATGATAATTTGATAACAGAAAGAACTAATAATGCTAATATACGGCATACATTTGGACAAAAACTAGAACTCTATACAACAAAAAAGAACAAATAAGCAACACCTCAACTTCAATCCTCACCTTCAAAGTGAAAGAGGGAAAGAGACTGAAATTCATAAATCGAATAAAATTAATTGTTTGTGTTTAACTAGCGAGATATGTTTAATAAGTTATAATTTAAACAATACATAAAATTAATGTACCTGTCCAAGCTGCGTCTGTCAAAGAAAAAAGCATGCTATGAGCAGAAGTATTGTCCTACAAGACCAGTAAAAAAATTTTAATATAGTTTTGTAGAGCCATGAACACAATACATAGTTAACATTCAGTGGCGGTTCTACATTGAATTGCACCCCGGGCGAGAACATCTTTGAAAAATTCATGACAGTTATAATGGCCTCATGACAGCCAATGTCAAAACCAATATGACAGTTAACCCAGCTAAGTAGTGTCTTAAATTCAATAATTAATCTGCTATGTCATGTTTTTATGACAATTATGACAGGTTAAGATGTATTGGTTAATGTAAAGTTGTCAACAAAGACCTCAAACAAACAATATTTGCATTAAAAATGTCATAATTGAGCGAATGACACTTAATGACAGTTGTCATAAACATGCATAAAACCTCCTTCATATTCATGACATGTGTCATGTAGCAAATAAATAGCAAAGGTTATGTTCGTCTTTGAAACTATAGCTACAGATTGGAAAATTCTGTTTGCTCATTACGGGACCTTACGTTAACCTAACTGATGGAAATAAATAATAATAACTGAACTTGTAACAGTTTTGTTGCAAAGCACATGAAAAATCTTTTAAAAAAAATTTTAATTCCCCCCCCCCCCCCCCCCACCCCGGAACCCCCCCACCTTTTTTTCCGATGACAACATGGATACAGTAATCATATGTTACCCCGAGCTTCTTCCTGGCATGGGTAGAAAACCCTTGAGCTTTAAAAGTAGGCACAAGGGGACAAGGTTTTCCAAAAATATAAGAGTTTATTCAAAGCATCAGAGTTAACTAAGACAAACAGGTAAATTCTCCCGTAGAAGACCAAACATGTAACAAATGGTTTCCTCCCCCCTCTCAATAGATCTAATTTACCTTCGGCCAAACCCAGATACAATTGCGGCCTAAACACAGGACCACTCAAGACCCAAAATAACTCATATGCAAAATCCCAAACTCATAATACACTTCAAATAAACACAAACAAAATAATACCTGCCAAAAACAATAATCACACCAAACCCCGCACAAGAGAGTAGTCCACGGTTGGTGGACGTCAATGTAATATGGAGCGGTGTTTCAATGGCCAAAAGAATGAGAGACTGGGAAGGGACGTTAACACACAAATACAATAGACAAAAATGAAATCACCTTGCTAGTCAGTCCCCTACACCACAATCATAGCCCACAGCTAGATTGGAAACATGCGGCACGCACGTACAGGGACAGACCAGCGAAGGGAAAAACCTAACCGAAACAAAAAACAGGAGGAACAGCGAACAACTCCACCTACTACAAAGAAACACAGAAATACACTTTATAATTCAATAACAATACAAATATTTCCTTTAATCATATTAACCTTTAAAATCCTTTCAACCCTATGTAAAATAGTTTAAATTACCTGCAACACTGTCATCAACACTGGACCAATCTCCTTGATGAAACCACACAGCATTACCGACGGTCTATGCCACACTTATCTATCTTAAAAACACATTACCTTAATTGAATAAAGCCACATATCGCCAACACTTAAAATCTCAATCCATACACATACCCGCTCTCTCCAACGGTGTCCGCAACGAATAACAAAATATCCCCACAATGTTCACATCTGTAGTAAACAAGATTCGTGCTTTTAAAGGCTTTGTGATCATAAAAACACAAAGCAACATTCACTTAGCCTACCTGCTTCGGGCCCTAACCATGTGCAAATGTCCTCGAGAGCATACCAAAAAGGCTTCCACACACTTAAGATCCAAACAAAGGGACTGGACCTCATATTTTGGCATCCTCTCAAGTGCCTGCTTATAAACCCCCCACCATGTGCTTGGCCACGCCCTACAAGCAAAAGGAGCTAGCTCCCCTGCTACATTCTCTCCCCGAGACTTTTATCGGTGACCCACCGATATCCCTATAGCCTAAACAATACAGTTAGAAACATACATGTTTCCAAGGCTACAACTCTTCACCAACAACTGTAGTCATAGGTAACCTATAAGGGTTGGAATGCTGACCCGCGGTACACCTACTGGAGCGCCGTAGTTCTATGGGCGGAGTAGTTTCGAACACAGGGGTGGCCTCCAAGACACAATCCTCAGTGGACCCCAACGGGGGCATGTCACAATCATCTTGCAATACTACCCCTAAAATAGAATCGCTATCTGAGTCCGGGGGAGAGATAATACCTGGATTATCTTCATCCTCGGACGTAGTATCATCATTACTTGGACCCACATCAATAAATGCCTTTCGCATTTCCATCCGATGGACCTGCTTCACTGGTCCTGCCTGCGACACCGGAGCAACAGAGTACACCACACCCTGCTCCCCTGGCCCACGCACCACCTTATACAGACACGAGTCATATGCATCCTGAATTTTACTTCTTCCCCGATGGTGGCTCCTGAGGTAGACCAAGTCACCCTCTCCAAAACCCTGATCATTGATTCTACCCTCATAGCGCCTATTTCGACGGGCAACCTTTTCCTTCAACCTTTCCTGTACTTCCCTGTATGCTGACTGGAGCCTACTTTGATGTTCCACAATCCAATGCTCTGGGGTCTCGACAGTTCCTTCCCCCTGATTTAACAAAAAATCCACTGGCAACTTAGGCTCACATCCAAACATTAAGAAATATGGACTCATGCCAGTGGAATAATGCACGGTGGTATTATAAGCATAAACCAGCTGGGGTAAATGGTGGGGCCACTTCCTCTTGTTCTCTGGGGGCATTGTTCGCAACAGATCGTGAAGAGTGCGATTAAAACGTTCGCACTGCCCATTACCCTGCGGGTGGTAAGGAGTAGTCCGACTCTTCTGCACCCCATATACCTTACATAACTGGCTAATAAGGTTACTTTCAAAATTCCGCCCTTGGTCTGAATGCAGACGACAAGGAACCCCAAATAGGTGAAACCAATGTCGAACCAACACCTCTGCCACAGTACTTGCTCGCTGATCTCGAGTAGGGATCGCTTGGGTAAACTTGGAAAACACGTCTGTAAGTACCAAGACACTCTCCCTCCCATCACTCGCAGGCTCCAACACAGTAAAATCCATGGCCAAGATTTCATGAGGCCGGGATGCCTGTAGTGTTCCCATAAATGACCTTACTTTTGGTTGGACTGCCTTGGCAAGGATGCACCGCTGACATTCTTGACACCAACGTTCCACGTCTCTCACCATTCCTGGCCAATAACAACGACGCTTCACCAATTCTACAGTTCGATCTCTCCCTTGATGGCCATGGCTGTCATGCAAATGACTAAATACCTCTCTTTGAAGACGTTGCGGCAACAACAACTGGTAGATTTCCTTATGACCATCCGGTGTATACACTAAACGATAAAGGCATCCCTCTCTCTCACGCAAACGGTCCCACTGCCTAGCCATCTCCTTTACAGCTCTATCCCTACAAACCAATCCCGAAGGGCGCAAACCACTACCTGTGGCCCAAGCATTTATAATAGGACCAATAACTGGGTCCGCCTTCTGCAAACAAGCCAAATCTACCGGTGAACATCCCGGCAGTGCAGCAACCTCACTAGCACTCACCACCAAGCATTCTGGTGACCTACCCTTTGACTGCAGCTGTAAAACTTGCGGAATCTCTGTTCCCGGGAAAACATTATTCAGGGCCTGTCGAGAGAGTGCGTCAGCATTTTGATTAGTTCTCCCTGGGCGATATTTAAGCACAAAGTTAAACGAGGCTAACTGTGACAGCCACCTCTGCTCCAGGGCACCCAGCTTTGAGGTCTGAAGGTGACAGAGCGGATTATTGTCCGTATAGACAACAAAATCATTTCCCAGCAAATACTCCCTGAACTTATCACATACAGCCCACTTCAGAGCTAAACATTCCAATTTCATGGAGCTATAATTCTCCATGTTCCGCTCTGTCCTCCGCAGACCCCTGCTGGCGTAAGCAATGGGACGACGCCTACCACCCTGCTCCTGGGACAAAACTGCCCCCAAACCCTGATGACTTGCGTCTATCTCGAGAACAAAAGGCTTCTGGAAATCTGCGTATGCCAGAACCGGGGCTGTCACCAACTTTGTCTTCAGAGTTTGAAAGCAGTTCTCACACTCTTCGTCCCATACCGAAACCAAGGGCAACCGTGGGGTCTTGCCCTTTTTCACAGCGCCACTCAATCTAGTTACCAATTCATGAAGAGGTTTAGCCAGTTTCGCAAATCCATCGATAAACCGACGATAATAGCTGGCAAACCCTAAAAAGGAACGAAGTTCTGCCAGGTGCACAGGACGCTTCCAGTCTTTTACTACCGCCACTTTCTCAGGGTCAGTTGAAACTCCCTGCTCCGACACTAGGTGTCCCAAATATTTAACTTGCTTCTGAAAGAAACAGCATTTGCTCAGCTTGATCTTCAGACCCTCCTGCTGTAATCGCTGAAAAACATCCCCTAACCGCACCAAATGTTCCTGTACTGAAGAGGAGAACACAATAAATTTTAAAAACGTTCCAAATGAGTAAATGTAAATGTAATTATATCATCTAAATACAGCAGCAACGAGGAGAACCGCTTATCCCCAAACAACCGTTCCATGAGTCTCTGGAATGTCCCTGGTGCATTACACAACCCAAAGGGCATACGGTTGAATTCAAACAACCCAAACGGGGTACAAAAAGCAGTCTTTGCCTTATCTGCCTCAGCCACTTCAACCTGGTTGTACCCGCTAGTTAAATCTAGGGTAGAAAACCATCTTGCCCCCGTAAGGGCATCCAGAGACTCCTCAATTCTTGGCAGGGGATAAGCATCCTTCCGCGTCTTTGCGTTCAATTGCCGATAGTCAACACACATCCTAATCGTCCCATCCTTCTTCTGTACAAGGACAATCGGAGAAGAGTAAGGACTACTACTTTCCCTTATTACCTTACTGTCTAAAAGCTGTTGAATATGAGAGCGTACACCCTCGTATCGGGCAGGGGGAATTCGTCTATACGGTTGTCGGACCGGTTTATCATCCACTAACGGGATCTCATGTTTAATTACGTCAGTACAGCCTATATCCCCTTCGGTGCTGGAAAAAACAGCCTGATATTTATTCAAAAGCCCCCTTGCCTGCTCTGCTTCATGCACAGTCAGCCCTTCGAACGAGGGCACGTCGATATGGCAGTTAGACAACTGCTCCCCCATTTGAACGGATACTTTGGCACAATAAACATCTTCCGGGCATAATTCGAGTCTAGGCCCTGGAGTGCTTATGACTGTCACTACCTGAACAGAGCCTATAATCTGACGCGGGGCTACCCATACCTCCATACTACCTACATTAACAATGGGTGCATAGACTAACCCTCTCTCTGCATACACCAGGGAGGGGGACATTAGCAAACCCTCCGGAAGAGCCCGTTCTTCAGGCCCTGATGGTTCTAGGAGAAACTCAACCATTGCACCTGAAACTTGGGGGCAGGTAACAGGAACCAGGGTGAGTGTGCCCGCTGCCACCCGAACTGGGGTGTTACCCTGAACTCTAACCTTAAAGGAAGAGCAAGAATTGGACATGGCTTCAATTTTCTGACAGCAGCGAAATGCCTGTTTCCACCCCAAAGTAGCTGATTGTATTTGGGGGATCTTAAAAAGCTCAGCACCATGCTCATTAAACAGGTTAGCATAACATTCTCTGATAATATTCATACCCAATACAGCGGGAATTTTCTCCTTCCGTGCATACATGCTAGGCAAACAGGAATCTTTAACAATCAAAACCCCTTTTCTGGGTAATGTGACCCCAAATAAAATTATATCAAGTTCTACATACCCCACACAAGGAATATCCATGCCATTAGCAGCTTTTAATGCCAACCATGCGCAGTCATGAAGACCCCCCTTACCCAAATCAGAAAAATGTAAATTAAAATAACTTTCTGTTAATGTGGTCACCATAGAGCCGGTATCCAACAAACACATTACATCAACAGATCCCATTTTAACAGTCAATGTTGGACAAGACCCCACCAACCCACAAAGAGGTCCTACATCAGTTTTTGAGCCCAATACCCCCATCTCCAGTGTGTGGCTCTGCACCCGGGGGGATTCTAGTTTTCCGTCAACCCGGCAGACTCAACACCCCCCCTACTGGAACTCACAACAGGTAAAGGCCTAATTGGTATATTGGTGGTACAATATCTTGCTATATGACCAGCTTGGTTGCATTTAATACATATAGGTTGACCATCAGGTGTTCTACGAAACCTACTACCTCTGAGACCTCGATCAATATTATTTGGAGACCCATCAGGGGTACCCAGCATCTTAAGGATCAGATCCAATTGTGCTTGTTGTCGTAAGACCATGTCTTTCAATTCCATAACTTCTGAACTTACGAGACTGTTCTCCTCACACACGGCAATAGCTTGCGTTTCAAATGCGTGCGGGACTACCCTTCCCGGTCTAATTCTTTGGGGCTGTCCTTCCTCCACCCAACGCATTGCCTCTTTACGTAGTTCAAGGAGAGTCAACGACGACTGCTGCCTTACCATTTTCTTTAGTTCCCTACGAAGTGCATGGTCCTGAACATTTTCGCAAAACTGATCTCGCAGAATCACCTGATGATCAGACACCGCCCTAGGGTTAGCTTTTCGCACACTATCCATAAGAGCCATCAAGGCATGAGAAAATTCCTGTAGAGATTCACCCTCTTTTTGCTTTCTATCAAAAAACTGTTGCTGTAAGATTACATAAGAAGAGGAACAAGAATACAGTTCACGCAATACTGCAAATACCTCAGTAGCATTGTCTTTGATTTCCCCAGGCCGGAATTTTATCTCCGTCCGAGCCTCGCCTTCTAGGTGATCGTAAACAAACATGGCTTTGTCCAATTCAGACATATATCTCCCCCTGATACAACTCTCCACCTCCTCGATCCATTCTTCCAACGAAGCGGTACCCGGGAGCCCCTTACCAGAGAATTTAGAACATTTTCTCTCTCTTGGCAAATATATCGCCTGTTCACGTCGCTGTCCCGTAGCTTCTGAGGCCGAGCTCGGACCCCCACTTGCCAACCCCCCTGCTGGAGGTGGTTGTCTTAGTCTTTCATTTTCCATTCGCAGTTGCTCCAACTGTCCTTGTAGTTGTTCCAGCTCTTCCGCCATCACTGCAGCAACCCACTCCGATGTCTCCAGAAACAATCGCCCTCGAAGCTGTCCGCTGTTCCTCCGTATAAAAAAAAAACTAACAAAACAAACTCTCCACTTCCCAGTCTTAAGTACTAAAAAAAAAAAAAAAAAAAAAAAAGGAAAACCCTAATATGACCCTGCCGACTACGCCAAATGTTACCCCGAGCTTCTTCCTGGCATGGGTAGAAAACCCTTGAGCTTTAAAAGTATGCACAAGGGGACAAGGTTTTCCAAAAATATAAGAGTTTATTCAAAGCATCAAAGTTTACTAAGACAAACAGGTAAATTCTCCCGTAGAAGACCAAACATGTAACAAATGTTTTCCTCCCCCCTCTCAATAGATCTAATTTACCTTCGGCCAAACCCAGATACAATTGCGGCCTTAACACAGGACCACTCAAGACCCAAAATAACTCATATGCAAAATCCCAAACTCATAATACACTTCAAATAAACACAAACAAAATAATACCTGCCAAAAACAATAATCACACCAAACCCCGCACAAGAGAGTAGTCCACGGCTGGTGGACGTCAATGTAATATGGAGCGTGTTCTAATGGCCAAAAGAATGAGAGACTGGGAAGGGACGTAAACACACAAATACAATAGACAAAAAGTGAAATCACCTTGCTAGTCGGTCCCCTACACCACAATCATAGCCCACAGCTAGATTGGAAACCTGCGGCACGCAGGTACAGGGACAGACCAGCGAAGGGAAAAACCTAACCGAAACAAAAAACAGGAGTTACAGCGAACAACTCCACCTACTACAAAGAAACACAGAAATACACTTTATAATTCAATAACAATACAAATATTTCCTTTAATCATATTAACCTTTAAAATCCTTTCAACCCTATGTAAAATAGTTGAAATTACCTGCAACACTGTCATCAACACTGGACCAATCTCCTTGATGAAACCACACACCATTACCGACGGTCTATGCCACACTTATCTATCTTAAAAACACATTACCTTAATTGAATAAAGCCACATATCGCCAACACTTAAAATCTCAATCCATACACATACCCGCTCTCTCCAACGGTGTCCGCAACGAATAACAAAATATCCCAGAAATGTTCACATCTGTAGTAACCAAGATTCATGCTTTTAAAGGCTTTGTGATCATAAAAACACAAAGCAACATTCACTTAGCCTACCTGCTTCGGGCCCTAGCCATATGCAAATGTCCTCGAGAGCATACCAAAAAGGCTTCCACACACTTAAGATCCAAACAAAGGGACTGGACCTCATATTTTGGCATCCTCTCAAGTGCCTGCTTATAAACCCCCCACCATGTGCTTGACCACGCCCTACAAGCAAAAGGAGCTAGCTCCCCTGCTACACATAACACACAGAGAACTTTATAGTTGCATACCTTTATCTTTTCAGCATGCGGGGGCGCCAATTTGCCAATTCCCCACACAATGAATGAATGATAGATAATAGATAACCGATTCGCGGCGGCCCAGAGTTTCTTTTTACTGCTCGTGCCGGTGCCGCCCCCCACGTGACATGAAAAAATGCCGCCCCGGGCGACTGCCCGGTTCGCCCGTGCCTAAAACCGCCACTGTTAACACTGTTAAATTACGAACTTGTGTTCTAAAACTGAGGAGCAAACACTTTGCCTAATGAGCCAGTTGGTGGCAGATCGACACCATTTATAATTTTTCTCGGTCGCTGTGGTGCATTTCTCAGATCACACTAACGTTTCTCAAAGCGTCTTATTAAAGTATATTCTGTTGTTTCTTGCATTATCTATTGTTTATGCCACGTAGATCATAACACATTAGGCCTATAGGCGTACTGATTCTAATTGGTTAATTAATTGGTCGTAGGTCTACTCCCCCCAAAACGTTCCAGGGCTAGATCTGTGAGTTATTGTGGGGGTTGGTACAACAAAAGAAACATAAAAAAACATTCCATCTGTGAAACCAGCTGTAAAAACTTTAAATCCGGGACCCACCGGTATCTGAAGACTATTTTTAATAGAAAGGTAGGGGGAAATATGTGTAGCACAAGGGCACTATAAACACTGGAAGATTAAGATGCCCAATCAACATCACCTGACTACGCCACCCTGAATCCCTCTCAGGGAGAGTTAAGTTAAATTATGGACACAGATTCATTGTGTGCTTTATAAAAAAGGAATAGAGACGAGTTTCTCAAATAGTACAAAATTCACAATTTATTGTTTGCAATTGAAATCAAATTGTAACTATATACACGAGCATAGATGAAAGCAGCCTACAAACAAGGCACACAGGTGTACGTCACTTTAGAGGCAATAAATACGGAATGAGTTATAGCAGCAACAATTACCTTCTTGAGTCTCAACCAGAAAACAAAGCCAGTGCAAACAACTGCTTCCTGGTCTTATAAAGCACCTGGGAATCTAATCATGTGCACAACTCCGCCCCTACGGAAATGCTCTTAAGGGGGAAATGCTCTTAAGGGGGAAATGCCACTTTTCCCCCTGCTACATATGCATTTAATTTCAGTAGTTTCATGAACAGTAGCTTGCTATATTTAAATGCCCATAGAGCTGCAATATTTTGGCAAAAATCATAATTCTTATTAATCCCCTTGATATTACAACATATTTTGAGGTAAATGCATACAATATTTTCATAAAACATTCAAAACAACTAATAAATAACAAAAATTGATCACTGTTGTAGTCTCCAGTAACTTTAGTACGTACTTATTTTGTTCAAATTAAATGATTAAAAACGTAATTTCGGAAATCGTAAAAAAAGTTTAATGTATTTTGGAGTAGGGATTGAACGATTCACCTCGAGCCGGTTGAAAATCGATTATAAAATGTGATGAATCAAGCTGGTTGTATTTGAATCGCAATATATGTTTTGAACAGCAGAGGCCGCTGGCTACTGCAAACTTGCGTTCATATTCTGGCCTCTTATGGCTCTACACATCATGCATGAATTAATGAATTACGTACTGAATTTCGTTTTATGTCGAATTTAACACAGAAGACTGTGATAATGCTGCTGAAAAGAAAACATAAACTAAAAGAAAATTGTTAAAATATTAACTAATTTTGTTACTGTTGTTTGCTGAGAAATTATGCAAAGTGTAATTTTATCGAAATGCTAATTAATAAAACGAATACATTGTGAATAAGTATTAAACAAGTAAAACAAACAGTAAAAATAAAACAATCTTGTTTTATGTTTGTTTTATTTAACGATTCACCAAAAGAGTTTATGGCTCACAAGCAATATGTTTCTGATCCTGGTCTAACAGTATTAAATTGAAAGGAAGAAACATTTAATATGAGCTCATCGTCATCATCAGCTGGCACTTGAGTCTTAAAAAGGAACACATAAGTCATTGTACAAAAGTTGATTTCTTGATTACTAATACTTAGACTTTATAATGTATTGAATCACACAATTAACAACAATTAATCTGAGAAATCTTACATTCACAAAAACACACACATACTTTCCCAATGATAAATACCATGAGGTTCTTTTGCCCTCCTCTTTTATGTGGGACATGCTTCAGAAACTCTGATACTTCTCCCTGAACCTCTGGCATCTTTGCATGTTTAAATGCCCGCAGGCAAGCTCCTGAAAATAATCAATAAGACATAAATAAGACACTGCTGACATTAGACATCATTTACTAGGTGTTTATATAACAAGTTAAATTATTCATGTACTGTGTTTGACCCTTTTTTGTGTTTTTCTTATTTCCCCCTGTAAAGCTGCTTTGGAACAATGTACATTGTGAAAAGCGCTATATAAAATTGAATTGAATTGAATTGAATATAACATTAGCAATACAAATATAAAAAAATATTTAAAATATATAATTAAATTATTTAGTTTATTAAATGCTTTTTAATGCTTTACATTTCATTATTTTTATTTATTTTAACCCTTACAATCCTGACGTCCTCAGAAGAATCTCTATTATGGACTACATTACAGAATAGCATTACATGAATATTACACAACGGTTTAATTGTTTAATTAAATAAATGGTACATTTGTTTAATTATTTATTGTGTGTGAATCGTGGTTTGTAAAAGCCATAGCACTGGTAAAATATAAAACCATGGTTTTGACAATAGTGCTCAGTAGCCTACTCAAAATAAAAGGGGTTACTACACTTTTACCACAAAAAAACATTGTTAGATTGACTAGTGCATGTGCTGCATTCAAAACAACAAGAGGCCAAACAACTGTAATTGTTTGTTGTTGGATTTGTTTTTCTTTATTTGAATATAACCCCTCTTTATGGCCCACAGTTTGTGGAGCCCTGATATAAATGACCCTTTTGAAGACTAATGAAGGCATAATATGAGATTAGTGTAGAGGGTTTAGGCATGATACAAATTGGGTTAAAGGTTAACACAATTATTCAGAATTAAATACAATATCCAGGGTTGTATTTAGTTTGCAATGTGGTTTATAGTTATCTTATTGGTTCTGATAAATGCTATTTCTTCAAGCGATCGATATCCATTCGTTCAGCACCACAGCAATGGACAGCACCTGGTAACGTGGTGCATAAGAAAGTGACCTAGGCTATTTCAGTGAACACGCCTAGAAAGGTTTACCTGTAGTAACGGTGCACCTGTAGTTAAAGTGTACCTGTAGTTAAGGTGTACATGTAGCTACGGTGTACCTTTAGAGCATTCGTAGCAGGCCAAGAGACTAGAAATCGGGAAACGCAGCCCAGCTCATTTGCAGAGACTCAACGAACTGAAATGGGTGTGGCAGACAAAGGAGAACATAGGGTATTTTTTCCTGTAGATGGCGTTAGCAGTAAAAAGGTTTCTTCTCGTTTCCTCGCCTCTTCGTCATTCAGGCCGTGACCCTGGAAACTGATCGAGCCACCTTGAACGACAGCTTCATTTAAATGCCCCACGCGGAGACGAGGAACAAAGAGAATATGGGGGTTTCATGACGAATGTATAGGAGATAATGTAACTTATTTTATTAGAAATGGGAAGCACTCGGAGTTTAAAAGTCTGAGCGACATCATAAGAGCGGCAATCACAGGATACGCATCGATAATTTCGCAGGTGAGCAAAACTGTTAATTTTTTTTTACAATTTAAGTCAGTGCGCTGAAAGTTACTCTTGAACTAAGCAATAATTGACGATTGACTGTTGATTTACTTGGAAATAATGTGCTTTCAACATGGTAACTGTCATTGTAACACGCATTAAGCACCACGTGTGTAGACAGCGGAGGTGTTGTAACAATTTATAAAGGGCATGCATTCACTTCACTTTCCCATGTGAGCGTTAGTGCTGTCTGCAGTTTGAAATTGTTTTCTCTTGTGATGTAGTGTGAGTGATTTGATTTGATTTGATTCAATTTATTGTCATTACACACATACAAGTACAGTGCAACTTATTGGCGGAGTATTCACTATGTAATTTAACTTGGGGCCCCTGTGGTATAGGTGTTATCTACATATCTACATCTTATTTTTAGCTTATTCTGATTCTTTGCCAATTCCACTTATTTGTTAGCTATTTTTTGATTATTGTTAAATAAATATTATGTACAGAGAAAAAAACTGTGGTTGGTGCTTCATGTTGAGTCATCGTCATCTCTAATGAAATGTTGGGGTTACACATAATTTACTCTGCTAATTAACATCATCAATGGAGAATCAGTCTTATCAAAGCGTACATTGCAAATCTGCCACCTCTCACACCTGCCGCAAATTTCAATAATTCAAGGGAAAATGTTTGATGGATGCGTCAAATATTACCAATGCCAGTACATCAGTAGGGTTGCCATCCATCTTTTCAAAATATGAATTTTCCCATATTAAACGAAGTGTCACAGTGTCCCAAGAAAAATATCAGAATAGCTCCAAATCAGCTGACAGAGAGTCCTAGGCAGGGATCCTGTTTGAGGTGTGTCGATTAGGCTTGAAGCCAAACTCTAGGACAGTGGCCCTCAGGAGATCCCGGATGTATGGCCTATGACTTCAGTGTTTCTCTGTTGACTGAGATTATGATCATTGATTGACGCTTTTTCCTCCCTTCAATTATGAAATACCAGATATGAAATATCTGGACCTCTCGGACTCTGTGACTTGAGTTCTGACTGAAAAACACACTGGCGATGATGTACAGCCAATGAAAGAATTCGCTTTATTGGCCAAGTGTATGCAATTATCAATTAAATAATTAAAACAAGAGGTAATAGCATTCTACTACTACTACTACTAATAATAATGTTGTATTCATGTACAGATTTGTGAAGTTACTTAAATAGCTTTTTGTCATTAATAGTGGTTTGTTAATAATTATTTACTCACCTGTGATAAGACCCATAAGGGGAAGGTCCTGAAACACCTTTTTTTCCTTTTCTTGCTCCATCCATCCATCCATTTTCTTCCGCTTATCCGGGGCCGGGTCTAAGCAGAGATGCCCAGACATCCCTCACCCTAGACACTTCCTCCAGCTCTTCCGGGGGGACACCGAGGCGTTCCCAGGCCAGCCGGGAGACATAGTCCCACCAGCGTGTCCTAGGTCTTCCCCGGGGTCTCCTCCCGGTCGGACGGGCCCGGAACACCTTCCGAGGAAGGCGTCCAGTAGGCATCCGTAACAGATGCCCAAGCCACCTCAGCTGACCCCTCTCGATGTGGAGGAGCAGCGGCTCTACTCCGAGCTCCTCGCGGGTGACCGAGCTTCTCACCCTATCTCTAAGGGATCGCCCAGCCACCCTGCGGAGGAAGCTCATTTCAGCCGCCTGTATCCGGGATCTTGTCCTTTCGGTCATGACCCAAAGCTCATGACCATAGGTGAGAGTAGGAACGTAGATTGACCGGTAAATTGAGAGCTTCGCCTTGCGGCTCAGCTCTTTCTTCACCACGACGGACCGGTACATCGACCGCATTACTGCAGAAGCTGCACCGATCCGTCTGTCAATCTCCCGTTCCCTCCTCCCCTCACTCGTGAACAAGACCCCGAGATACTTAAACTCCTCCACTTGAGGAAGGAACTCTCCACCAACCTGAAGTGGGCAAGCCACCCTTTTCCGACTGAGGACCATGGCCTCGGATTTGGAGGTACTGATTTTCATTCCAGCCGCTTCACACTCTGCTGTAAACCGTCCCAGTGCATGCTGAAGGTCCTGGTTTGAAGGGGCCAACACGACGACATCATCCGCAAATAGCAGAGACGAGATCGTGTGGTCCCCAAACCTGACACCCTCCGGCCCCTGGCTGCGCCTCGAAATTCTGTCCATAAAAATTACGAACAGAACCGGTGACAAAGGGCAGCCCTGCCGGAGTCCGACATGCACTGGGAACAGGTCCGACTTACTGCCGGCAATGCGAACCAAGCTCCTGCTTCGGCTGTACAGGGACCTGACAGTCCTTAGCAAAGGACCACAGACCCCATACTCCCGAAGCACCCTCCACAGGATGCCGCGAGGGACACAGTCGAATGCTTTCTCCAAATCCACAAAACACATGTGGATTGGTTGAGCAAACTCCCATGCACCCTCCAGCACCCTGTAGAGGGTGTAGAGCTGGTCCAGCGTTCCACGGCCTGGACGAAAACCACACTGTTCCTCCTGAATCCGAGGTTCTACTATCGGCCGTATTCTCCTCTCCAGTACCCTGGCATAGACTTTCCCGGGAAGGCTGAGAAGTGTGATCCCCCTATAGTTGGAACACACCCTCCGGTCCCCCTTCTTAAAAAGAGGGACCACCACCCCGGTCTGCCATCCCAGAGGCACTGTCCCCGACCGCCACGCGATGCTGCAGAGGCGTGTCAGCCAAGACAGCCCCACAACATCCAGAGACTTGAGGTACTCAGGGCGAATCTCATCCACCCCCGGTGCCCTGCCACTGAGGAGTTTCTTGACTACCTCAGTGACTTCGGCTTGGGTGATGGACGAGTCCACCTCTGAGCCCTCAGCCTCTGCTTCCTCAATGGAGGACGTGACGGTGGGATTGAGGAGATCCTCGAAGTACTCCTTCCACCGACCGACGACATCCCCAGTTGAGGTCAACAGCCTCCCACCTCCACTGTAAACAGCGTTGGTAGGGCACTGTTTCCCTCTCCTGAGGCGCCGGACGGTTTGCCAGAATCTCTTCGAGGCCAGTCGATAGTCCTTCTCCATGGCCTCACCAAACTCCTCCCAGGCCCGAGTTTTTGCCTCCACAACCACCCGGGCAGCAGTCCACTTGGCCTGCCGGTACCTGTCAGCTGCCTCAGGAGTCCCACAAGCCAACCAGGCCTGATAAGACTCCTTCTTCAGCTTGACGGTTTCCCTTACTTCCGGTGTCCACCACCGGGTTCGGGGATTCCCGCCTCGACAGGCACCGGAGACCTTACGGCCACAGCTCTGAGTGGCCGCTTCGACAATGGAGGCGGAGAACATGGTCCACTCGGACTCAATGTCTCCAGCCTCCCTCGGGATCTGGTTGAAGCTCTGCCGGAGGTGGGAGTTAAAGATCTCTCTGACAGGAGACTCGGCCAGGCGTTCCCAGCAGACCCTTACAGTACGTTTGGGTCTGCCGAGTCTGTTCAGCTTCCTCTCCTGCCATCGGATCCAACTCACCACCAGGTGGTGATCAGTTGACAGCTCCGCCCCTCTCTTAACCCGAGTGTCCAAAACATATGGTCGCAGGTCAGATGAAACGACCACAAAGTCGATCATCGACCTGCGGCCTAGGGTGTCCTGGTGCCACGTGCACTGATGGACACCCTTATGCTTGAACATGGTATTCGTTATAGACAAACTGTGACTAGCACAGAAGTCCAATAACTGAATACCGCTCGGGTTCAGATCAGGGGGGCCGTTCCTCCCAATCACGCCCCTCCAGGTGTCACTGTCGTTGCCGACATGGGCGTTGAAGTCCCACAAGTAGGACGACGGAGTCCCCAGTCGGAGCACTTTCCAGCACCCCTCCCAGAGACTCCAAGAAGGTCGGGTACTCTGCACTGCCGTTCGGCCCGTAGGCACAAACAACAGTGAGAGACCTAACCCCGACCCGTAGGCGCAGGGAAACGACCCTCTCGTTCACCGGGGTAAACTCCAACACATGGCGGGAGAGCTGGGGGGCTATAAGCAGACCCACACCAGCCCGCCGCCTCTCACCATGGGCAACTCCAGAGTGATGAAGTGTCCATCCTCTCTCTCTCGAGGAGTGTGGTTCCAGAGCCCAAGCCATGCGTAGAGGTGATCCCGACTATCTCTAGTCGGAACCTCTCAACCTCCCGCACCATCTCAGGCTCCTTCCCCGCCAGCGAGGTGACATTCCACGTCCCTAGAGCTAGCTTCCGTGTCCAGGGATCGGGCTGTTGAGGCACTCTCCTCCGACTGCCGCCCGATCCACAATGCACCGACCCCCTATGGTCCCTCCCGCACGTGGTGAGCCCACGGGAAGGCGGCCCCATGACGCTCCTTCGGGCTGAGCCCGGCCGGACCCCGTGGGGAAAGGCCCGGCCACCAGGCACTCGCATACGAGCACCGACCCCGGGCCTGGCTCCAGGGTGGTGCCCCGGTTGCGCCATACCGGGTGACGTCACGGTCCTTGTTTTTGTAAACATCATACGGGGTTTTTGAACCACTCTTAGTCTGACCCGTCGCCTAGGACCTGTTTGCCTTGGGAGACCCTACCAGGGGCATATAGCCCCCGACAACATAGCTCCTAGGGTCACTCGGGTACTCAAACCCCTCCACCACGTTAAGGTGGCGGTTCAAGGAAGGGCCTTTTCTTCCTTTCAGGCTGAATTTAGACCACAGCATATTGGTCCCGAATGCCCGCAAAATCCTTCGGACTGATTGGCCAACTGTCCCAGAGCAGAGTCTTGCACTGAACGACATCTGTATAGACAAAAAATAATTTCCAGTATTTGTGATATTTTTAGTATTCTTCATGGATTGAAATGTTATGTCATATGTTTATATTCCTATTCTTATATAGAAAGGTAATCACCATCGATTTTCTAAATGGCCGTTCTTTGCTGAGCTTTAAACTAAATGTTGACAGATCTTCTTCTGTCTGCATCTGCTCCACATTTACAGGTTCTTCTAACACCTGTTGCTGGTTATGTTGCATGATTACTTCTCGCAACTGACGCACCTCTGCTAAAACTTGATCGAGTTTTTGGAAAGGAAGTCTGAGAAAAAAAAACATTCAAATTCTTCTTGTTTGCACTGTATGATAAAGTCAAGGTAAACTCAAGTTAATGTAACAAAAGTAATCAGCTTGCACTTCATGAGTCCTTTGGGGTGTTGTTTCAGAGGGTGCTGTTGATGATGCTAAAAATAAGTTTAAAATCCAAAAGGTAAAATAAGAAATCAAAAACTTTGGATTTGGATTAACTGAGATTCATGTTAATATCATCAAAAGAGCCAGTAGATACAGTGGAGAAATATACAGTATATATAGTATTTGATACCTGCTAATTATGTAAATTTGCCATCTTGCAAATAAATGATGGGTCTGTATTTCTGTGGTAGGTTTATTTTAACTGATAGAGAAAGAATATCAACAAACAAATTCCAGAAAAAAACATTTTATAAAGGTAATAAAATTGATTTGCATTTAAGTGAGTAAAATAATGTTTTTTCTGGACTTTTGGTTGATATAATGTTTCTTTATATTCAAATAAATCTACCATCAATATGATAGACCTTTTATTTCTTTGTAAGTGGGAAAACCTCGAATCATTTTCTCCACTGTATATCCTACTTTGTTTACATATATGTAACTATAATTAATATGTGAATTTATTAATCAGCCTCATGTTAGAGCATGTCAGTTTAAAACTGTGCTTATTTACAGATCAAATTGCAAAACTCACAATCTTTGACATTTGGTTAATCATTGCCATAATGTTTTTCTTTGGCAATGATTGCTTTGATATTCATTGCTACTGTACTGAAACAAAATTATTTAAGACTTACTTGATGGACAATGGGTGGGAGCTTTTCTGTCTGTTGATTGAATGAAAAATATTTAGTAGTTTTGTATATATTGTTTATTTATTCGTTTTAGGAGGCTACTTACTGTCTTGAGACAATGGCTCATGATGTCTGTTTGCCATGAAGACAGGAGCTTGAGGTTTATTTCCAGGCACACTTTTAATCTTAGGCTGCTTTGCTGGGGAGACTAAAGGGGAGACCCTTTTAAGGAGAATTGGAACTAAATGCATCATGTGTAACACATATATCATCACACACAAGCCATGTAAGTAACACACATAACCCCTAATGTAACATAACTATATGAAGGGCTAGATTTTAGTGGGGTGGTAAATGGATGGCATAGCCCTTCTTGAAGAAAATGACAAAAAACATCCCCTCTTTAACCCCCCTCCTGTCCAATTTATAACGATATAATATGACAATATACATTTTATAATGGAAATCATTTGTAAATCTTCAAATATTTGATCACACCACCTTCCCTTGAAATTTTTCACGATTTGACCACCTTTATGGTTGGTTGTATAAATCTAGAAAAAATGTAATAGATTTTCAACTGTTCTCAAATGGTTTAAGTTTTAAAATCAAGAACATTTTTTATTATTAAATAGCCTGTTGAACTTTGTTATATTAACAATGTATTTAATTTATTTACCATCCTCTGTTTCACTTTCAAAGCGGCTTGGTCTCTTGTGAGGTCTTCTAAATCTGGGAGTCTCCATCAGTTTCGACATTTGACAACTCCTCAGCACGCTTCAGGTAATTCATGGCTTTATGATAATTTGCTAAAAATATATTTATATATGATTAAATGATGAACTAAACATTTAAATATGTATATACTGTGTACCAACACACACACACACACACACACACACACATATATAGGGACAGAGCAGAGGCACATTTTTTGTTATTTTAGGTTTTTATGTATTCAGGTTAGAGTGATATAACTAATAATGGCTTAAAGTGCATATTTAGTATTCATATCCAAATTGGCAGAACGTTTTAGGGATTACAGTTCTTTATAACTCTATATAGCTCTCCCCTTTTCAAGTGACCAAAAGTAATGGGAATGTTTTTGTTACATAATTTCCTCATAAATTAAACATGTTAAATGTCCCGAAATTTATAATAGGTGTAGATTTTCATTTGAAAGATGTTGCTGTGAGCCCACATCATGTGGTTCAGGAAGATCTCCATGCAAGTGAAACTAGCTTTAAACATTTTTTTTTATAGAAATTAAACTTGCATCAAACTGCATAAGACTAACGGGAATACAAATGATGGCTTTGAATATATCATGATATAAACAGGCAACATCTTAATTCAAATTGTGTTCAGGCAGTGGGATTTCATTTCCATGTATGGCTCCCTAGAGCACTGGCTCACTGGTGTTTTCTGCTCATTGTAATTGAAGACAGAAGCATCATGAGTAAATCTTCACTTGTCTCATTATGGTGAAATATGCCATCATCCACCACGTTAAATTGACATCCAGATTTTTCTCAGAATGTACTAAATTGTTCATTTGAATGTTTTTGCTATCTGTCTCATGAATTTGGCTTTGTTCTTGAGACTTCTGTATCACTTGCTTTACAGCAACAGCTTCCAAATGCAAACACCAAACCTAGAATAAGTTCCAGACCTTAACACGATTAATTTATGAAGAAATTATTTAACAAGAAGCTCATACCCGTCCATAAAACAGCTTTTGATTTACCTGTAACATTACTTTTGATCATTTGAAAAAGAGGGTGCTACATATTAAAGACCTGAAACCCTTCAGCCAATAAAAATGTGAAAACCCTCTAAATAGAGATGAGAGTGTGCTCTTTAAGCCAATATTAATTATATAACCATATGAATACATTTTGGTTAATAACTAAAATAACCAAGAGTGTGCCTCTGTCTCAATACTTGTGTGGCAAAATGATTTTCTGATGACACACACACTCAATAAAAAAATATAATTAGCCATTATTGCATAAGTGTGACAATAGTCTCTGCTCAACATAGAGATCTGGTCACCATCTAGTCCCCATTTAGTCCATCTATTGTTACATGGATAAAAAGAAAAAAAATTAACAGACTAAATCCATCAGATATGTTGCAGCGTGTTTAAGATGCTTACCTGCAAAGTTACAGTTAGGGTTGGGTATCGAGATACGGTTCCAAATTTCAAAGAAACGGAACCGAAAGGATGCATTTCGTTTCTTTTTATCGATTCCTGACTTTTTCAGTCACTCGCGAACGGCAGTTTAATCTGTCTGCCAGGACCTGTGACAAAGACCTTATCTCACGCACATGCGCAGTTCATTACCATCGGTACTATGAATGCAGCTAACGTTAACTTTTTTTGTTAAACTTTGTGAAAAACATAATAGCATTGCCTCATGTGTTGTATCTGGCAATGCTATTTTTTGCTCTTTCCAAAAAATAATGGAAACTGAACAGAGAATCGATCAGAAGAACTGATATGCAGAATCGCAATCCTAACCGGAATCGCTAAAATTAAAACGAAACCATACACTAAAGAACTGGAAAGTTTTAGGCATTCTGTGAAGTTGGGATGCTTTCAAAAATAATGTTAAGCTTTATTAACTAAATCAAATCAATATTGAGTGTAACCACTCATTTGGTGTGAAGCAGCTACTTGACACATGCACACAGTTTTTCAGGCTTTGCAGGTAAGTTTCTTAAAATGTCTTGAGACATTGTTTTTCTGGATTTGGTCTGTCTCATTTTTTTCTCTTTCTTAATGTAATAATAGACACGACCAGATCTCTGTGTGGAGCACTGGCTGTTGTCACACTTCCACACCGCACTGTATATATATATATATATATATATATATATATATATATATATATTTAAATATATTCTTTTTAAATAACAGAGCAAGAACATCAAAGTCTAAGGACTAAAAACAAATGTTACCTGTGCTGTGATTTTATACCAATTTATACCAGACTAGTTTGCCATGTGCTTAGTGTGCCATCAGAAATTCTAATCAGAAACTTAATCGTTTACTGATCACTTGTTGTGTGTTGCACATACATATAATATTAGCTTTTAACTCTTACTTGTAAATGAATTTTCAATAATTCTTATCTTAAAGAGCTTCCAAGTCGTCTTATCTGGAAGTTCTCCCTTTTTTGCCTTCTTTGATGGTTCAGATGGAGGCCAATAGCAGCCTAAAATCTGTTTGGTCATTTAGACAAGTACCACAAAGCATTCAAAATGTGTAATGGCTTCTTCACTATATATACAGTATATATTCTTTGTTTTCACCATAAAATCTAAAAATAACAATACTTACATTTCCATTTCCCACAATCCATTTTCTGCAAACAACGACAACAGTCTTCTCCTCTTCAAATTCAACCACAGCATAGGTAATCATCTAGAAAATATAATTTGGTTATTAAAAATTTACATTTTGTAGGGCATATGTGGAATGGTTTAAATTGATAAACTTACAAATGTTTGATACAAGGTTGCAAGATTTCCTGAATAAAGTCATGATATTCAAAATGTAAAGGGTTTTACAAAATCATGATTTAGATTTTACTGATTGACGGAGGTGTTGCATGTTTTCTTGTGGTATCGACGTTCACAATTTTCACAGGATTGAGCTTTGTCCTTGATCCGTGTGTAATATGTAGAGAAATATAATCTTGTTCTCCTCACCACTGTCAATCATGATTGCTTGTGATTTAAGGTCAGATTTGAATACCCTCCGAATTGTTGTCTCTTTTGCTTTGCCAACATATGAACCAACAATGCCAGAGTCGCAGGGGTCTGTGTAGAGGGGACCCGTCTTATCGTAGACCCTACATAGGAGTGATTGTTTTTCAAGTCCATCATCTTCAATTACCTCAAAGAAAGTCTGCTCGGCTCCAAAAACATTGTTGGGTCTTGTGCACTTGATCCTCTCCTCCACCAGTGTGGTCTTGGGAATGTTTTGCCCTTCAAGAATCCTTCTTGTAACCTGAGCCAGTGGATTTCGTCCAGAGTGGACCATTCTTTTAAGCTTCTGATTGAAGTTTTCAAATGCGAAAGCACTGCACTTGTCCAGCCCCTCAAACTGTTTTGCAACATCTGCAATATGTAGCATCTGATGGACATTGTAAACAAGGAAACTCTCTCCATAAAGTTCTCTGCACTGTTGTACGAAATATTTCAGGATATCACTTGCGTATTGCCAGTGTTTCTTGGCGAGTTCTGGATGGACAAGAATGCACATGGCAGTGGAAAAACACATGAAGTTGTCATACAGCTCTTGTTTGAGAAGTCCTTGTAGGACAACCTTTCCTGTGTACAACATGAATTGTCGGAACTCAGTCGCTTTCCATCTATCAATTTCTTTCCATCCTCTGGGGCGTCTGGCAAACACATTTGGAATGCTGGTTTTAAGGATTTCTAGCTTCTCATTTAAAATACTTATTTGTCCAGCAGACATTCTTGTCTCTCTTGGCCCTTGCATCCATGTCAGGATAAGTTTTTTCATCACTCCAAGGCAAGCTTGATGCATGTAATCAATCGGAAAGCAGGACACCATATCAATATTTAGCTGGCAAAGTGGAGTTTCGTGTTCCCCATCATGGTGTTCCTCCTGCTGCCTCTGTCTGAAAGACCTGTCGGTACGCAACTGTAGAGTTTCCACCTGCTGAAATGTCATGCGCCCTAGCCACTGACCTTTCTGAATGCATCGGTCACATCCATAATGCCCAGAGAAGTATTTAATGGATTTGATGAAGGCCTTGGCAGGTGCATCACAGATGATGCAGTTCATTTTTACTGGGAAGTGTTTTCCGTTGTACCACAGACCCTCTTTCTCCAATTTCATTATTTCCTCAACTGTGTCACATAAAAAGTCCAAATTGCTGGGTTTTGAATTTCCACATGTTAATGCCACTGGGATACATCCGTAGGTTTCAGATTGGTGCTACAAAGAACTGGCCAAAGGCATGTTTTTGAACTTTTAAATAGTGGGAGGCCATCAACATTAAGTCTTAACTCCAAGACATGCATCCTTTCAGTCATCTCTACATTGTATATTTGCATGTGGTTTTTTAACATTTTCTCTACTCCAAAGTAGAAATACTCCATTCCTGATTTCTTCTGAATATTCACAATTTTTGGAGTGTCAAACAAGGTTCGGGAACAGGATGGAAGATCAGTTGATCCATGTTTCCTCAGCAGTTTCAGAAGACTATCTACAGCATTGTGGACAATTCCATTTCCCAGGCTCCAATATTTAATGTCACTGGCCATATTTGAGGTTGAGCTATCAATAATGGCAGAATCATGATCTGAAAACTCTCCTGCAGTATCTGAATCTTCAGAAATGTGTTCTGTTTCAAAGATAGGGTTTTCAATGTCAACATCCTCCAGTGGTTCATGTTCCTTGTGTTTATCTGTGGCTTCCCACATATTTGTGTCAGTAGTTTCATTCTCTGTATCGGTCAATAAAAGTTCTTCACTCTGTGTATTTTCCTTTGTTCTCTGTTGTTTAATAAGTCTTTTGAAAGTAACCCTTTCCCTGTCATACTCTCTCTTCTTTTTATTCCTGTCCATGTCTTAAATTAGAGTGAGGGAGAGAAAGAGAGAGAGCGTCTTAATGAACTTAAAGGACTAGTTCAGTCACACATGGAAGTCATCATTTACTCTCCCTCAGTAAAGGTTAGTTAAGTGTTCTTTAGGCTGCTAAGAAATGAGTAGTGCTAAAATGGTTCTGTGGGATTGCTTTGAGAAGCTTTTTGTTTTTGTCATTTGTAGCCTTTTTGCTATTTTCAAAGTGAAGTATATAAGTGTTGATGAATAATTTATTACAACATTAAACCATTTTTAGCTGGTCAAAATACTAAAGTAATTTGTTTAAATGTTTTGCTATGGTGTGTTAGTAGGAAACATCCAGAAGAGCTGTGGCAACGTCTCCACGATGCTTTAAGAAACCACAAAGCTACAGTATTGTTAAAAGTTTTAGGCACTTTAGTAAAAATGCTGTAAAATGAGGAGGCTGTCAAAAATATTGTCATAAATAGATTTTATTTATCAATTAACTTGTATTAACTAAATAAAATCAATATTTGGTGTGTCCATTCTTTGTGGTTAAAGCAGATTATGCCCTAGGTGCAATTGTGCATTGTTTTTCATGTAGCTTTGCAGGTAGGTCTCTTGAAGCATCTTGGAAATGTTGCCACAGTTCTTCTGGATTTTATCTGTCTCAGATTGTTCCGTTTCTTCATATCAGACAGACTGTATGATGATGAGATCGGATCTCTGTTTGGAGCACTGGCCGTGGTTTATTTATATTGTCCTGGATTATTACAATTAATGTCAAAAGAAATATTTGGAAATGTAAGATGATATTTCCTACTAACACAATATATCCTACTAAAACAATATAGTAAAAGTTAAAAATAAGATGCGAGTAACTTTAATATCATAGAGAAAATTAATTGGCTATGTTAATTAATTTACACTTTACAAGATTGCCATATGTTTAAACCCTTAAGTATAATTTCTAAATAAATGCATTTAACTCTTGTGAGCCATTCAGAGAGAATATGTCAAGGTTAAGAATATTGACAGGACTTGTGATTTAGTGTATTTTCACAATCAAAATGTACTTACTGCTTAGATGTGAGTGACTGGTGGATCTAAAGCGATCCAAAACGACAGCTGAAATGAAATAAATAAGAATGTAAGTTTATGAAAGCTTTACTGGTGTAGACAACAGTTAAACTTGTTAGTGTAGCTCAAGGTCATGATAACCCTGTGTGCTAATAAAAACATCGCTTTTGACTCGGTCTGTTACAGAGGAACTAGAGTGTCTCTGACTAAATCTATTAGGAAAAAACTATTAATACTAAGGTTTTTTGTTTCCAACATTCTTCAAAATAGCTTCTTCTGAGTTCTGCACAAGAAAGGAAGTCATACATGTGTGAAATCAAAAGAGGAGATGATGAGTTTGCATTTTTGATTGAACTGTCCTTGTAAGTGTACATTGGTTGAGCGTGGAGACGGGACTTCAGTGTGAGGTTTTTATGTGCAAAAGGGACTTACTGGTATTGAATGTAAACGGCGATCTAAAGCAGTCCGAAACGACAGCTGAAATGAAAGAAATATGAGGAAGAAATATGAGTTTATCATAGTGTTACTGAAAAGGAAAATCATATCATATGAAAATCAACTCCAAAGTGGTTACAAATGTATTTCTATTTATACACATACCAGATGATTATTTCATCCAACTTCAGATAAAACTTAAACCTGCACATGAATGCTTGCATGCAATATAAGCGGGTAACTGTAAGGGACTATAGGATTCCCATTCCCACATAATAAAACTGGACATATCATCAAACTCCAAACATATGCAGTACATGCGGTGCAATGATTGGTGCATATGAACTGTGGGCGGTGGCTTGTGCAGCAGAGGAATAAGTGCAAAGGGGAGAGTTTACCTCAGTGAGTGTGGGTCAGTCAGTCACAGTTTAATTTAACTGTAGTCTCAAATAAATCATTGTTATTCGTCAAATTTGATATATCTGGAACGAGTTTGTCTCGTATAAAAACAAATGCTCTACCTTTAGAAGGCAGAGCCTACATTTTATTTGATTATTTATGAGTGAAAGTGGCTGTTATGTATTTTGTTTTGGGAAAAATTCTGTCAGAAAAAAATAAACTGAAACCTTTACAGTTACAGTAATAAGACGATTTTTGACATAAAATGAAACAGCAGTAATATTTCTAAATGGGTTATTCTCAACATTTTTCAAATACATTTCAATAAAATCAGTTTAAATAAAAAACAATTACCTGAGAAAAACTCTCTGGCGATCTGACTCGGATACAGCTGGAGCTGAGCTGTGCGCGTGCTGGGTACAGACCCCAACTCATGCGCCGGTTGGTTGTTTTTTCGCGGTTACTGCACCAGACTAATAATTTAACGTTATGACAGTTAAAGCTACAAATACAAAAAGTATTGATTTTAGTAAAATGAATACCTTAATATTTTACATTATTTTCAATGAGTATTTTAGTTTTCAGCTATTTTGCTGTGTTTTTTTAAATGCATTTTATTTAATTGTAGTTTAGAAACTGCAAAAAAAAACTGGAAAGTTTTTAAACATTTAATTTATTAATAAAAATAAAAATCTAATTTAAGTGAATTTGAAATAAAATATGTATTTAGTAACAAATAAGAAAATAATTCACATGCATAACATTGAGCGATGTGAATAAATTGTTAGAGACACTGACAACGTTTAGTTTCATGAAAGTGTGTTCCAATTGTCATGGTGTATGTCCGCCACCCAGTGGCCATTTTCCAGTATTGAAGTCTGCGCAGTGTTGAGATCTAGATCGCCTAGTTTCGGTTCACAACACGAACAAACTTTGCTTGGAGAAATCTAAACCTGTAAGTTTATTTACTCTCTGTTAGCGTTCATATTATGTGTTAACATGATATTGATTCTTTAATATAAAACAATTTTAACACTTAAAAAACGTGTCACAAAAGTTACCGTTTGGTCTTCGTTTTAACACAATTTATGTTTTAAACTATTTTGTAAAACATAGCACTCAGGTAATTTTTCTTAAGTTTTAAAAACCTTTTATTTTAGTTGCATAATTTTTTTAATGGGTGTGGTTTTTAAAAACGTTGTACTGCAACATTATCTAATTGTAACCAAAATGCAACGTTGTTAAATGTTGTAACTAGGTTATATTTTAGTTGCATATTTTTTTAAATATACGGTGTGGTTTTTAAAACGTTTTTAAAACGTTGTACTGCAACATTACCTAATTGTAACCAAAATGCAACGTTGTAAAAACGTTTTGTTTGCTGGGAATTTGTCAAATAAATATTTTAAACACTCACCCTTTTAATTGTAGGTTTGTGCCCGATCCCAGCTAACAGGGAACGTTCCCACAACTTTCACTTACGTTGTTTTGAAGTTATTTAAAGGTTAGGGGAAACATTCTTAAAATAATGTTTATGGGACGTTTTTATAATGTTTTCACAGTATGAGTAACGTTCCTTTAATGTTAATGTGACGAGGTGGTGAAATTTGAGACAGAGTAAGTTTTATTCACAAATAAAGTCCGACTACGCCACCCTAGGGATTAACCCCAGAGAAAAATACTCAAACTATGAGCAAAGCACACAGGTTCAGTTCCCTCATGGAAGTAGACAAGAGACGTGAGTAATACAAAAATACAAATGTTTATTAATAGGAAAATCCTTTAAAATGTTTGACGGGACATTGAAACCCCACTTCAAATAAAACAAAAAGACACACATACAGACCAACTTGATATGGAGCAGTTGTAAAACAAAAACTAAATACCAGCAGGGCTGAAGCTCCCGACGGCAGGAAGCACTGGGGAGTTCGATTCTACGGGGCACACTTCCACACGACACTCACACCCGTGCAGTTTAATCACACTATCACACACTCAAGTGTACACTGCACACGATAAAGGACCACCACCAGAAAGAGCAATCCACCCGTGGGACCTCAGCTCCTGCAAAATAATAAGAAACTATAACAAATAGAAATAGCAGTATGGACATTAATGGAGTCCAAATTAATAAATGTAAATAGCAAAAATAAAGAAAAACCATTCAAGCTTAGGGAGATCAATTGTTGATCACCCGATTACTACGAGACTTTAACTCAGATGTTCACACATCAATAGGATTTCACAAATAGATGGTTGATCACAGATATCCCCAGCTATGAGCAATTTACTGCCCTTACAATAATAAGGATCAGAGAGAAAGCAAATAAATAAAACAAAACAAACCGTACTTCATAGAAATAGAAGTAACAGAACAAAAGAAAAGAGTTAAATAACAAAAGGAAGCTAGCTCCGCTGCAAGCGGGAGGAGCTTAATAGTCCTTCCACACAAAGCAGAGAGGTATGAAGCGGGAAAATATAACGCCCCGATAACCAAGCGAGCAGTCCCCTTTGTTCACGATGGTCGCGTATACACTGGCCGTATAAACTGCAGCACTTTAATCGCAGCGTAAAATCACGGCATAGAACGAGAGGGAGAATCCTATAACAAACAAACGGAGATGTTACCCATTATAATACTATGCCCACTCTTAGTCATAGTTACGTTTAAAACACTTACCATCAGGTTATCAAGCTAGATAGCACACTTAATGGACACGGATTGGTCAGTCATGCCCACCGCGAACACAATAGGATACAGGGAATCACGCCTATTTGATAGCCGAAAAGCATGTTAAACCCACGCAACCATTTTCGCACTAGATCACAAGCTTTTAACCATAAACGTACCTGAGAGGTGAACAGTCATCAAACCCAGTAAGCAGTACGCCGGGCAACACGGCACCAAAGCTGCACTGATTAATAAAAACAATTTAAAACTACGCACAACAACAATTCCAAGAATTATCTCATTAAAACATATCACGCTTACCTACAATCAGAGTCAACGCGATCAAAACAACGGGGAAATCGGACGTGACGCATACCAGGTAACAGCCAATCAGCCTTTAAATGGAAGGTACTACTCGCTGATAGGCTAACCCTGCTGTCAATCACCTAATCCCATTACATTCCAACACCAGTTTCTGCAACGTCGACTCGACGGTGAACCACACAAAATCCCACCTAGGAACTCTCAGTTCCAAGGGCTAAACAAAGTACCTACTGGTCCTCGGTTTTACATCTACCCCTCACACTATGATTGCGGAGGTATACCAGCTGACCCTCCTTCAGTGGTGCTTCCTTCACCCGCCGGTCATGCCGGGCCTTTCGCCGATCGGCTGCATCCCCCAACCGTTCACGAGCACCCTCAAACGCAACCTGCAACCGATCCTGCTGCTCTAGAATCCACCTATTAACCCCCCCAGCTAATGGCTCTTGGACTCTGCCCAGTAAGAAATCAACAGGAAGTCTGGGCTCCTGTCCAAACATTAGAAAAAAAGGAGATTCCCCGGTTGCCTGATGAGGAGTAGTGTTATACGCAAAAAGTACCTGAGGAAGGCAAAGTGGCCAATCACCCTTTTGGGAGGGCGGCAAAGTGCGCAATAGATTATGCAATGTTCTGTTAAAACGCTCACACTGGCCGTTTCCAGCGGGGTGATAAGGGGTGGTACTCGACTCCATACAGAGAACAAAGCTGTTGAATTAGGACGGATTCAAAGTTCCGGCCTTGGTCGGAGTGGATGCGCCCTGGCACGCCGAATTTACAAAACCACTCCACTACAAGAACCTGAGCAACAGTCTCTGCTCGTTGATCTTTAGTGGGAATTGCCAAGGTATATTTTGTGAAAATATCGGTCATGACCAGCACGTTCTCAAGGCCAGACCTCGAGAGCTCCAACACTGTAAAATCCAAGGCCACAATGTCGTTCGGCCGTGCAGCCAGCAAGTGCCCCATAAAACTAGATGATTAGATTAGATTAGATTCAACTTTATTGTCATTACACATATACAAGTACAGTGTAACGAAATGTAGTTTAGGTCTAACCAGAAGTGCAGTTAGCAAGTGCAGGATATACAGTTAGAATAAATACAGAATACAATATGAAAAATATAATACAGTGGGCATGGACTATAAAAATATTTTGCAGTAGGTGTGTTCTATGAAAATATGACAGTAACTATGAACAATATATACAGATGACTATATACTATGAACATTAATGTACAGGTGGATATGAACAGATAATAATTTAGACTAAAATAGTGCAAGTGACTTAGGTATGCATAAATTATTGACATTAGCTATTAAAGTTGCAGTGCAATAGGTGAGTTAATGCAGTTGTAGAAGTTGATGCAGTTATTAGAGTTACGGTGCAGTATACGAATTAATGTAGTTAATAGGTTGCAGTCCAGAAGATGAGTTAATGCAGTTAATAAGGTTACAGAGCAGTAGATTAGTTAATGCAGTTATTGAAGTTACAGTGCAATAGATGACTAGATGCAGTTAATAGAATTACAGTGCAGTATATAGGTTAATGCAGTTATGGAAGTGGTCCATTAGTGCAAATGAGCATTCAGTTAAAACTACTAGGGGCCGTGGGGACACCTTTAGCACACTGGCACCGCTCACACTCATGACACCAGCGGTCGATATCTGCAGACATACCAGGCCAGTAGCATCGCTGGCGCACTAGCTGGAATGTACGCTCGACCCCCTGGTGCCCATGCTGTTGGTGAAGCTGGGTCAAGACATAGTGTTTCAGATCTGCTGGCAATAACACCTGAAGGATTTCCTCTCCCCCATCTGAGCGACACACACGCCGGTAGAGCACTCCATCAGTCTCCACTAAGCGGTCCCATTGCCGGAGCAGAACAATGGCAGACCTGGAGAGTTTCTTGCGCTCTTCAGGAGTCGGGGGCAACTTACGCCTCAAACTCCAACAACTCTCCTATGACTGGGTCTGCTACCTGCTGAGCACCCATGTCGCCATTTGAAGTATCAGGAAATGAGGTCACCTGATTGACCAAGGCCACAAATCCACCTTGGGAAGCTTGCTGCAATGCCACTGGAACGGCCATACCGGAACACAACTGGGGCACTTCACCTGTACCTGAAAAGTTTTGACGTGACAAGGCGTCAGCATTGCGGTTGCTTCTCCCTGACCTATACTTGATCTCGAAATCAAATGAAGCCAATTGAGAAGCCCAGCGTTGCTCCATGGCACCCAGTTTTGCATTAGTCAGGTAGCTAAGGGGGTTGTTATCAGTAAACACCACAGATTTCTGGCCCAGCAAGTACTCTCTAAACTTTTCAGTCATGGCCCACTTGAGAGCCAAGAACTCCAGTTTCATGGAGCTATAGTTAGATGTATTGCGCTCAGTGGGCCTAAGACTGCGGCTGCCATACGCTACAGGGCGCACCTTGCCTTCTTGCTCCTGTGAAAGGACTGCCCCGAGGCCTTCATGACTGGCATCTACCTCTAAAATGAAAGGTAATGAAAAGTCAGCGTAGGCAAGCACTGGGGCTGTGGTTAATTTACCTTTCAACTCCTCAAAGCCACACTGACATTCCGAGGACCAAGCTTCAGTAAACTCCCGACCTCCCTGTTTCGGGCGCTTTGGGCTTGACAGCCGTGCCACCAACCTGTGAAGGGGGGCAGCCAGCTTGGCAAACCCCTCTACATACCGTCGATAATAGCTAGCAAATCCCAAGAAAGAGCGCAATTCTGTAACACTGGTGGGACAAGGCCATTGTGCAACTACCTCCACCTTACCGGGGTCAGTAGACACTCCCTCATGCTAGAGATTTGAGACAATTCAGGCAAATTATCAAGAAACGCACCTTTTGTAGTCGAAGTTATTGTTCTACAATATTTCTAACTTGGAGTTTGATTTGCCACCATTGGGTAGTGAAGCAAGCATGATACCAGATAATGATCCAAAATGTCTTCGCTCTGCTGAAGGATTTTTACGTCGTCCACGTTTATACCGTAAGACAATATTAAATCTAAAGTATGATTACGAAGGTGAGTAGGTCCTGACACATGTCGACTAACGCCCATGGAGTTAAGAGTGACTTTAAAAGCCATTCCTAAAGCATCTGTATCATTATCTACATGAATTTTAAAGTCCCCAGCAACAAGGACTCTGTCTGCAGCCAGTACTAGTTCTGATAAGAACCCACCAAAATTCCCTGGAGGCCTATATACAACAGCCAGATTTTTTTTTAAAGATGTTTTGTCCTTAGTATTAGGTAATGATGCATCAAGAACCATGACTTCAAAAGAATTGTATTTAGGATTAGACTTCTGAGAAATGCTAAAAGAGTTAAGGTAAAGTGCAGCAACACATCCCCCTCTGCCTTTTAGGCGAGGCTCGTGTTTATAATTATAATCTTGGGGGACAGACTCATTTAAAGCAATATATTCATCGGGCTTTAGCCATGTTTCTGTTAGACAGAGCATGTCTATTTTATGATCTGTTATCATATCGTTAACAAAAAGTGCTTTATTAGAGAGAGATCTAATATTTAGCAATCCGAGTCGTAACAGTTGATTATCTGTATAATGTTCATGTTTTGTTAGTTTAACGTTAATTAAATTACCTTTGAGAGGTTTACGCATTATTTTATGTTTGCTAATCCGGGGGACAGACACAGTCTCTATTTTATGATGTTTGGGAGAAAGTATTATCACATGTTGTGTATTATGTGTGTTCTGCAACGTGAGACGGCAAGCAGACCGTTGGTTAAGCCATTCTGTCTGCTCCCTGACCTGGGCCCCAGTGAGTCAAGTTTTAGCATTAAGACTATGTGCCATATTTCTAGACAGAAGAAAAGCTCCAGCCCAGGAGGGGTGGAGACCATCACTTTTCAACAGGTCAGGTCCCCCCTCAAAACTCTTACAGTTATTTATAAAAACAATATTATTCTGCAGGCACCACTCAGACAACACACCATTTAGATATGATTATCTGCTATTTATCTCATCAGCACGATAAGCAGGGAGGGGGCCAGAGAATATTACAGTGTCTGACATCGTCCTTGCGAGCTCACACACCTCTTTAATATTATCTTTTGTGATCTCCGATTGACGGAGTCGAACATCATTTGTGCCGACGTGAATAACAATCTTACTGAATTTACGATTAGCCAGCACATTTAAATTTGACTTGATGTCAGGCGCTCTGGCTCCCGGTAAACATTTGACTATGGTGGCTGGTGCCTCTATGTTAACGTTCCGAACAATAGAATCACCGATAACTAGGGCACTTTCAGCAGGTTTCTCAGTCGGTGCGTCGCTGAGCGGGGCAAACCTGTTCGAGACTGTAGTCGGAACGTTTGAGTGATGTTTTGACCTGCGACTACACCGTCTCACAGTCACAAAGTTTCCCAGCTGCGGGGGTTGTTCAACCGGAACCGAACTGTGCGCGCTAATATTGCTCGCATCCAAAGTGTTTTCTAAGCTCCTTACATTCTTACTATCCTCAGATAAAGATTGGATGCGAGACTCTAATACTGTGATCTTCTCTGTCAGCCTAGCTATTTCCCTGCATTTATCGCATGTAAAGCCCTCGCCGCTGACAGAGAAGGGTAAGCTAAACATTTGACATGAGGTGCAAGTGACAATAATAAGAGAAGAAGCCATAACTCACTGGGTTTGAAGAGTAATTCAAACTTACCAAGGCTGCTCGATGGTTCTTAGTATATACGCTTAAGCGAGAAACCGTTAGCACACAAGAAAACTAGAAGGCAAGATGATATTTAGCAGTGTAAACAGAAAGCCCGCTAGCACGCTTTTGCTATGCTAACGGCGCTGAGTGTTTCGGTTTAAGATCTTGTCATGAATTGTGAGGGGAGAACCTAAGTGCAGGCAGACACGGGGATGAAGGGGTTAACACCAGGACTTTAATACAAAACAAACACCCACAATGGGGAGAAAACACTATCCAAAACTAAAATACAAAATTGAAAACAAATACTTCCCACATGGGGGGCAAAAACAAACTGCTAGGAAAACAAACAAGGAACTTGAACTATACATACAAGATACAGGAACTAGAAACACCACATACAGCGCAGGGACCATGTGCAGGAAACAGGTACAGCATACAATGAACGCGCACAGGACAATGAACACGAGGATGTCTTATAGGGGAACAAACAGAGGATAATTAACAAGGGGCAGGTGCAGGTACTGAAACACTCAGGGAAGGTTAACGAGACAAAAGGGCGGGAAACACTGACGAGACACGAGAAAGCACATGGCAAGTCAGAATCACAACAAAGCCATGTCTTTCTCACACAAAACCTAAGGCTATGCCATGACTCCGCTGCAAGACCAAGAATAAACATGACATGATAGCCGAATCATGACAGATCTTAAGTAAATAACCAGGAGATAGTTATTGTGATATGAAGAATTTTTATTGTGATTTTTAATGTGGTTTAAACGTGCTTTTATATTTAATATGCTTTATGATTTCATTATTGATCACTAACTGTACATAATATGTAGAAAGTATAACCAGTGTGTGAATTGAGTTAAGGGCTGATTTTGAGTGAACTTTCTGTACCAGAATAATATGTGTGTGTGTGTGTAAAGATCAGATTACGCAGAGCTCGTCGGAGGTGAGGTATGGGGTTTCGTGTGATGCTCCACAAATGGTCGGGAAAAGCAGTGTGAGCTGGTTGGCTGAGGCACCACAAAGGAGAGAAAGCGGATTGGACGTGTTCCCAGGCTCCAGCTAAGAAAAGACACCAGTGCCATATTATAAATAGGCTGTAAAATTGTTTATCGGGGTGGGTCCTTTGTAAGACGTCGGTTCTTTGTGTGAGACGTGTGCGTCTGAGGCAACCCACCCAGCAGCTGTTGTATTTTTGAATCTTCTGATCAATAAACTTCAAGATTTTACTTTGACTGGCCTCTCTCCAATTCTGAACGCGCAGAACATTGAAGAAATTTTCAACAGATATCAGGATAAGTTAGCAACGACAGTGATAAGTAACAATGTATGCTATGAATAAAATACACTAATATGAAAGAAAGTGCAAGTGCAGTGATACAACAAACCGATTCCGCCGCAGTGAGGTGAAACTCTGTCTGCGAGCTTAATGACTTTTATGCTCGGTTTGAGAGAGACAATAAGGAAACAGCTACCAAGCTCACACCCTCTGCTGACCACCCAATCATCACACTTAACTCCACTGATGTTTACACTGCACTAAGCCGGATCAACGCGCGCAAGGCTGCTGGCCCAGACGGCATCCCTGGTCGTGTACTCAAGGCATGTGCGGAGCAGCTCGCTGGGGTCTTCACGGACATCTTCAACCTGTCCCTCGCCAGAGCAGTGGTTCCAGCATGTCTTAAATCCACCTCCATTGTGCCCGATCCAAAACATTCTAGCCCGACGTGCCTGAACGACAACCACCCTGTAGCACTCACACCCATTGTTATGAAGTGCTTTGAGCGGCTGGTCCTGGCACACCTAAAGGTCTCTCTACCACCCACACTGGACCCATACCAATTTGCCTATCGCAACAATAGGAGCAAAGATGATGCAGTGTCCATGGCGCTGCACTCTGTGCTCACACATCTGGACAATAAGGACACTTATGCACAAATGTTGTTTGTAGACTTCAGCTCTGCTTTCAATACCCTCATCCCTTCCAAGCTAATCGTCAAACTTGGAAACCTAGGCATTAAGAACCCTTCCTGGAACTGGATTGTGGACTTCCTGACGAACAGGCCTCGGCTTGTTAGGTTAGGCCACATCTGCTCCACCACCACCACCCACAACCTGGCCACATGGTGCTCAGACAACAACCTGCTCCTTAACACCTCCAAGACAAAGGAGATCATTGTGGACTTCAGGAAGGCGAAAGGAGGCACACACGACCCCCTCCACATTAATGGGATGGCTGTTGAACATGTTTCCAGTTTTAAGTTCCTGTGGACTCATATTTCGGTGGACCTGTCCTGGACCACCAACACCTCATGCCTGGTCAAGAAGGCTCAACAGCGTCTCTTTCTGAGGACACTGAAGAAGAACCAACTGTCTTCAACTATCCTGGTGAACTTGGAGACGATGGAGACGATGGAGACGATGGAGACGATGGAGACGATGGAGACGATGGAGACGATGGAGACGATGGAGACGATGGAGACGATGGAGACGATGGAGACGATCACTTGCGATAACCAGGTACGTTGTGCGGTAGAGTCCTTGGGGCTTGTGCAATACAAACGAGATCGGACAGTGACTGGAAGTTAGTGTGGGGTTTAAATGCTGATGGTGATGAGGTGATGATGATTTGCAGGTGTGGGTGATTAGTATTCAGGTGACGTTGCGCGTGGTGCTTGTGATTGGATGGAGTCTGGCGTGCTCGTGACAATTAACTGCATCTACTCGTCTATTGCACTGTAACTCTATTAACTGCATCTACTCGTCTATTGCACTGTAACTTCAATAACTGCATTAACTAATCTACTGCACTGTAACCTAATTAACTGCATTAACTCATCTTCTGGACTGCAACCTATTATTAACTCGTATACTGCACCGTATCTTTATTAACCGCATTAACTCATCCACTGCACTGTTACTTCAACAACTGCATTAACTCACCTATTGCATTGCAACTTTAATAGCTAATGTCTATAACTTATGCACACTTAAGTCACTTGCACTATTGTTTAGTCTAAATTATTATGTGTTCAAATCCACCTGTACATTAATGTTCATAGTGTTAATGTTCATAGTATATAGTCATCTGTATATATTGTTCATAGTACATACATACTGTCATATTTTCATAGAACATACCTACTGTATAATATTTTCATAATCCATGCCCACTGTATAATATTTTCTCAATATTGTATTCTGTATTTATTCTAACTGTATATCCTGCACTTGCTAATTGCTTTTCTGGTTAGACCTTAACTACATTTCGTTACACTGTACTTGTATATGTGTAATGACAATAAAGTTGAATCTAATATAATCTACATGTATTTTTCCTTTTAAGGTTGGAACGAATATGGCACGATATGTGCACTTGAATTTGTGTTATTGTTGGACATTTTATCTATGTTCTGCGCGATCAAAATTGGAGAGAGGCCAGTCAAAGTAAATCTTGAAGTTTATTGATCAGAAGATATCAAAGAAACAGCGCGCTGGGTTGCCTCAGACACGACGTCTCACAAAAGGACCAACCCAGGAAAACAGTTTCACAACATATTTATAGTATTTGTCGACGTATCTTTTCTTTCTGTTGGGTGCGGTGCTGCCTGGTATTTGTCCAATCAGCTCTCACTCCATCGTTCTCAGAGTTTCTGCAAAACATCAAATGACAACCCACACACCCCAATTCTGCCCAGCAACAACATATTTTAAGAAGTCAGGCAATGGAATATGTGTGTGTGTGTGTGTGCATTTCTTTTCTCCTCTTATGGCGTTACATTTATCTCTTCGGCTGCATGCATTATTGTGTACGGACGGACTAAAAAAAACTAAGAACATTGTGGCCTGAAAGTGGTACCTTTGATGTGACGGTGTGTGAGAAAATGGCGGGACTGATAAAAAATTATAAACCAAGAGACAAAACCAGGAAGAACAGGAGGTGTTGAACCTGTTCAAAGGTGAAAAATATGAGAAAAATCAGAGCAGTGTTAAATAATGATGATAAAAATGGTGTAGAGAAAATTGAGAAAAAGACTCAGCCACCTCCCTATGAACCCCCTAGAGGCCAAAAGGTAGAAAAGATGCAAACACTAACACAAATGCCAGTGGTAGCATTGTCAGGAGAGGTTTCAATAGAAGGGATGATAGATATAGATCCAGATAGAGATGGCAGTCTTAAGAGAGAAATCCCCTCAAAAACAGGAAGAAAGGGCTAAAATCCCCGGTGTGTAGGGAGGATCAGTTAGACGATGGAGACCGAGTTACCCAATGTCATGATCCTTAAGAGGACGTGTAAGAAGCATTAAAAGGAATAACAACACAACGTTGAGGGACTTATGATGCTACAGCAGAAATGTTAAGATCCATACATGCAACCTCTGCTAATGCTCTAGAAGATCTTTCAGACTCCAGTACCGAAAGAGGAAGTGAAGACGAAGACCACAACTCCGTAATTGAAAACGAGGAACGACCCCAATGCAAGACCCAGAATCCTCCATCCAGCAATAAAGAAACATCAGGAGCTGTCTCACGAAACCCCCCGAGCCGAGAGCTAAAGTACGTAAGAGGCAAACTCTACCTTCAGGACTAAAAGATCGAAGAAGAAGGCGAAGACTTAGAAAAACTGCAGGCATAAGATCCCCCAGAGAGGAACAACAGGAAGTCCATACAATTGAGGAAGGTAAACAGTGCCCTATTTTGATAAAAGGGACACAAGCGCAATATGTGCCATGGGTTACTCAAGATCTTGAGGGACTAGTTGCTTGTCTACCTGATTTTCACGAAAGAGCAGGCAAATGGATCCGAATGGTGGAGGATGAGACAACAGGAAAACTCTTGGCACTGGGAGACATCAAAGCACTTCTAGCCAAATGTGTAGGAAGTTGAACGAAATCTTAAAAGAAGCAGACCTCCAATATGCAGCAGACTCCCCATACCTAGACGGAGACCCATTCAATAACCATAGGAGGGAAGTATGGGTGGAATTAAGAAGAGAATTTTCCAATCGCATTGATCAATGAACTCTCAAGGGGGAACAGATGGGAGAAGAAGAAAACCCTGCTACCTTCGTACCAAAACAACTAAGAAAGTAGAAGCAAGAACTAGAAAAATATCCGGAAGGTGATATGGTAATGGCAGCACTTCTCAGAAATGCTATCGTCGACGCCATCCCATCAGTGGTGAAGGCCAAGCTGGAAGATGTAGTGGGCCTGAACTCCAAACCGCATAAAGAATTATGTGATTACGTGACCCATGCCGTGGAGCAATACAGAAAAAATGAACTAAAACTGAGAAATCAAGAAAATGATCTTCAAAGAAGGCTGGTACAGCTGCAGCTTGAAGAACTGGGCAGAAAGAAAAAGACAAAGACAAAGAGGAAGATCACATAGCAATAATGGCTCCAGTAAATCTTCCAGCACCTATGGTACAGCAACCGGGCGCAGAAGCCACTGCACAGCAAGCACCAGGAAGTGGATCACAGTAGCCAGCGCCTATCATCATCTATGTAAAGCTGGACAGCAGCATGGATCTGGGCCAGGACCTATGCAAGGAGAGCAAGGAAGAGAGAATCGGAGAAGAAACCCATGCCTGGGATGCGGTCAACTGGGACACAATAGAAGAGAATGTCCAACCAGCCCCTGGAACACAAACCAGCAACAACAGGGCACCCAATGGCAAGCAGGCCAACAACAACGACCCCAATGGCAGGTTCAAAGACAACAGGGACCTCATTGGCAAAACCAGCAAGATCAGCCATGGTAAAATCAACAACAACAAGGACCAGTCAAACCTGGCGTGGTCCAGATGTTGGTGACTAGGGCTGCCAAGAAGATCCTACCGGGAGGGGTCAGCACCCAATGATAACTGAAGATGCTGACACTGAACCTATGCTGCAGGTCAACATTGAGGGCAAGAAAACACAGATGATGGTAGACACAGGAGAAACTTATTCATGTATGAGCTCAAATTATGCCTCACACTTCCCAATGTCTGGCAAGTTCACAAAGACACTAGGATTTTCTGGAAAAACTAAAACATCAGAACAAACCCCTGTTAATCTGTTAGGGAGGGATGCCCTACGTTAGCTAAAGTTGCAGATATCTTGTACCCCGAGGGTCTTTACATTGACAGTAAGGGAGTTAGACAAATGGTAATCTCAACCCCCCAAGCTAATGCCTATTGGTTAGGAGATTTTGAAGAGGATGTAGGAAAGACATTGTACAAATGGGAAAAGTTTATTAAGGAACAGATCGAAGATCCCAAATTACCGGCATTAGAATTTCACTGCACCATGATATATGACCCATTGTGTAGAGTAGACACAGGGAGAAAATGGCTTCAAAAAACCAAAGATAAGAAAGTTCCCCTAATATCACAGTATATAATCATGGGACCACAGGGAGCGGCATTACAAGTGGACAACAATGATTTTATTAACGATTGGCCAGTAGAGGTCCCAAATCCTCATACCCTGCTCACAAATATTCCACCGGATGATAAATATTTGACAATGATTGATCTTTGTTCTGCATTTTTCTGCATTCCATTGGCAGAAAGCAGTAGTCCTGATAATACTGCCCCCGATGGGTCTTAAACTCATGCTATGGAAAAATGTAAACATTTGAGTGGTGAAATAATGCTAATGCAGGAAGAGATAAGGCCTTTGGGACATGGCTTGATTCGATGCTTGAATCATGGGGAGAATGGCTAACGGGAATAGGAATGTTGATTGTTGTTGTTTTGATGTTTTTTTTTTTTTGCAATAATATTCTGTTGTGTTCTTCCTATACTAAGATCTTTGCTGGTTAAAGCTACAGCGAAACAAATGTCACTGCATACTGACTTAAATGTGCAACATGACTCTGAGGCATTTATATTAACCATGGTAACAACAATGGAAAAATGTGAAGAGAATATTGAGATGTCTTAACTTGCCAAACGCTCAATCACCACAGGGGTGCCATTTTGTTTTACTATTATAACTCTGTTTTTCCATAGTAGGGAGAGAGCATAGAATTGTATTTCCTGTTGGGGCACATAGTTTAGGAAGAATCTGTTAGATACTGATAGGCAGGAAGATATCTTATGTTTTGTTTGTTATTTTGGCATAAACCCCTCCCCTTTGAATTTACTCATATTAAGACAACATGTTTATGAACCCAATAGAAATAAATGAGAGAGATGTGCACTATGTGGTTCTGTTACGGACACAAGACACGGAGATCAGAATATGCAAAAATGGATGATTTATTGACTGGATACTTAAACTGGAGAAAACACTGGAGTCAGGAGACGACGGAGACGACGGAGACGACGGAGACGACGGAGACGACGGAGACGACGGAGACGACGGAGACGACGGAGACGACGGAGACGACGGAGACGACGGAGACGACGGAGACGACGGAGACGACGGAGACGAATCTTGCTTCAGGTATGGTTAGAGTCCTTGTTGTCTGTTTAGCATTAACGAGACCGGACGGTGACTATGTGTTCGCGTGCTGCTTAAATGCTGATGGTGATGAGGTGATGATGATCTTCAGGTGCAGGTGATTAATACTCTGGAGAGTTTGCGTGTGGTGCTTGAGAGAGGTTGGAATCTGGTGTGCTTGTGACAGGTTCTCTCTCTCTTGTCCATTTCGTTCTTTTTTCTTTCTTCTCCTACTTCTATTACATTGAACAGGCCAAAACCAGGGGGTGTTCCGGCAGATTCTCAGTGATAAAATATTTGCTCAGAGTAACATCACGGAGGTAGCAATCACTTAGTGAAAAGAAATTAAGCTACCATTGAGACATCATCTTACACTGCAGGAAGAAGAATATTCACCAAACTGACCCCAACACTGGAATGAGAGAGGAGTGTTAAACCCTGCATTGTTATACGTCGTGCAAGAAGAGTTTTGACAGCTACACGTTATACCTTACCTATCACGGAACGGGAGTACGAATGCATGCATTATACAACGAACTAGAACTGTGAGTAGGAGTCCGAGGGCTAAGTGCCAGTGGAAGAACCACCTCTTTTAGTGACGGTGGGGGCCACCCACTGGACGAACATAGGTAGCTTAAAAACATTAGTTACCCTGTCAGGACTCCTTTAGTGATCTCATTCATGAACTTTTTTACATTTGGAGTTATGGGACCAATGTCAGCTGCATTCAAGCAACGAACTAAAAAATTCATGCCATATCATACGGACAACACTCCACATCAAAAACCACCTGCAGATCGAATACAAGGGACATCACTCTATTTTCCATCTCGAGATGGGTATGATGAGAGACCTTGTTATCAAAAACGTATAAATTCGGGTCATGTGTTTGCCCTGCACGAACAGAGGCAACTTGAACTGGGAAGGCCACAGATAGATACTCTGAGACTGTTGTCACATGATAATGCTATCCTAGCTGTAGGTTTTACTTCAACACAAGAGGTCACATGGATATGCCATCCTGAAAGGAGACCAAGTTGGACTTTAACTGTGTGCTTTGATTCAACTACATGGAGGGGCTATTATCCTGCCCCATCAACCAAAGACAACTTCGCACTAGAATAGGATTGTTCGACTTTCTACATGACAGCCCAGTACCAAAGAATCATCATCTATGGACTATCGCAGAAAAACTCGTAGCGGCTTTCAATCCAACACTGGGTGTATCTTCAGTGATGGATGAGGTGGAAATCACCAGATATGAGCTGTCATCATTTGTTAACACCACAGGAATCATGATGCAAGGAATAAAAGAAGAACTGCGAGGATTACGTCTTACTGCTCTCCAGAATCGTTTGGTTCTGGATCAACTTACCGCAGTACAAGGAGGCGTTTGTGCTATGGTAGGAAAGACTTGTTGCACATACATACCGGACAACGACGCAGAAGGACATCTTATTGAAGAAGGAATATACAAAATCTCAAAACTGTCTACATTACTTGCAAGCAGGGACGTAACTTCATAGGATTCAATGTGGGCTTGGCTCACCAACATGTTCCCCAACTTGCATCACATAATGGTACTAGGGGCCTGTATGTTGGCGCTAATTCTGATACTACTGTGTTGTTGGCCATGCATACTAAGGGTTTCTCAGCGAATGACGTCACCAGCTCCTATAAATCATATTGCTTTATGAAAATGCATAGACCTGGTCACTCTTATTTTGTTGTGGGTTATAAGCAGGCGTTGTCCGTGTCACGAGACAACCAAGATGGATACGATGGATTTATTTTTTCTTATTTTTCTTATTCTTTATAGCTTGCAAAACTATAACACCATAATGAGTATTTAAGCAGTCTGTTAATGACATTGATTCTGACCAATTATTTTGCTTATCTTCAGAAATTATTTGTGTGTGGGACTCTTCAAAGGAGTCCCAAAGGGGGAATATATTGTGTAATTTCTGGGTTGTTTTGAGATGATTTGATGATGCTTTCACATGCAAAGTGCAGTGTTATATACCACAGTTATAATCTACCTGTGCTATGATCAGCATCCTAAGCCATAATCAATTATCATTTATTTACATTTATCAAACATATATACTCACACTTATGGTTTAAGAGCACGGCAGAGCTCAGCATTTAAAAAATTCAGGGTTGTCTAAAAACGCATGATCAACACTTTTTGAAAACTTGAACACCTGCACATACACCACACACACTTTTGTGGACAAATTTAATTAAATATAACTTATCGCATGCAGCAAGGAAGCCTTATCGCATGTAGTCAAGGACGCCAGCTGAACATGAGTTCACTAGGGTGCTCAAACATGAGCTCATTTTTAATAAAAGCCAATGATAAATCATGTTAGTCGGAAGACCCCGGAAAAGTGTCCAAATAAGGGCACATGAGATATTTGTCTATGAAATCCTGATTCTTTATTGGTTGACTTGTGATAATAATGTGCCAACCACGATTAAATACGTATCCTGTTGCCTGGGATCTTTTGGTGGCAGAAACAGGGTAATTGGTTATTAAAAATAAGAGATAACAGGAATTTACCCGATTGGTGTAACGGAAGACATCAGTTGCATCAGTTTCGCTATAAATATGGGCTTGAAAACACTGTAACTTTAGATGCTTCGGGAAGATCACACTTTATTTGATTCGAACAAATAAAGTTTACTCTTTGACACCTGGACCTTCTTTGTTTGAGCAATTTTTTGAAACTACAAGATCAATTTTCCACAACAGCATATACCCTGAGACTTCAGCTGCCACCTGCTACTTCCTCTATCTTTTGCATGCTCTCGACACTCACACACACATACCATTTCCTCTAGCAAATACATTTAATATCAGCCCTTAGTTCTTGGTTAACTCAGCTCACACACTGGTTACATTTTATCACAGTATTCAAAGTTAATGGTTATTGTAAGCAAGTAATAGAATAGTAAAACACTTCAAAAAGTAATAATGCATATAGAATAATAATGCATGTGGAACATATTAATGAAAGACCCTCAATATGTAAATGCACATTTGTGTTCCGTATTGGTGTACAGTATACACATTTGTTTATGGTGTGTGCATTTATGATTTGAATGCGTTATTTGAATGTGGTAGGCAATTTGTGCTCTGAATGTAATGTAAGTTTTTATTTTTCTTTATTTATGTATTTTAAACCTTTTAGACATGTGAACTTTTCAGTGCAAATATGAAATGCCAACCTCACCAAAAGTTGAGTACATTGTATCGTTTTAAACAAATTGTACAAATAAACCATCTGAATTTGAAATGTATGCTGTATTTGTAAAATGATGTCAATTTACTGTAAACTCAACTGTTGGCTTACTTAACCCAATGGCTTCTTGGTTATTTTGAACCCAACATTTTTTAGTGCGTATTAGTAGTTCTACGGTCATGTTTTTTGGAAATGGCTTGTAAGTGAAGTGTTTTTGTTCCACAATTCAATATCCAAACGTTACATTTGTCACTTGTCTTTGACATTTATCTGTCATACTGCGATGTTGGTCGGAACTGCACCTATACTGTTGCACTTGTGTTTATGATGAGTAACAATAAAGGGATTTGATTTGACACAACTGACAAGATTTCTGGTCCCTTTTCCCCCAGAAATGGGAGCTATGAGTTTTGGCTTCAAAGTGAATGTCATAAGTTTTACTTGATCAAATAGTTTTGAACAACACAAGGGCGACTAGAATATGTTTCACAAAACAAGATTACAAATTTATTTTTAACGTTGCTTGGTCAATGTCCATGTTCATTTATTAATAAATAACATAAAATGTCATTTTCAGGGAATCCAGCCATTCAGTGCACTGTATTGCTTTAGATAAAAGTGTTTGGCATATAACATGAGAGAAAATGATTTGATTAAAACTTGAATTAAGTGTTTATGGTTTAAACAACTAGAACTTAAATACGGAACAAAACAAGTTTTAAAGCTTAAACTGATGCATTTCTTTCATGCAGTCTCCTGTAAAACATGTATGAAGATACAGTACAGATTAAAGACCAACACAACTAGAACAGTAAGTGTTTTCTTGTGTTTCTTCAACTGTGAAATGTTTCTCTCTGCTCGGAGTTCTCGTATCCTTCTTGAGGTTACTCATAAATCTTTCCACACTGAAGTCATGCAAAAGACTGATGACCTGCGTGAGGTTTCTCTCCAGTGAATCCTCATGTGTGTATGAAGGTTTCCTGTTTCTGTAAAAGTCTTTCCACACTGTAGACATGTGTGAGGTTTCTCTCCGGTGTGAATTCTCATGTGTGTCTTAAGGTGAACTGTTTGTGTAAAACTCTTTCCACACTGTAGACATGCGTGAGGTTTCTCTCCGGTGTGAATTCTCATGTGTGTCTGAAGGTTTCCTGTTTGTGTAAAACTCTTTCCACACTGTAGACATGCGTGAGGTTTCTCTCCGGTGTGAATTCTCATGTGTGTCTTAAGGTGAACTGTTTGTGTAAAACTCTTTCCACACTGTAGACATGTGTGAGGTTTCTCTCCAGTGTGAAATCTCATGTGTGTCTTAAGGTGACTTGAAACTGTAAAACTCTTTCCACACTGTAGACATGCGTGAGGTTTCTCTCCAGTGTGAATTCTCATGTGTGTCTTAAGGTGACTTGAAACTGTAAAACTCTTTCCACACTGTAGACATGCGTGAGGTTTTTCTCCAGTGTGAATTCTCATGTGTGTCTTAAGGTGACTTGAAACTGTAAAACTCTTTCCACACTGTAGACATGCGTGAGGTTTCTCTCCAGTGTGAATTCTCATGTGTGTCTTAAGGTGACTTGAAACTGTAAAACTCTTTCCACACTGTAGACATGCGTGAGGTTTCTCTCCAGTGTGAATTCTCATGTGTGTCTTAAGGTCCCTTGAAACTGTAAAAGTCTTTCCACACTGTAGACATGCGTGAGGTTTCTCTCCAGTGTGAATTCTCATGTGTGTCTTAAGGTCCCTTGAAACTGTAAAAGTCTTTCCACACTGTAGACATGCGTGAGGTTTCTCTCCAGTGTGAATTCTCATGTGTGTCTTAAGGTCCCTTGAAACTGTAAAAGTCTTTCCACACTGTAGACATGCGTGAGGTTTCTCTCCGGTGTGAATTCTCATGTGTGTCTTAAGGTCCCTTGAAACTGTAAAAGTCTTTCCACACTGTAGACATGCGTGAGGTTTCTCTCCGGTGTGAATTCTCATGTGTGTCTTAAGGTTCCTCGTATCTGTAAAACTCTTTCCACACTGTAGACATGCGTGAGGTTTCTCTCCAGTGTGAATTCTCATGTGTGTCTTAAGGCTTCCTGTTTGTGTAAAACTCTTTCCACACTGTAGACATGCGTGAGGTTTCTCTCCAGTGTGAATTCTCATGTGTGTCTTAAGGTGACCTGTTTCTGTAAAACTCTTTCCACACTGTAGACATGCGTGAGGTTTCTCTCTAGTGTGAATTCTCATGTGTGTCTTAAGGTGACCTGTTTGTGTAAAACTCTTTCCACACTGTGGACATACATGAGGTTTCTCTCCAGTGTGAATTCTCATGTGTGTCTTAAGGTCACTTGTGCCTGTAAAACTCTTTCCACACTGTAGACATACATGAAGTTTCTCTCCTGTGTGAATTCTCATGTGTGTCTTAAGGTTTCCTGTTTTTGTAAAACTATTTCCACACTGTAGACATGTGTGAGGTTTCTCTCCAGTGTGAATTCTCATGTGCTGTTTTTCACTCTTTTTGTCTCCTGTTCTCAGAGCTTCTTCCAGTGAAACTTTCTGGAATCTTTGTGCACGTTGATATTTCTGATCAGCATCTTTTACTTCTTCTTGACTGTCCTTATTCACTTCCATCATATCTGAAGTGAACAAAACTATCTGTTAAACACAGTTTTACAATTGTACAAAACAACATCACAAGACAAGATCATAGTTTCATTTTCAGCGAACACAGTCATTCAGTGCACTGAGTATTGCTTTGGATAAAAGTGTTTGCCATATAAGATGAACACATCCTAAGAGAATATTTTAACTTTATTCTGTTTCAATTACAACATAAAATTCACTCAGACTTCAGTAATGACATTTTCAGCAGAAAAAGCAGAAAAACAGTAAATAATTCATTTTGCAATCCATAGCGGAAATGTATGTTTATTATAATCATTTTTTTACAGAATTATGTGTTTTATAAATTAAATCATTACTGCCATGATATCTCAGTGGTTTGGATTGAATGAATCAAGTATAAATCAAGAATCAATGCAAAATATTTTCAGGTACAAAATAAAAGTCATCAGATGTTAAATAACACTACATAGTCTTCACTGTATAAATTGAATATAGATTAATCCTTATTAGAGTCACACCAGTCAAGAGCATTGAGTGATGATTTTCTTTGTCTTTTGTTGTTTTATTAACAATAATAACAGACTGTGATTTATAAAGCTGCTGTCACTTTAAGTTCAGTACAGCAGAAACGATGCCCCCCAAAATATAGTCGAGTAAAAGAAAGAATAACAACTAAAAACCAACAGACTGTGTCTCATGTAGTCGAGTAAAAGAACAAATGCATGTTTTCTTTTCAATAAGACGATAAAAAACCAACAGACTGATGAAAATGTGAAAAAAGGGTCAAAATGCTGTGCTCTACAAACTCAAAGCAGAACGATGGTCACCTTATAGCCAAACATGTGATTCTATTGAACCTTTACCAGATCACAACCAGATCAAGTTATGATCATTTGATGCAGTTTAGTGATTCACTTTCAGTTCTAATCTTCTGCATTTGTGGTTTATCAGATAAATGAAAGCTTAATAATTCCTCCACTGTCAGAAATAAAGATTTAAAAACAGAAACCAACCTCTGTGTTCTTTAGTCCTCTGAGTTTCTGTTGTGTGTAGTTCTGGATCTCTCGTGTTCTCAAGCTTCTCTTCCACAAACTCCAACAACTGTGTGAAGATTTCAGTTCTTACACCTGAAGTGATTCTTCTGATTGTTGCTTTCTGGTATTTATTGGTGGTTTGATGTAGGAGGAGCTTTACTGAAGGTGTCAATCACTGTTGGTGTGAACTGGAGATGTTAGAGAGACATTGTCAATAACTCAACTCAGCTTCACTTATATAACATCACTAAAAACAACAATTGTTGACCAAGATGCTGTCCACTATATCAAATACCAACATTTATCTCCATGTGTGACATAAATGACAAAAACATCTCGGCCACATCACAAATCAACTACAGAAACCCAAGCAAAGTGAGAGCAGTGGTCATAAAAACATCTAACAATGTTCAATTTCTTTGGTCTTATTCATGATGGATAAATATTCAACTGCTTATTATTTATTATTATTATAAATATAACAGATAGTAGTGGTTGGTTTATCGATACACTATCAGGAAAAAATATTGCGCTGTGAACTTCTCCGCGATTAGTTGAGTTTTAAACGTGTGAAATGTCACATTGTTCGTCAACAGACTCATTGAAAGCGGTCACAGCAAACAGCGCATACAGGCGCGCAGACAGCACTATAGTGACGGGGAGACAAGACCCCTCAGACTCATAGTGACCCGATCTGCCCCTCACTGTCCCAACGAAAGACGACAAACATCAAACATCTGTAAAACTGAGGATTCATGAGGATGTCCGCTATGTACATTAGCCTGAGTAGTGACGGACAGGCCCGCAGCTGCTTCAGTATTTTCCCGTCACTGCTTCACAATCGTGTCGGTCATCGACGTTCAGTCTCTGTGTGCTGCTGCTGCTAGCCTGTTGCTAGCCGATCCGTCCGGAAACGATTTGTTCCGCGCATGCGCGAAACTGACGTCACTTCCTGTCTGAAATAAATCGAAGGACTTTACGGCAGTTTCGGGTATTATTTATACCGTGACTCTTGTTGTTTTACACTCGTTACCCGATACGCTCAATGTGTTTTTATACATTTTGTATTACATTTATTAATAAGTGTATTCATTATATCTGTTTCTTTTTCATGTACGCTCCCACTGCGCAAAGACACGTCTAAACGACGTCTTTTGTACGTCATTTTTGCACGTCCAATTTGGGTTACCCGCAGGTGCGGACTGTATGGAAGGCCATTTAGGCAAAAATGTCTTTAGACGTAACTTCGTGTACAGACGTTAGACGCGTCGATGCGTAATTGCGTGTAGACGCGTAAACCCACAACTTCCGCTGTCAAACTAAAAGTCACATCAAGAAATGTAGCCCTTACCATATTTCATTTTAGCTACACTTTCTCTTTGACTCTTGTTATTTTGCCTAAAAGCATGGCGAAAATACAGTTTAATATTTATTAATTAAATTTATAATTACTAAACATAGTATTTTGTGGAAAAAACTCTGTTTTGTGTACTGGTTAACCAATATCATATGCTGCATTTAGTTTGCATTTCAAAACATATATTTTAACAAAACATATTATTCACAATGGAAAACTCAGTATATAGAGTGCACTTATAAAACAAGAAGGCATAGGTCAAGTATGAGGCGCCGTATAGGGTGTAAATCAAACTGCGCGTATGAATACATATATAAAAGCGTGCATACACACATATACATTGCTCACATATACATGTATAGTATTGGATGTTCAAGCAAACACATATGAAAAACATGTGCGCACTAATGTGAAATCCATACCAATACATATTATGTTAGTAATGCATGCATGTACACTTTTTCACGCATACATATAAACTCGATGCGTGCAAACAAACCTAAACAATATGGGAGGCCGATTAGGGTGAAATACATTAAAACGCTTGCGTATTTAAATTATACTTGCGGTGACATGTGAAACATTTCTGCTTATGTAACGGGGACCGCTGGCTTTACACAGAGCGCCGGTTCAAATACTCTGGCTACCGTTTGAAAAGCTAATTTAGTTTTGTATGAAACAGATGCTTTCTCACAACCAGTTACACCTGCACAAAGGTAGTGCAAGCATGCACTTAAGAGGAAGAGAGCGCAAAATTTCATTGTGACCGGAAGTTGTTTCGTTGTTACCGGAAAAAACGTTGTTACCTCTTCAAACTCGTGTAATGAATGTAAACAATGAAGTATTTCTTATTATTCGTTACGTTTGGCTTTTTTCTGTGTTATTATCAGCATGTTATTGCTAACTATGACGAATTTTTTATTTCTTTTTTAACGGTTCCTGCAGTGTATATAACTTTTACAAACAGATCCTGCAATTCCATACTTCACAGAACTACAACACCATGCACGGACAGTTCGTTCAATTACAAATGTAGTTCGTCGTACAAGAGGCCAAGACTCTGAAGATTGTATAACTGTCCTGGAGTCGATATGTAATGCGGTGAATGTAATTCTTCAACATTTTGCAACACAACACCCCCCCCCCACCCCCCCCCGGCCCCCCCCCCCCAAACCCCCCCCCCTCCGCCGATTTTTATTTTAAAACGCCCAACCCTTCCCCCCCCCCCCCCCCCCCTTCCCTCCCCCCCAAAACCCCACCCCCCCCCCCCACCAAAAACACAATTTAAAAAAAAAAAAAAATTTACAAAACACCCCACACCCCGGAGAGACCCATTTTAGGGGGGGCTTCCCCCCACGGGTTTCCCCCTTCCCCGGGGGAGGGTACGCCAAGTCCCCCAAAACATTGACCATGTCGGACGAAGCTTTCGACTAGAGCTGCAACTAACGATTATTTTAATAATCGATTAATCTGTCGATTATTTGTTCGATTAATCGATGAATCGGATACAAATTTTTAAAAGCATTCATTTTCAACCCTTTATTGAAAAATTGAACTGACATTGCAAAACATATTTCAAAAGCTGTATTATTACTTATTATATTATTATTACAGCTGGCTGTGGTTTACATGATGCATTTCCCATCAAGAAGCCTCTCATGGTTTGCTGTTTTTTTCTGGAATTTTTTCGGGTCTCTCTGATGGTCTTTCCTCTACCTCCGCTCTGCATTTTTAATTTATTTTTTCTCCGCTATGCTGCGCGGCGCGATCAACTTTTTTTAGTCCTGTGACACACTGGATGCGTGGCGTGAGCGTCTCAGAAGCCTGGCGTGACCGTTTTTAAATCGGCTCCCATGTTAACAGGTTAGAGCTTGCACACTGCCTGCGTGAGACGAGCCGCACGGAAAACGCGTGCATGCTAGGAATTGAATCGACGCCTATTTTTCACGAGACACGCAAGCGTGTTGGAAGCGTTTCCAGGCAAAATAGAATAGGAAAAGATGTTTATATGTAATTTTGTACACGAATACATATTAATGAATGCCATTTTGATGTTTGAAAGCTAATCATCATTTATTTGAACGTATTTTCAAATTGAATTTCATTAAACCAACATCTACACGTTACGGGGTTTACATGTCCACTGTAGAAAACATCAGGACTTAAATCATGTTTATAATGCATTTTTTGAGAAACAACAAGTGAATATTGAAATAAATTATACATTAATATTCCTATTAAGTATGAGATATTATTACTAAAATGTTGCAAATGAATACTCCAATTAACTACTTTTTTCCATAAACTCTTCCTCCAAGAAAATGCTTAGGCTATATCCAATGAAAAGATACATTGCATTGAATGGGAATATTAATTTATGTCCATCTGAAACACATATTGCATAAAGTAAACTCGTGCATCAATTGATTACGTTACATCTTTAATAACATATCTGAGAATCATCTTAATTCGAATTGTGGTTCGTATTAAACCCCAAAATGTATTGGTGACTGAATTATTTTTGTTTTTTATGCTCTTAACAATGTGATTAAAAATGGAAAAAAATATGACACACTACAATAACAACGTAGTCTAGGGTGTCATCTGAGTGACGGTCCGACATCAGGTAATAAAGCTACAAAACATTTGGAAATGTTATTTAAATAAACAGACAGCCTACTTACTCATTTTTCGGATTTTGGAAGGTGTAGGTTATGTGAAAAAAGTTTAAACTTGTCGTGAATACAAGACCCTTGTCTGTCGGCGGCCTCCCTCTATGTCACCTATAGCAGCAGCAGCGCGCCAGCGCCGCGTCAGGCACAGTGCTGGTGTGCAAAGATACAGAAAACACGACGCAGCCGCCACAGAGCTGACACGCAACAGAAACGCCACGCTCACGCCACTCAAACATGTGGCGCGCGTTATAGTCGCGCGATACAACGAATCGATAATGAAATTCGTTGCCAACATTTTTAATAATCGATTTTTATCGATTTTATCGATTCGTTGTTGCAGCCCTATTTCGACGTAGACAAGCCATCCGTCGCAGAATTTACAGTGTCGGAGGTCCAAATGAATTATGGTATGTGACAAAATACTATTTTTTTCCTAGCTAATATGTGTTATTTCAAGTTAAATATGAAATAATTATATTATTCTACACTTTTTCCCAAATTGTTTTAGTTTTGGAATTCATACTGTGGTGCTGTAATTACCCAAAATAAATCTAACTAGTTAGTATAATTAGAGTTCAAACAAAAAATTTAAATTACTGCAATTTCCTCTTTTTACAGGCACATCGATGGAAACCATAAATTGGTTAGATGGAGGATGGTGTTCCATGGATGCTTTGACGGGTACAGTCGTACAATTATATATCTTGACTGCACAGACAATAACAGGGCTTCCAATGTTTTGACCCTATTCCAAAGAGGGGTGCGGAATTTCGGATTGCCATCAAGAGTCAGATGTGATCGTGGTATGGAGAACATCGAGGTGGCTCGCTTCATGCTTAGAAGAAGAGGACTGAACAGAGGAAGTATCATAGCTGGACGCAGTGTCCATAATCAGAGGATTGAAAGACTTTGGGCTGAACTTAATCGTGTAGTATCATACCATTTCTCTGATTTGTTCAGTTTCATGGAGAATCAATTTATTCTCGATTCATTGTCTGAACTGCACCTGTTTTGTTTGCACTACGTTTACATGCCACGAATCCATAGAGCTGTTAGGGAATTCACAAGCCAATGGAATAACCACGCACTTTCTACAGAAAGATACATGACACCTTTGCAGTTGTGGTACAGAGGAATTATTAGTCGTGTTGGACAGAACAACCTGGCTGTAAACAGTGTATTTGAAGCGAATGAGTCTTCAATTAGTGTTGACACTTTGCCATTTGCTTATGACGTGATAAACCAAGTTGTAGTTCCTGAGATTCATTTACAAGTATATAACACAACCCTTAATGAAATACGTCACACATTTGATCCTTTACAAGATGATGGTAATCATGGGATTGACATATTCTTGGGTCTTGTAAATTTTCTTGCAACAAGAGAGTTACATGAAGACTGTTGCTAGAAGAAATTTCATCTCTTATGTTCTGTTAAAAAGAGATGGAAAAAAGATGGAGTTGCACATTGTACATAACATTAAAGATGAAGAATTTGAGAGTTTGAAACATTTATTGTAACAAACTATTGACTTGAGAAATTACTTTACAAAATAAGGTGCATGGCATTGTATGTGCAAACTCAAAACCTCACATCTCCCAACAAACCACCATTATCTTAGATAGACAATAAAATAGCACTAAGCTCAGCAATCCTTCCTAACAAGACTAACTACCTCAATAACTGTCAATGAGGTTATTAAACCAGATGCTTAAGTGCATGTCTTTCAGATGTTTGGATATAAATGTGAACTGGACAGCATGACTAACAATTCTATTCTTACAGAATGAAATGTAACAAAATCTTAGCTAAAAGTATTGTAAACTTCTGTCTGAACAACACAGAGGAACAAATTGTTTGAAATAAGTTTACTCCATTCCAAAACCCTGAGTATTTTGGATCCCAAAGTCCATATTGTTTTTAAAGTCCTCATAAGTTCCATGAATTGGGAGTCGAAGGCAGTTGATGCAAGTCACCTTCACCGTGTAGGAATTCCAGAGAGGGCTTAGGTGAAAAACCATTCGATCTGGTTGTAAATGTCAAAATGTCCTCCAGCTTTGTTGTCCCGCTCTCCTCTGACACAGTCAGCTGTGGCCTAATGGTTAGAGCGTTGGGCTTGTGATCAGAAGGTTGCTGGTTCTAATCTCAGTGCCAGCAGGTCATGACTGAAGGGCCCTTGAGCAAGACACCTTACCCCTGATTGCTCTGCAGTAATGTGCCACTGTATAAAACTACTTGTAAGTCGCTTTGGAGAAAAGCGTCTGCCAAATGAATAAATGTAAATGTAAATTATTACTTTACGCAGTGGCTCATTGATCACAAACGCGAACATAAAACATAAAATCATTCACAGTGCTATAAATTTGATTCATACATACCGACAAAAACAAAACCAACCTCTCCTGTTCATGTATCACAATTTAAAAAATGCTTTAGACATCTCTTATATCAGTTACTGTATTATAAAATATTAGTACAGTTATCTGTAACAACTCAGAAAAAAATGTCAACCTTCAGCATCCTGCAGGTAATCTCTCCAATATGCAACAAGTCGGTTCTCATCTGCTCGTCTATTGCTTCCGGTCACTGATCATCTGATTTCGAATAGCTCATCCATTATGTCTGCTGTAAGATTCCTTCGACTGTAGCAGAGGACAGAACGAAAAGCCTGTGGATGTTGTTGGATCTTCTGAATCATTCCAAATGTTTTCAGTCCATCGCGAAACCTAAGTATACAAAATGAAGACAGAAAAGATAGTCACTCCATACACACAGTGCACACAAAAACTCGCTCTCACTCACTTTCACACACACGCACCCACACACAACCAAACACTTGCTCGCTCGCTGTCACACCCTCTCACACACCTGGAGAACTGTTATTTCATGTACTTCACTGCTATATATGGTTGAAACAACAATAAAATCTTCTTTACCCTTGATCCAAGTAAACTCAGTCTTTATTGTAACAAGATGTACCTTTCAAAGGGACCACGGACACGGTGAACTACTTGAAACATTAGAACATCCTCCAGTAACTGATTCTTGTCCATCAAACTTGTAAGAGGTCTCAAACAGCCAGCATTTGCCAAGTAATCTGTCAAAGGTTCTGTAGCTGTCTGAAGCTCCTCCAGTGTTGTTGCTTCAGAAACCTGTTTCCAAAGAATTAAATGTATATTTTATAAGTATTAAATTATCCATTTAGAAATGTATGACACCTAAATACAAAAAGACTTAAGTAAAGTACAGCATTCGAAGGGTTTCAATCAGGTTATCCAAAATATCCAAAAGAAAATAGCTTAAAGCATGCCTTACAAAATAACCTATCATATCACACAAATCCTCAAACCTTCTTCAGTTTCTCATAGAGGTCATGGTCTACAATATCTTCAATCGCTGGTCTGCAAATCTCTGGTCCTTTCAATAAGCAGTTGAAGAGGGTATCAGAGAGAAAACATGGTGCTGGGCCTCCATGAACCAGGCTGACAGCTATGGCTTGACCGGCAAAAAAATATCTGTCATCTCGCACAGCTGTAAAATAAAGGAAATTAACTAGCACAATGTTATAACAAGTGTGGTTCAAAACAAATATTACAAAATTTGGCATCTTTATTATTTCTATTCTTTAATCTTTTGCAATTATACATACCAGAGGAATCAAGGGCCAAGTTCAAGTGTCCTTCGTATCCCTGAAACATCTTCGAGTGAGAAAGTGCTTCCATAAGAAGCCGTAGAAATTCCCTTCGGGGGCCACCAAGATCAACAGCCTCTTCAGTTGCACCCTTGTCATCAGAGAATTTAATGGACATTGTGTGGTTTGGGTTGTATGACATCCGTCGAAAGCCTCGTATAGCTCCATCGAGGACTGCTGCACGATTGATGGTAAATTTGGAAATGCCCGTTTGAGTGATCTTTTCACTCAGTTCCTTTAAAATTTCTCTTATTGAGGTATGTTCTTGTGGCCGTCTAAAATGACAATTACAGAAAAAATATCTGAAAACATGTTTACATGGACTCTAACAGTCCAAAAAATTTATCAGACTACAGTTAACAAATGTTCCTGAAAGAAAGAGAAAAATCGAATCCAGACATAATCCCTTTTCCAATTTTGTTGCAACACATACACGTGCGTTTACTTTAATCACAATTTCTAAACCATGAGTAATATTGGCATAATGCAACCAATGACTATTTGCAGTCAATGCAAATATGGGCTATAGCATTTTTCAACATTAAAAAGCATATACAAAGCACCTACTTCATGTTAACTAACTTAATTTCAAAATGCTGTGCTCTACAAACTCAAAGCAGAACGATGGTCACCTTATAGCCAAACATGTGATTCTATTGAACCTTTACCAGATCACAACCAGATCAAGTTATGATCATTTGATGCAGTTTAGTGAATTACTTTCAGTTCTAATCTTCTGCATTTGTGGTTTATCAGATAAATGAAAGCTTAATAATTCCTCCACTGTCAGAAATAAAGCTTTAAAAACAGAAACCAACCTCTGTGTTCTTTAGTCATCTGAGTTTCTGTTGTGTGTAGTTCTGGATCTCTCGTGTTCTCAAGCTTCTCTTCCACAAACTCCAACAACTGTGTGAAGATTTCAGTTCTTACACCTGAAGTGATTCTTCTGCTTGTTGCTTTCTGGTATTTATTGGTGGGTTAATGTAGGAGGAGCTTTACTGAAGGTGTCAATCACTGTTGGTGTGAACTGGAGATGTTAGAGAGACATTGTCAATAACTCAACTCAGCTTCACTTATATAACATCACTAAAAACAACAATTGTTGACCAAGATGCTGTCCACTATATCAAATACCAACATTTATCTCCATGTGTGACATAAATGACAAAAACATCTCGGCCACATCACAAATCAACTAAAGAAACCCAAGCAAAGTGAGAGCAGTTGTCATAAAAACATCTAACAATGTTCAATTTCTTTGGTCTTATTCATAATGGATAAATATTCAACAGCTTATTATTTATTATTATTATAATATTATTAGAAATATCAATTATTGAAGCAGTTTGATTATCGATACACTATCATGAAAAAATATTGCGCTGTAATCTATCGATAATTTTGCACAATCGACATTAAAAAACGATTCAATTGAAAAGAATGAGAGTTAAATCATTCAATAACTTCTAAAGGACTTTGATTTGATCGGTTACAACAAGACCCTCAGGATATAAAACTGTCTGGTGTTTTAAATCACAGAAGTTTTGAGCTTTGAAAATCGATATCAAATTCTGCCTATTTAAAACACAAACATCTGTTTTGTGAGGACATTTCCATGAGAGTTTAAGATATCAGCATAATGAAGGAGGTGAAAATGGGAACTATGGGTGTAGAATAATGACAGCTGTTAACACTGATGTGTCTGTTATACTGAAACAAAAAGAAAACGTTCATGATCATCAGCAGAAGACCTGCAGCTCTATTAACACCAATGGATGTGTTTTCACTGTTAGGCTAATGTCACTAATGAAACAAACCTTTCAGGACAAACATACAAATCAGGATTTTAAGTCTCAGTATATATGAACTAAACATATGTTTATCATTGTTATATCTTCCTCACTGTGCTCCTGTGTTTTGTGTTCATCTCTTGTGCTAAGACTGACTCAACTCTGAATACATCAGACCAAATCCCTCTGAATTCATCTGATCCGACAGAAAAGGTGCATCATGTCAAGACCATATTATATATTATACTGATGGAAACTAGGCTTTATATTTAACTGTATTATTAAGGCTCGTTACGTTATAATGTTGATTCTAGTTTGTAATAATGACACTTTTCCGCATGTTCACAAGACCGTCAAGAATCCTTGAAATGAAACTTAACGAGAGAATCCGCCGGTCGTTCATTCTCTCTGAACGGATTTGAAACGATACAGCGGCGTCTTATAATCAATTCGTTCCCTGAACTTCTCCGCGATTAGTTGAGTTTTAAACGTGTGAAATGTCACATTGTTCGTCAACAGACTCATTGAAAGCGGTCACAGCAAACAGCGCATACAGGCGCGCAGACAGCACTATAGTGACGGGGAGACAAGACCCCTCAGACTCACAGTGACCCGATCTGCCCCTCACTGTCCCAACGAAAGACGACAAACATCAAACATCTGTAAAACTGAGGATTCATGAGGATGTCCGCTATGTACATTAGCCTGAGTAGTGACGGACAGGCCCGCAGCTGCTTCAGTATTTTCCCGTCACTGCTTCACAATCGTGTCGGTCATCGACGTTCAGTCTCTGTGTGCTGCTGCTGCTAGCCTGTTGCTACCCGATCCGTCCGGAAACGATATGTTCTGCGCATGCGCGAAACTGACGTCACTTCCTGTCTGAAATAAATCGAAGGACTTTACGGCAGTTTCGGGTATTATTTATACCGTGACTCTTGTTGTTTTACACTCGTTACCCGATACGCTCAATGTGTTTTTATACATTTTGTATTACATTTATTAATAAGTGTATTCATTATATCTGTTTCTTTTTCATGTACGCTCCCTTTGACTCTTGTTATTTTGCCTAAAAGCATGGCGAAAATACAGTTTAATATTTATTAATTAAATTTATAATTACTAAACAGTATTTTGTGGAAAAAAACTCCTGTTTTGTTTACTGGTTAACCAATATCATATGCTGCATTTAGTTTGCATTTCAAAACATATATTTTAACAAAACATATTATTCACAATGGAAAACTCAGTATATAGAGTGCACTTATAAAACAAGAAGGCATAGGTCAAGTATGAGGCGCCGTATAGGGTGTAAATCAAACTGCGCGTATGAATACATATATAAAAGCGTGCATACACACATATACATTGCTCACATATACATGTATAGTATTGGATGTTCAAGCAAACACATATGAAAAACATGTGCGCACTAATGTGAAATCCATACCAATACATATTATGTTAGTAATGCATGCATGTACACTTTTTCACACATACATATAAACTCGATGCGTGCAAACAAACCTAAACAATATGGGAGGCCGATTAGGGTGAAATACATTAAAACGCTTGCGTATTTAAATTATACTTGCGGTGACATGTGAAACATTTCTGCTTATGTAACGGGGACCGCTGGCTTTACACAGAGCGCCGGTTCAAATACTCTGGCTACCGTTTGAAAAGCTAATTTAGTTTTGTATGAAACAGATGCTTTCTCACAACCAGTTACACCTGCACAAAGGTAGTGCAAGCATGCACTTAAGAGGAAGAGAGCGCAAAATTTCATTGTGACCGGAAGTTGTTTCGTTGTTACCGGAAAAAAACGTTGTTACCTCTTCGAACTCGTGTAATGAATGTAAACAATGAAGTATTTATTATTATTTGTTACGTTTGGCTTTTTTCTGTGTAATTATCAGCATGTTATTGCTAACTATGACAAATTTTTTATTTCTTTTTTAACGGTTCCTGCAGTGTATATAACTTTTACAAACAGATCCTGCAATTCCATACTTCACAGAACTACAACACCATGCACGGACAGTTCGTTCAATTACAAATGTAGTTCGTCGTACAAGAGGCCAAGACTCTGAAGATTGTATAACTGTCCTGGAGTCGATATGTAATGCGGTGAATGTAATTCTTCAACATTTTGACAGCCAGATACTTCAAGGAAGCTACAACTGCATCCCACCAACAGTTCGCAGTGGGACTGTTGGTCGCCCGCGGTATGATTTGACAGCCGATCAAATTAACCACTGCTTGGATCTGGGTTATAGCTGGCAGGGAATATCTTTAATGTTTGGAATAGATCGGCGAACCTTATTCCGCCACAGACAACGTCTTTCGATTCCATCTAATGACTACACTCAACTGTCAGACGAGAATCTGGAGAACACTCCAAATGCTGGAGAGACCTATGTTAGGGGAAGTCTTCGCTCAAGGGGTTTCCGCATTCAGCGGTGGAGGGTACGCCAAGTCCTGCAAAACATTGACCATGTCGGACGAAGCTTTCGACGTAGACAAGCCATCCGTCGCAGAATTTACAGTGTCGGAGGTCCAAATGAATTATGGTATGTGACAAAATACTATTTTTTTCCTAGCTAATATGTGTTATTTCAAGTTAAATATGAAATAATTATATTATTCTACACTTTTTCCCAAATTGTTATAGTTTTGGAATTCATACTGTGGTGCTGTAATTACCCAAAATAAATCTAACTAGTTAGTATAATTAGAGTTCAAACTAAAAATTTAAATTACTGCAATTTCCTCTTTTGACAGGCACATCGATGGAAACCATAAATTGGTTAGATGGAGGATGGTGTTCCATGGATGCATTGACGGGTACAGTCGTACAATTATATATCTTGACTGCACAGACAATAACAGGGCTTCCAGTGTTTTGACCCTATTCCAAAGAGGGGTGCACAATTTCGGATTGCCATCAAGAGTCAGATGTGATCGTGGTATGGAGAACATCGAGGTGGCTCGCTTCATGCTTAGAAGAAGAGGACTGAACAGAGTCAGCTGTGGCCTAATGGTTAAAATCGTCTTTACCCTTGATCCAAGTAAACTCAGTCTTTATTGTAACAAGATGTACCTTTCAAAGGGACCACGGACACGGTGAACTACTTGAAACATTAGAACATCCTCCAGTAACTGATTCTTGTCCATCAAACTTGTAAGAGGTCTCAAACAGCCAGCATTTGCCAAGTAATCTGTCAAAGGTTCTGTAGCTGTCTGAAGCTCCTCCAGTGTTGTTGCTTCAGAAACCTGTTTCCAAAGAATTAAATGTATATTTTATAAGTATTAAATTATCCATTTAGAAATGTATGACACCTAAATACAAAAAGACTTAAGTAAAGTACAGCATTCGAAGGGTTTCAATCAGGTTATCCAAAATATCCAAAAGAAAATAGCTTAAAGCATGCCTTACAAAATAACCTATCATATCACACAAATCCTCAAACCTTCTTCAGTTTCTCATAGAGGTCATGGTCTACAATATCTTCAATCGCTGGTCTGCAAATCTTTGGTCCTTTCACTAAGCAGTTGAAGAGGGTATCAGAGAGAAAACATGGTGCTGGGCCTCCATGAACCAGGCTGACAGCTATGGCTTGACCGGCAAAAAAATATCTGTCATCTCGCACAGCTGTAAAATAAAGGAAATTAACTAGCACAATGTTATAACAAGTGTGGTTCAAAACAAATATTACAAAATTTGGCATCTTTATTATTTCTATTCTTTAATCTTTTGCAATTATACATACCAGAGGAATCAAGGGCCAAGTTCAAGTGTCCTTCGTATCCCTGAAACATCTTCGAGTGAGAAAGTGCTTCCATAAGAAGCCGTAGAAATTCCCTTCGGGGGCCACCAAGATCAACAGCCTCTTCAGTTGCACCCTTGTCATCAGAGAATTTAATGGACATTGTGTGGTTTGGGTTGTATGACATCCGTCGAAAGCCTCGTATAGCTCCATCGAGGACTGCTGCACGATTGATGGTAAATTTGGAAATGCCCGTTTGAGTGATCTTTTCACTCAGTTCCTTTAAAATTTCTCTTATTGAGGTATGTTCTTGTGGCCGTCTAAAATGACAATTACAGAAAAAATATCTGAAAACATGTTTACATGGACTCTAACAGTCCAAAAAATTTATCAGACTACAGTTAACAAATGTTCCTGAAAGAAAGAGAAAAATCGAATCCAGACATAATCCCTTTTCCAATTTTGTTGCAACACATACACGTGCGTTTACTTTAATCACAATTTCTAAACCATGAGTAATATTGGCATAATGCAACCAATGACTATTTGCAGTCAATGCAAATATGGGCTATAGCATTTTTCAACATTAAAAAGCATATACAAAGCACCTACTTCATGTTAACTAACTTAATTTCTACTGGCTAAAAACACTTTCAATTTTTTAAATGATTATGCCAAAAGTTCAGTAAAAGTAGTTCATCAGAGTTCACTTACGTCTGGTCCTCAATACTGGAAATAATAGCTGTATACAAGTCCTCGTCTTCATCTTCATCAGATAGGTCATTTATGAGATTAATGTAAGTCCCATAATCATTCTGCCAGCACCTTGAAGTGGGGCTCTTTGACAGTGATGAGGAAACTTTGGTGCTTACTTGGTTGCTGGAAGTGGCTTGAACATTTGCTGATGTATTAGAGCTGGCACTGCCCTGGTGAACTGTTTCATGCTGGGTTGAAATGGCTCTTGCCATAGGTGTGGACTCGGTTTCAGCAAGTGCTCTAACCCCAACAGCAACGGTGAGATTTTCTGCCTGTTTTTTGCAAGAACTTGAGGACTGTGGTGGCTCCTCATCATCTGTACAATCTGTATCTTCCTCCTCATCCACACTGTAGGCTTCAGAATCTGAAGTTTCTTCATTCACAGACTACAAAAACAAGTTACCATTAGTCAAACTTGTGATCAATGACTTCTAACCCATGTACAGTTAAAATTGTCAATTTTGTGTATGTATCTAAAAGACAATACTTAAGCATTAAAAATGTCTACTTACTTTAAGTGGCACAGATGGTCTCACATAAAGTGAAGCTCTTTTGAAAACCTTTTGAACATACTCCCGTCCAGCTGTTGGCCTTCATGGAGAGTCGGAGCAACGAGTTTGTTGCCACATGGCAAGAGGATTTCAAGACTGACAAAGACAGAAATACACACAGTATAACGTCTCGGTTACGTATGTAACCTCCGTTCCCTGATGGACGGAACGAGACGTTGTGTCGACAGAATGGGGTTTGACTTGAGAACCTACCTTCTCTGACTGACTTGAACAGGCCAAAGAAAATTGGCGAATGAAATTTGCATGCCGGACTCCGCCCCCGGATATCCGGGTATAAAAGGGAGCCGGCGTGCCGCATTCATTCACCTTTTGTGCTGAGGAGCCTGAGGATCTTGCCCCGACTGCTGCAGCGGGCGGCCAGTGTTGTGGCATGAAGGACACAACGTCTCGTTCCCTCCATCAGGGAACGGAGGTTACATACGTAACCGAGACGTTCCCTTTCTGTCGGTCTCTCGACGTTGTGTCGACAGAATGGGGTTCCTCGGAAAACGCCACAGCGCTGTGCCGCGTCACAATTCCTCGCGAAGCGACGCTGACTGGCCTGGGCGTGTCAGACGTGAGCGCTTAGCATGAATTGCAACCTTCCAGCGGAAGGGAAGGAGTCCAGAGCTTTCAAAAAAGATGGGAGCCCCTTCCACCGGCCGTCACGGACGGCGGCCTAGTTCTCTTAACAGCGAGAAGCCGCCCGGCACCGTAAGGCCACTGGGAAGCGTCATTCCCCCCTGAGGGAACGGGCTACGGAGACCACTTCCTACCGCAGGGAGGAGCTTTAGTGGAGATTCACACACGGTCTCACCGGATAGGGGAGAGCACGTGGGAGACATGCAGACACGAGATGGTGTCGCGAGCAGGTGAAGTACACCTGGGAGAGGTCATGGGCCATCGATTGAGAGCCATTCATGAGAAGACAACAGACGGAACCGCCCTGTGGGGGGGTTACTACGTGTGGAGCACTAGGCCTTGTTTGAGTCACTGCTAGAGCTCAGAAACAGGCCAAGGGAGGCAGGGCTGCTCCGCCGAGCCCGCCGCCGAGGAGTGCTTAGTGATGGATGGAATGCCTACTCTTCGCCCACGTGGGGGAAGAGGGGAGGCTGGATAGCACCACGTCTCACCTATGGAGGAGTGCTATCGCAGGCGTACGCCCACCGGCTGCCGGACTTACCTGGCGGTGTCTCGTAAGACTCCGGCTGATACCGGTTCCACGCGGAGGCTGTAGAACCTCGCGAAGGTGCTGGGCGTAGCCCAACCCGCAGCTCTACATATGTCTGCCAGAGGGGCGCTCTGAGCCAGTGCCCACGAGGAGGCCACACCCCTGGCGGAGTGTGCCCTCACTGCAAGCGGGCACGGGAGATCCTGTGATCGGTAAGCCATTGATGGCGTCCACGATCCAGTGCGCCAACCTCTGTTTGGAGACAGCCCTCCCTTGTGCTGACCTCCCAAAACAGACAAAAAAGCTGCTCAGAGCTCCAGAGGCTCTGCGTTTGGTCCAGGCAGAGGCGCAGCGCGCGCACTGGACACAACACAGAAGGGGTTGGGTCTTCCTCCCCAGAAGGGAGCGCCTGCAGGTTCACCACCTGGTCCCGAAAGGGAGTGGTGGGAACTTTGGGCACGTAGCCAGGCCGGGGTCTCAGGATAACGTGAGATTGACCAGGCCCGAACTCTAGGCAATCCGTGGCCACGAAAAATGCATGTAGGTCCCCTACCCTCTTGGCGAGCGCCACTAGGAGAGCCGTCTTCATCGAGAGATGAGAAAGAGCGGCATCTCCGAGGGGCTCGACGGGGGGCCTCTGGGGGCCCGCCAGGACCACATTGAGGTCCCAAGAGGAAACGGAGCGCGGACGGGCTGAATTCAGCCTCCTCGCGCCCCTCAGGAACCTAATGACCAGGTCGTGCTGTTCCAGAGACTTCCCACTAACTGGTCCGTGATGAGCAGCAATAGCGGCTACATACACCTTCAGCGTGGAAGGGGAGAGATTGCTCTCGAGTCTCGCCTGCAGGAAGGACAGCACGCTCCCGATCGAGCATATCCGTGGGTCTTCTCCACGAGAAGAACACCAGGACGAGAAGAGGCGCCACTTCAATGCGTATAACCGCCTCGTGGCCAGGGCCCTAGCCTGAGTAATGGTTTCCACCACCGCTGGGGGTAGACCACTCAGGATCTCCTCGTCCCGTCCAGGAGCAAGACATGGAGGTTCCAGAGGTCTGGTCTCGGATGCCACAACGTGCCCTTCCCCTGAGAAAGAAGGTCGTTCAGCAGGACCGCTGGCTGCTGCCTGAAGTTCCTTAGGCAGGTCAGCACTGACTGGGCACGCTCGGAAGAAAGACGTGCAGTCATGGAGACAGAGTCGAGTTCCATCCCGAGGAAGAGGATGCTCTGCACAGGGGAGAGCTTGCTCTTCTCTCGGTTGACCTGTAACCCCAAATGGTCTAGGTGCCGGAGCACCAGGTCCCTGTGTGTACACAACAGATCTCGCGAGTGCGCCAAGATGAGCCAGTCGTCGAGATAGTTGAGTATGCGCACCCCCTGCTCCCTGAGGGGAGTGAGGGCGGCCTCCACGACCTTCGTAAAGACTCGAGGAGACAGGGACAGACCAAATGGGAGGACGCGGTACTGATATGCCTGTCCCTCGAAAGCGAACCGTAGGAACGGCCGGTGACGAGGGAGGATGGACACATGGAAGTACGCGTCCTTCAGGTCGATCGCCATGAACCAATCCTGACGCCTGACGGACGTCAGAATGCGCTTCTGCGTTAGCATCCTGAACGGCAGCTTGTGTAGGTGCTTGTTCAGGGTACGCAGGTCCAAGATGGGGCGCAACCCGCCACTTTTCTTGGGGACAATGAAATACGGGCTGTAAAACCCGGAGTACATCTCGGCCAGAGGGACGAGCTCGACCGCCCCCTTCGCCAGAAGGGTAGCGACCTCGGCCCGAAGCACGGGAGCATCTACTCCCACTGATGTAAAGAGGATGCCCCGAAACTTGGGTGGGCGCTTGGCGAACTGAATCGCATAGCCGAGACGGATCGTTCTCTCTAGCCACCGTGCTGGTCTGGGAAGAGCCAACCAGGCTCCCAGGGACCGAGACAGGGGGACCAAAGGTTCGATCTGATTCATTGCCCCCGTGGGGGGTGGTTCGATGGCTGGCAGTACGGCTCCCTCGACGCGGGGGGGGGACCCCGGGGAGGAGAGCGGCTCTGCCGAGGTGCCTGTCGGGCGATATCGCGGCATACCGCACCATCTGACTGAGGGTGCTGGTGGCCACTGAGAGTATACCCAACCGTGTGTCTCGCCGAAACACAACGTGGGGTTGCCGAGCACCGACCTGCGGAGGGTGAGAGCGGCTGTGAGAAAGACCCAGGGAGAGAGAAAGCTCTTTTCGCGAGAATGTGGGCACCAGGCCCTGGAAGGGGCCCGGCTGGTGTTGCTGGGACAGGGCAGGCACCGTCCCAGTCCGACCCTCTAGCAATGTAGTTGCTTGGGTCGGGCCCGGTGAACTCGATCTCCCTGGGTTCACCCCGTCAGGAACGCTTCTGCTTCTGCGGAGGTCGGTGACGGGAGACACCGCGCGGGACCTCGACGGACGACAGGCGGCCTATTCGCGGCGGGGCAGGATCGCCTCCGTCTGCTTCCTTACAGTCGAGAACTGCTTAGAGTCCTCGACCGTATCACCAAACAGCCCACCCTGCGCGATGGGAGCGTCGAGAAAGCGAACCTTCTCAGCGTCCCGCATCTGCGCAAGGTTCAGCCAAAGGTGTCTCTCCCGGACCACTAGTGTGGACACCGTACGACCCAGGGCTCGCGCCGTCACCTTCGTCGCCCGAAGAGCGAGGTCAGTGGCAGTGCGGACCTGCATAAGCCCCGGGTCGGACTTTCCCTCGTGCAACTCCTTCAACGCCTTGGCCTGATGGCCATAGCGTGAAGAGCCGAGGCAGCTTGACCCGCAGCGTTGTAAGCCTTCGACACCAGAGATGCCGAAAACTTACACGCCTTGGAAGGGAGCCTTGGTCGATCTCTCCAAGTGGCAGCTGTCTGCGGGCACAGGTGCACCGTGACTGCACGTTCCACCTGAGGGAGGTCGACATAGCCCTTAGCTGCCCCGTCATCGAGGGAAGTCAGGGCGACCGAGCTAGTCTGACGTGCACGCGCCGAGAAGGGGGCGTTCCAGGTCCGACTGAGCTCCTCATGCACTTCCGGGAACCAACCGCAAGCGTTGGGGAAGAGGCGGTGCGGTGCACTGCCGCCCAATACTCGCAGCGGCCCGGGAAAGCATGGCTGACATCTCGACGCCCGCTTCATCCTGAGCTCGACCCCCCGGGGGAGGAAGCTCCAAGGAATCGTCGATGTCGGATGCCAGGAGGTCGCCCTCCGATGCTGCGAGCGACATCTCATCGTCGTCACGCCCCGTGTCCGAGTACGTGACGGAGGAACAAGGCGGCGTACCGCCTTTTCCGGGACGGCCAGACAAGCGAAGCGGGGCGTGAACGGTCCGCGAGCCGGTGGCTGGCGGATTGAGGGTCACGGTAATTCCCCGATCACCCTCGGTGCTCGCCGAAGCGGACGGCAGAGCTGATGCCGCTGCTGCCGCAGAACGGGAAGCACTCGATGTGGCGGCTGATTCTCGGAAGAACGCAGCTACCCGTGACCGCAACGTCTGAATCACCATCCGCCCGCAGTGCGGGCAAGATGTATCCACAAACGCTGCCTCAGCGTGCTGGAGTCCCAGACACACGAGGCAGACATCGTGTCCGTCCCCTTCCTCGATGAGTGCGCCGCACCCACGAGCACAGCGGGACATGCCGCGCTGAAGAAACACTAAGCCCTGAAAAGGGCTCGCTCTTTAGAGAGATGCCTTGGAAGTTGCCGAGACGCCCAGGGGAAGTCACAGGAAAAGGGACAGTCCGCTGCACCACGTCGTAAGACCAGCAACACGTAGATAGTATCTGCAGAGTCGGCAGCATCAGGATGCGAAGGCTCCGAAGAACAAAAGGTGAATGAATGCGGCACGCCGGCTCCCTTTTATACCCGGATATCCGGGGGCGGAGTCCGGCATGCAAATTTCATTCGCCAATTTCCATTGGCCTGTTCTCGGGTTCTCAAGTCAAACCCCATTCTGTCGACACAACGTCGAGAGACCGACAGAAAGGGAACTAATGCTTGGTAAATTTTGAGGCTATCAAGTTTTATATTGTAAATATGAAGTAACGTTTCATTTAAATATTTTAGGCCCGGTTCTACAGAAAAGAGTCATCTTAAGCCAGGACTATGCCTTAGTTAAATGAGGGTATTTATGTTGCTTTTATTAAAATGGCTCAGATAATAATATAACTGGTGTGGATCTCGATACAAAACAATAACAATGACATGTTTTAAGATATGTCAGGGCAATTTCTTTTGGCAAGACAGCTGAAACCTTCATTTTAGTCTGTGACTAGTCTTAAGCCTTGTCTGTAATACATTGAAGGCATTGAAGTTCCACACATTCACTTATGTGTGGCTGTTAACCAACTTACCTCACACAAAACGGAATTTTCCCTTTAAATGCCTCATGAATTGTATTCATGACTGTTCTGTAGTCCCAGGATTTATTGAACTCGAAAGCACTTAGTATGTGTCCCCTTTCATACAACTTCTGCTTTGTTCTCTGCTTGACCACGTTGTTTTCTTTGGGATGTGTCAATAGAATTATATCTTTATTATAAGTTCTATGAAATGGTGGTTTGGACCTAAAAAGTGACAAACAAACTTATAAAGTGCAATATTAATTGGCGCAATCTCTCTTCGTGCGTCTACATGATACATAAAGTGTACTTACGACAAAAATAATAAATGTTGTACATACCTTTTCCCTTTGGAGTTGGATTTCCAGCTGCTGAATCGTCTCGCAATGAAGCGGGGCGTCTGGCTTTCCGGTCCAGAGGTGTTAGGCAAAGTGACACGTGTTGCTGGGTTTACGTTTCTTGAGTCCACGTTGTTTTGCGTGGGTCGGACAGCGTTCCAATTTCTGAATCAATCTGATTCACAGTGGTCGAAGAACTCGAATCTACGGCATTGGCGATCGTATTAATCAGCACTGGAGAACAAAGTAGATTTCTTAAAATATTAACCGCCTCTGTTGTAACCTTATTGTCCACCATGGCTTACCAATTTTCTAATCAACCGCGCTTCCGTGAACACTGAAACGACTTCCGGTCACACTGAAAAACTCGTGAATGCACTCTGGTGCAACCTTGCGCAACATCATAAAGGACGTTGTTTCTGTAACTGCTTCGGTTTCATTAATATTAAAGCAAATATGCTTTTCTAAAAGGAGCCTTTGAATTTTAATGTGTCTTGACCACGACTGTGAGGCCCTATTTATCCATGTAAATGCGCACGTTTTTAATGTTTTTCGCCCTAATTGGCCATGTAAATGCACACGTTTTTTTAAATGTATTTCACCCTAATCGGCCTCCCATATTCATATGTGTTTGCTTGAACATCCAATACTATACATGTATATGTGAGCAATGTATATGTGTGTATGCACGCTTTTATATATGTATTCATACGCGCAGTTTGATTTACACCCTATACGGCGCCTCATAGTCAAGCACCAAGAGAACATGATCAAACACAAATAGGGCAAGACTCACAAACCAGCAACTAGGCAATGAATTGCCCTGGCAATGGATTTTTTTTACACTTTAGTCACTTTTCTTAAAAATATTTTTTATGTTTAGGGAAATACCAATAGATGTCACACTATACAAGCGAGATGAGAATTACGCTAAGTGACACTTACGCACGCATGTTGTTTGTAGACTTCAGTTCTGCTTTCAATACCGTCATCCCTTCCAAGCTAATCGTCAAACTTGGAAACCTAGGCATTAACAACTCTACCTGCAATTGGATTATGGACTTCCTGACGAACAGGCCTCAGCTTGTTAGGTCAGGCCACATCTGCTCTACCACCACCACCCTCAACACTGGTGTACCACAGGGCTGCGTACTGAGCCCCTTTCTCTACTCGCTTTTCACACTCGACTGCAGGCCTGTGAACGGATCTAACTCCTTCATCAAGCTTGCAGACGATACAACGGTGATTGGTCTCATCAGCAACAACGATGAGACTGCATACAGGGATGAGGTCCGGCACCTGGCCACATGGTGCTCAGACAACAACCTGCTCCTTAACACCTCCAAGACAAAGGAGATCATCGTGGACTTCAGGAAGGCGAAAGGAGGCCCACACGACCCCATCCACATTAATGGGATGGCTGTTGAACGTGTTTCCAGTTTTAAGTTCCTGGGGACTCATATTTCGGAGGACCTGTCCTGGACCACCAACACCTCATGCCTGGTCAAGAAGGCTCACCAGCGTCTCTTCTTTCTGAGGACACTTAAGAAGAACCGTCTTCAACTATCCTGGTGAACTTCTATCGCTGCACGATAGAGAGTATTCTGACCAACTGTGTCACAGTCTGTTCTGTTGCTGAGCGCAAGGCACTGCAGCAGGTGGTGAAAACAGCCCAGCGCATCACAGGGACTACACTTTCTGCCATTGAGGACATGATTCGCGCAAGTTGAAAAATCTGAACTTTGGCGAAAATTCGCGCTGCCATGTGCTGTTGTGGAATTTTCTTATTCCTTAATCTAGATGAGTCAATTTTGACAAACGCAATATACAGAGACATCAGGTACTTTGCAAAGTATTTTATTGTCGTTTAATCTGCATCATAAGCAATGAGCATGGTGCAGAGCAAAGGCCCTCTTTCCTCCTACACCCAGAGTATATATATGATTAAAAACGTGACACCCCCTCCCTTTGCCCCCTAGCCAGAATCCCGAGCTGGTTTACGAGAAGTGATGCCCGTTATTCCAAACAGAACATCTTGGCCTCTGCTCGAGGGCAAAGGCAGAGTGGTATGACGCGTATAGAGAAAAACATGATAACATTTTTAAAGAAAACATGGATAAACACTTCGTAAACATTTAGAAAGACACATCAAGAAGCTAGACTAGAAAATTTCCACCACATTCCCATCTTTTATCATATATGATAACCAAAATCTTTATGCCTCTACCTGTAAGATGAGCACTGCCCTTTCTCCTACAGATTTCATAGGCCGTTGTCATCGTACTCAATAAATTCCCCTTCCGTGAGGTCGATGGCCTGCACCATGAACCTTTGTTCAATTGCAGCCATGCTCCCTAATAGTATTTTATTTTAACAGTTTTGAAAACAGTAATTTAAACATGGTAACATAATTATAAGAAATAACAATCCCACTAGAATGGGTAATACCACCCTCTTCAGCCCCACTCCCCAACTTTAGCAATTCCACCACTTCAATAGGCTATTTAGTCATATCATCCGGCTTCCTGAATGTAGAAACAACAACTGACCCCGAGCATTTTACACACACACCGCTTTTCTCTGCGGTGAGCACATCTAAAACTAACCTACCCTGCAATCCTAATTCCCTACTTCCAAACTGTTCAATTCTGTACTTTACCTACCACCTGGTTCTCTGCACTCTGTCTTTTCTTCGGCCTTGTTGGTGCTGTTTGTTGGCAACTGTCAACAGGGTTGTGACTTCGCAGAGTAATTGACCCTTTAGCCTCTTCCGGTCCTCTAATTTCAGAAGACTAACTTTCCATGCCTGCTCGAGTTGCATACACCACCAACAACTGTCATTCACTCCAACCTCTTTCTTTTCTCCAATATCGCCTTTCTCATACCTACGTTTGTCTCTCCTGGGTCTATCCATGTTCTAGCCTCTACTTCTTGTGCCTCTTCTTCTGCCTGCTCTGCGGCCTGAAAATTCCATGGCTGCACTGATATCTGAACCTTCTGTCCTGTGTTTTCCCCCCCCCCCCACCCCCACACACCCCCCCCCCCACCCCCCCCCCCCCCCTAAACCCCCCCCCCCCTCCTAAACCCCCCCCCCCCTCCTTTTCCCCCCCCTTTTTGGAAATTCCCCCCCCCCCCCCCAATTTAAAAAACCTTTTTTTTTCTTTTTTTTTTGCCCTCCCCCCGGGACATAACGGCCCCCATTTTCAAATTTTGTTGCCTTATCCAGAACATCAACTGAAGTACTCGTACCTCTACACAAATACATATTTGTTCCCCAGTACCTAGCAGAATTACTGTGTGTTCACATAGAGCGCGAATGAGGCGTCAAAAACGCGCTATTCGCGAGTAGTTTGACGCTTGAACATTTTGTGTTTACTCGCGTCATTCGCGTCATTCGCTTCATTCGCGTCATTCGCGCTATTCGCTTCATTCGCGCGTGAAATTCGCGTCATTCGCGCTATTCGCGCGTCAAATTCGCTTCATGGGAGCCAGGCGAATCCAGTCTTTGCGAAATGGCGGACATGGATTACGTTGAGAGGATAGCTGCACTGTATGTGCTGTGGAAGGCTGAAAAACGGCGTAAACAAGTTCGGCGCCGTGTCTGGGTCCACCCGATCCTTCGGAGGCGCACCCAGCTTGGTGAGTTTCACCAACTCCTCCAGGAGCTGCGCCTGGATGACGGCCGCTTTCAGCGGTACTTCCGACTGAGCAGGCCCCAGTTCGATGACCTGTTGTCCCGTGTCGGTGGGAGGATTTCCCTCCAGGACACTAACTACAGGCGCTGTATTCCACCTGCAGAGCGCCTATCTATCTGTCTCCGGTCAGTAAATAATTTAATATTCTGTGTGATTACAAGTAATTAACGACTGAACCTCCACATACACATGACGAGTTTGTTTCAAATTAATTTTAGTAGCGATGACTGACTGAATCTATTTTTTATTCCGTTGCCTGTATGTAATATTAGTTTTGCATTGAGTTCAGAGGCTGTCATGTTGATTAATTCACTTTCTTGTGTATTTTCGACAGTTTCAATATGAAAAATAACGGTTAAATTGATTAAATGTATTTATTGCAGTTTTAAATGCTAAGATGCTATGTGAATCTTTGAAACACAATATAGTGGTTTTCTACTTGCCACTATCAATAAATTTAACTGTAAACAATTTATATTTTCTAATATGGAATCACAATCTGCATTTATAACCATGTTCATTTTATTTTCTCTTTCAGATATCTTGCCACAGGAGACTCCTTCCGGACCATCGCCAGCAGCTTCCGTGTTGGTGTCTCCACAGTCTGCAAGATAGTCCCAGATGTGGCGACTGCAATCTGGGACTGCTTAGTAGAGGAGTTCATGGCTGTGCCCTCCACAGATGAATGGAGGTCCATTGCAGAGGGTTTTGAGGAGAGGTGGAACTTCCCGCTCTGCTGTGGAGCACTGGACGGCAAGCACGTCATGATAAAGTCACCCCCCAATACCGGATCCCAGTTTTTTAATTACAAGGGACATTTTTCTCTAGTTCTTCTAGCTGTTGTGGATGCAAGGTATTGCTTCCGGGTGATTGATGTTGGGGGATATGGCCGGACAAGCGATGGTGGGATTCTGTCTAACTCAGCCTTTGGCCAGGCACTCCGTGGTGGCACCCTCCATCTGCCACCTGACCGTCCTCTACCAGGAGCTGACCACAGAGGACCCCTGCCCCATGTCTTTGTGGCAGATGAGGCCTTTCCCCTCAGGAAAAACCTCATGAGGCCATTCCCTGGGCGCTCCCTTCCCCGAGAGAGACGGGTATTTAATTACCGTCTGTCCAGAGCCCGGATGGTGGTGGAGAATGCCTTTGGGATCCTGTCCTCACAGTGGAGGATATATCGCCGCCTCATAGAGGTTCAGCCTGATGTTGTGGAGAGGTGTGTGAAGGCGACGTGTGTCCTCCACAACTTTCTGAGGAGATCTGAAGAGGCACCTGCTGTGAGGGGGGGGTGCAAGGTACAGAGGAGTCGCTGCAGAGTCTTGGTCGGGTTGCAGCAAATAATTCTGCCAGAGAGGCCATCCGGGTTCGGGACAGTTTCATGGCTCACTTTTCTGCCGAGGGAGCAGTCCCGTGGCAGCCGACTGAATAGTTTTTGTTCAATACATACTGTGCTGTTTATGTCTTTTATGTTTAGCTCCTATAATTATTCCATTCTATTGTCTTTTCTTTTGATTTCCACACTTTGTATATTGTAAATGATAAATGGAGCCATCCTCCAAAATCAATCCGTCTCGTTGCTACATTCTCATTACACTATACAACAACACTGGTCCAATCACAAATTAAAAAAAAATTACTATACTATTGTGAGTGTATTTGCAATATGACATAATTAAAGTGAATGTACAATTCGAATGATTGTAGTCTTAATATATAAAAAATATTTGAATGTTACAAATATAAATGATGATTTACTATGTTATACACAAAGTAACACACCAAAACCTTTGATCATTTTATAGAACATTTATTTAAAAAACATTTATATAAATAAAAACTATATACAAAGAACATTTACAACTATTTACATGCAGGAATAAAAAGGATCTTGTTTGGAAGATGGAAGAGTGAGGGTCAAAATGAAGTAGAGGAGAAAGGAGAGAAAGTCTGTTTCATTCCCTGCAGAGATTGCTGCCTCTTTTTAAAAAAACTACTCTGTGGGCTCCAATTGTTCCAAATTAAGCACAACTGTGCTGCTTTCATAAATTAATTTGTGAATTTGAAATTTCACAAATTCCTTTGTCTGAGGTGGCAATCTCTCCAGGGAAGGGACCAGACTCAAGAGGAAGAGCTCATCCTCTGAGCGTGGAGGCGGCGTTGGGGCAACAGGACGGGTCCGGAGTGCTTCAAGCAGCTGTCGCTCCACCTCTGATGGCTGCTCCCTAGGCCTTCTCCGAGCTCTTCTTGGTGGTGCTGTAACAAATGATAAAACATTTTGTACTATGAGAAGGCATAAATTCACAAACGTCACTGTAAATATAATATGCATGTAAACATTGTCATAATTGCCTGTACACACCTCTGGGTACAGCAGCAGATGTTGAAGCAGCAGCAGGTTCCGGCAGAGGGGACCCAGGCTCACTACCATCAAAAGAACCAGTCGGATCTGTCATGACAATTTTAAATATTAATTGCACATTACACCTGTCACAGAGAAATGAATCTATATTTTCATCATAAAAACAACTACATGTTGCCCTGTTGTATTGCTTCACTTGTCAACACACCTACTGCTGCCTCGCCCTGGTCGTACCCTGCGGCCTGATTCTCCTCATCCCCCCTTTCCATATTCCCGCTTGTCTCCCGTGGGGAGACGAAGCGGTCTAGAAAAGACAGGACCGCAGAGTACTTCCATCTTTTTCCTGCATCTGCTGCTGACCCACTCCTCTTCTCTGTCTCCTTTCTCCTCTCCTTTAAATATGTATCCCTCAAGCTCTTCCACTTCTTTCTGCACACTTCCTCTGAATAAACACATTAACTTTAGCGGGAACGTAGTTGTAAAATAATAAGCTCAATCTACCGCCTTTAGCTACCTTGTAGTTTCAATATGTATATATAACTCAAATTGAGTTAAGAATGTTTTTACAACTTACCAGATTCTCCGACCTCCTCACTCACTTTCTTCCAGGCAAGATCCTTTTTATTCCTGTTTTTATAGAAATAAGAACAAGTATCATACAACTCCGGTTGTCCACACACTGCGATGATTAATTTCTCCTCCATTTTGTTTCTGCCTCTGCTCGCTACGTCGTCTACGTCACTACTAGAGCAGGCTCCTGATTGGTTAACGCGACGCGAATTTCCGCCAAAGTTCAGATTTTTCAACTCGCGCGATTCGCGCAATTCGCGTCATTCGCGCAATTCGCGTCATTCGCGCAATTCGCGTCATTCGCGTCATTCGCGCAATTCGCGTCATTCGCGCCGCCTCATTCGCGCCGCCTCATTCGCGCTATTCGCGCCGCAAGCGCGTCTATCGCGTCTTTACATTGACTTAACATGTAAATCACTCGCGCTTGACGCCTCATTCGCGCTCGGTGTGAACACACAGTTACCCCCCCCCCCCCCCTTTTTATTAAATAAAAAAATAAAATAAAAAAAAAAAAAAAATAAAAAATTTTATTCCTTCCCTCGCCCCCCCCCCCCCCCCACTCCCCCCCCCCCCCCCACCCCCCCCCCCCCCCCCCCCCCCCCCCCCCCCCCCCCCCCCCACCCCCCTCCCCCCCCCCCCCCCCTTTTTTTTTTTTGGGGTGTTTTTTTCCCCCCCCCCCCCCCCCCCCTTAACTTCTCCCCACTCCCCCCCCCCCGCCCTGTTTTTTTTTTTCCTCCCCCCTTTCCCCCCCCCCCCCCCCCCCCCCACAAAAATAAAAAAAAAAAAAAAAAAAAAAAAAAAAAACACCCCCTTCCCACCCCCCCCTCCACCCGTCGTCTAGGCCACGCGTCAAAATTGCAAAAGCAGGGAAAAGATGTTTTGGCAAACAGGTGAGGCTTAACTTAATTATGTGTGTTTCTTAAATGCAGACACGTGTTAAACAATCTAGAACAGTTAAGTAGACCCCTCTTTAGAATACGAATTGAGAGAATCTGTAAACACGTCTGTATTTTCCAATTTCTGTCTAGAGAATTGAAACAATTCAGTATAATTTGACCATTTATTTAATCAAAAAAGTTATATTAATGAAATTTGAACCGAAATTGATTCAGTTACTTTTTATAACAAACTTCAAACAAACAGGCATTATAATGCAGCAACAATTTAACAAACCAAGAAATATCTCAAAGTGTCCACTATATCACCAGCTAACTTATTTGCGTATCGTTGGATTGCTTTAATATTTGCTATAATTACCGCAAATGTTATTTATCTTTAATATGTTCTCTGTGTGGAACTTTACATCTGATCTTTGTAAGTCCCGTTGTTATTCTTATTGTGTACTGCTAGTATACGTAGAATTCATGGCGGAATCTTCCCAAAATGCAATGCGCAATGACGTAGTTTCATGAACTCATGGAGCTGCAGATACATTTTTTAATGCGTTTACTTTTTTGGTCATTTGGTAGTATATCACAATGTATAATCGTATAAATGTACAATAAAATATCCCAAAATAAATTCTGTCAGAAGTTCTTGCTCGCATGCCGAGACGGCGAAGCTAGGGTCTGTGACCATGGTGACTGACCATCGCGCGCACACAGCCCTGACTGACTTCTCTGTTGACACCACGTACTGCCGTTTTTCTGAGGTAAAAATATTTTTACTTTATTTAAATTCATTCTAAAACATGAGCCCACAACTAAACAAATAACATATTATGTACAAAAGTAATAATAATAGTACACATTAATTAAGAAATAAACTCTCTTCTCTATTTTTTCAGTGACGATTTTCAAGTGGTGAACTAATCCTGCATTTTTCTCAGTCTGTTTCGCATGGTTTAAATAGACACTAACACTGCTGCTCCCCAGTTTATTTCTAATATGCCTAAAAGATGCAGAAGATAGTGAAGTCAAAACGGCATTAATTGTTTCAATTTCTCTATTTATTTAAAATACGAGACAGTGTTCCACAAAATAACAAAACAGGAAAGTAACCAAACAGCTTATATTGTGATTTGACGGAAGTCGCGGCTTAATTTGAACTGAAACAGAGGATAAAGACATTTCTTGTATTGGCCACTACGTAGAAATAAACCATGTATCCAGGGGCGCTGCCAGGAATTTTGGGCCCCATGACAAAAAAAATCTAATTGGGCCCCCTCGGTGCAGCTGTTGGCACCACATCTCTAGGATCTAACTGTCCAATCAAAAGCTTTAAATAACTCTAATCAAAGGCTTGCAACTGTCTTGCTTCTTGTAGTGCAATACTAGTACTAGCAAAATATTTACTGCTGGTGATCTGTAAATGCAAGTCTGCATACAGTATGCAGTTCCCTATTGATGCAAGATTAAAAGCCACCATACAATGTCCATTCTCAATGTATTTTAATTGTAAAAATATTGACAGATTAAAAAAAAGAAATAACCAAAATATATATTAACTTTTTAATCAAAATAAATTAACATCATCATTTCAAAACAATGAAAACAGCAGATTTTTTTTACTTAACTGCACATATATGCCAACAACTATTTTCCACATCAGGGTTATTATAGTGCTACAAAACAGATCAAGTGATCACCAAATCAATAGGTTTTTAAGGTTTGGAATATGGTCATAACAAAACTAACAGTACCAGTGACATCAAATTAAAAGGTAAGTTAACATGGTACAAATAAGAACAATGGAAATATATACCAATAAATGACACTAACACTACAGAACATTGACCCAAATTACCTATAGTTCTGTATTATCATCACTTGATTACATACATTAGATATCATAGATTTGTGTGTGTGCAAACTTCTGAAATAAATTGCCCTTCATGGTGGGAATAATAAGGTCTGTGTCTATAGATGTCATTTAACGGCCAAAATTCACTCTAAATGAACGCATCAAACTGGATTATTTTAATATTGTCTGTAACTTGAATGCAGGTTGATTGTTTCTAAATGCATCTAATAAAGACAAGAGGTTCTTTTTTTATGTCATAATGGTCATTATGTGAGAAAATAATTTGTGTTTAATTTCTGTCGTTCATAAATATTCCACTTTCTTTTTTGTTATGGTTAAGTCATTAACACAATGTTGCTCACCTTCTTCACTGGGCAGGGAGGGGTGCAGTTATGGGGAGACTGGGGTGCTGCTGACTCATCTGTTGTTAAGTCTGCTAAAATGGGCATGGACAATTATTTAATATTAATATTTTGCTAAACGTTTCCCTGCACTGATTAAATGTAATTGAAATGCTGGCTAAGACTAGCGTGCAGCTAGCTAGTTTATTTCACTATGGACAACAGGTTAATACCACTCAGAATGAAGGTTACCCACCTTTCTAGGTGAAAAACTGGGTTACAGATTAACACCCTTTCTTTTGTCTCTCCTCTCTCAATTGTCTTTCTTTTTCTTTTTGGAAACCAGATTTTTAACACCGTCACTGATGATGAGTGCGCTAAAGCAGGACCGAACCATTTCATGCAGACACAGGGGGGTGCTCGGTCAATATGGATGTTTACTTTTTGGTAAATTGGGGATATTTAACTTTTATTGCCAAAATAAGTCAAATAAAAGACATCATTCATTTTATTATTATTTGAAATACACTAAATGATGATGATTTATATAGTGTATAATATAATAAAAAAATTATTAGTTTTTTCCCTATTTGTCGGGGCCCCTGTCGGTCAGGGGCCCTTGGTATTGTCCTAACTTTTCCCCCTATACGGCGCCCATGCATGTCTCAACTCTAATTACTTTTATGCAGTGAAAACAACACACGTGTATCTTAGTCATTACAGATGCAGTCTGTGGGACAGCAAGGCCGCCGAACACACGATAACCAAAGCCGTGGGAGACCTTAAACATGCCCCTGATGATCTGGCGGTTGTATTTATTTTGGTTTATAATCGATTTACAATTATTTGTATGTAATAATTATAAATGTTTTGTTGTTGCTTACTTTTTTGTCAGTTGTCTTACTTTAAATTATAATAATGTATGATGAAATAATGAATTTATGCTTAATTCAAGTCTAAAAAATAGCACGACTTTACCTCGACCAAATTTAGTCTTAAAACGGACGTCTTTTTAAAGGCGTCTTTAACAGTCCCAGTTAAATAAAGATTAAAATAAATGAGTGGTGATTGAATTGTTTTTTTTTGTAAACATATGTTTCAAGAAGGTGGAGGACCTGTTTCTTGTACCAGTTAACTTACTGTAGCTTCGTTTATGCCTCTAAAAGAAGTTTGAATTTTATATTGAAAAAACCCCCACAACAACCACATTTGGACTATATCTAGACCATATATAGAGGTCCTGTGTACGTCAATACTGGACGTTCAGTAGACGTTGAAAAAAAGACGTCATCTGGTGTCACAGTCCGCACCTGCCGGTAACCCAAATTGGACGTGCAAAAATGACGTACAAAAGACGTCGTTTAGACGTGTCTTTGCACAGTGGGTGGGAATTAAGATCAATATAGATTGATATAAAATTTGATAATTCATTTTGTTTTAATCAAATGTATTTTCCTACGTGACATGATTCAAGTTTAATAGATATGTTTTAATCATATAACCATTTAAATTTTGTTTAATTACATTGACACAGAAGGCAAGGAAACTTGCAAACAAAGGCTAGTTTCTGAGAGTTCCCCAGTTGCCAGATGTTGTTTTGCAGAGAACAGAATGTGGTCAGCAAGAGTTCAACAGGACCTGATTGGTTGCTAAGGGAAGAGGCTACCCGGAGACGGAGGGGGCTTGTTGAAAAGAAATTTGCATCCTCTGGCAGCTTGCCAAACGGTGTCACGAACACAACGCAGAGCAAACAGTATAATGATCGATCTGTGGGAACCATCCTTTGTCAACGGCATCCTCAAGGTTATCACTGATAGCACGGTGACAGTAAAGCCAGTGATAACATTTATTCCTCGTATTGTTTGAATAGTAAAAACCCACGCAAACTTTTGAAAAAGTAGGTTTATCAAAATATATTTGTTAGCAGGATGAAGGGGAAAACAAACCAGTAGACTCTCCGGGTTTAACTCATTTGGTTTTATTCCATTTCATTATGTGTATTTCTGAAAACAAACCATGCACGTGTTTGCATTAACAGTAAAGTTTGACAGACCAAGAGCAGGGTGCTGTGTGACGTGATGGTCTGTAAACTACACTAGAACCTTTATTATTTAATCTTGGCAAAGTGACCTGGAACACCTTAGGTGTGCAGAATGTTATTGAACTACACTAAAATGGCCATACGTGTAAAATAATAAGGAATATTGTGGCATTAAAATGAAAATTGTCATTTACTTAACCAATTGTCACTTCAAACCTATAGGACTTTCTTCTGCAGAAGACATCTTGGAAAAATTCACTTACTTTAGATTTATGTCCATACAATAGAAGGGGACAACGGTTATTGGTTACCAACATTTTTCATAATCTTCACAGGCCGTGTATGACAATATTGATTATTAAGGTAAGTTCCTTAACAGGACAAAAGTATTTGTTTGGGATGGTAAATGACAGAACTAGTATCAACAGGTTTAAGCATTTGCACAGATAAAAACATTTACCCAAGCTTTACAAATGTAATATCAGAAAACGAATATTCACAATCCCGTCATTTGACTTTATTTCAGACATCAACAGAGAGAGGTGGAAAGATATGTTAAGGACAGAAAGGACGATGTGGCTTTTGGGTTGGTGTTGTAGAAGCTGGTGTAACAGTTGTGTCTGGTTGAAATCAAGGAGGCAGATATCCAGACGGTCACATTCACAACAGACTAGGACATGGGACAAGAGAGGAAAACAGGGATTCCCTGCCATTGCATCTGCATGACATACTTCCCTCCCTGAAAAACAAACAGTCAAGTTGGCTTTATAGCTTTTAACCTTACACAAGAGCAAATTAACCATAAGTACCTGTTGTGTGACACCACATCCATTATAGGGTGTAGCATAAACAAGACCTCCATGAGTGTGTGAAGTGTGTCCACAGTTAGGTGGCAAATGACCAAGAGGAACCGGTGCAGAACTATCTGTGAGAAATAAGTCCAAAGGTGATTCAATGCTGCAAATCTCTCATTACACTATTCATTAAGGGTCCAGTGAAATTTAGCAGCATCTAACGGTGAGCTTTCAAATCGCCACCAACGGCTCACCGCAGCCCCTCCCTTTCAAAGCACTATGTGGTAAAGGACAAAGATGTCATTGCGTTTTCATTTCTTTGCCGAAGTGGAAACATGGCGAATTCCAAAACTAAAAGCAATAGTTAGATTTTACAGGATATTTGAGCATCGTATAAAGTATCATTTATTGAGCCCAACTGACACAGGAAATAAAAACATTACAGCAAACAATTTAGTCAATTTTGCCAGTGATGGTCATCAAATAAGTAACAAAACCAAACAGGAATTCTCAACTTACCTCGACAAAGCTCCACTTGGTCCACACCAGAACCAAAGAGTTGCAAATTCATAAAATCCTTATCACACTTCAACTTTGGAGACATTTCATCCCAGGGTACTTCAGATGAGCCTTCAAATGGTTCTTGCATTACAGTGCTGCTCGGCAGATCTGCAATACAACGCAAGCGATTCGTAACCGACATTAAAATCCTTTTTGAATCCATATACACAATGACGCACAAGTGCATTACATACCAAAGGCGGCGTCATCAATGAGGTTTCCAACATCAGCAAACTGGTCATAAAGTGTCTCTTGATCTGACATATCAGAAAGTGTTTTAGCCCCTTCATCACTAGCTTCATCTGCAATACAATAAAAGCTTTTCGTAACCGACATTTAAAGTTCCAGTGAAATTAAATAACGTCTATTTTTTCAACAAATGTTGCAGAGTTTATTGTATCTAGTTTATCAATGAGGGTCACAATTCCATTTCACTCAGAAATGCATCAAAATACTGAAGAAAAAACCACTGCAATTTCCAGTTGACATGGACTTTAAATCCTTTTAGAATTCACCTACACTAAAGTGATGCACAAGAGCATTACATACCGAAGGCTTCGTCATCAATGGGGTTTACAAAATCAGCAAACTGGTCATAAAGTGTCTCTTGATCTGACATATCAGAGAACGTTTCCCCTTCATCACTAGCTTCATCTGCAATACAATGCAAGTGATTCGTAAACGACATTTAAATCCTTTTTGATTGCATATACACAATGACACAAGTACATTACATACCAAAGGCTTCGTCATCAATGGGGTTTACAAAATCAGCAAACTGGTCATAAAGTGTCTCTTGATCTGACATATCAGAAAGTGTTTTATCCCCTTCATCACTAGCTTCATCTGCAATACATTGCAAGTGATTCGTAAACGACATTTAAATCCTTTTTGATTGCATATACACAATGACACAAGTACATTACATACCAAAGAAGGCTTCGTCATCAATGGGGTTGTCAAAATCAGCAAACTGGTCATAAAGTGTCTCTTGATCTGACATATCAGATAACGTTTCCCCTTCATCACTAGTCGTTTGTGTCCAAGACAAACTTCTGCAGTGTATTAAAGTACTGAGTGTACTGACCGTAAACACAAGTAGAATAACAAATTCATTTCCTCTGCTTTTGCAAAACGCCATTGTGTGCACAAAGATACGCTGCTAGTGCACAAACAGTCTACTGTGCTGCTTTATGAGATCCCATATTGCTCGTTTGGTCAATTGTAATGTCCATGGCCAATCACAGACTTAGTTTAATCACTGACGTATAAGGTTCAGGTGTTTTCAACCTCATGTGTCATCCGAAAAGTAAATAAGCTAACGTTGCGTTACTGTTCTCATCGAGCCAAGAGCTTCAAAATGTGGCTGTTTTGTGATTGTGTCACAAAATGCAATTTTAAGAGTTCTTTAGGCAGGAGTGTATTTGTATAAAGTTCAAATCTGCAGCCGTTTAATTAAGATAACATCTATTAAAAAATTTGCTTCAACGTTTTCGGACAAGTGACCCGGCGCTCTATGCTCATGCACCCTGCCCAACGTACTGCGGTCAGGCCAGCCTCCACTTTGAAAATGAAGGTCAGGCCAGCCTTCACGTTGTTCTTTTATGCGCGCATATATGAGATATTACAGTAAGAGCACGGGAGGACAAATTTCAGAATAAAAGCGGTTTCGCGCTCTATCACTTCATAGTGTGTTACTGGTTACAAGTGATGTTGCTAGGGAAACGAGCAATGTTAAAGGGTTGCTATGCAGTTTCTATAATGTTCTGGGTGATTTCTAGGCCGTTGATAAGGTATTTTGGTGGTTACACGAGTGTTGCTATGCAGGTTGTGTGGCGTTCTGGGTGGTTGCTTGGCCGTTGTTATTTTTTGTTATATATACTAGACTGTTCTTCCTGTATGTTCAGATAGGTATTAAAAGAAACTACCTGTTTTGTAAATCGTATTTCATCTCAGAATCATAGTACACCATCTTAGATTGTCCATTATACAATATCAGGACTTTCTGATGTGGTGTTTTTAAATAAATATGGATACTCCATGTTTTGTGATAAAAATTCCTGTTGTTACTATATGAGTTGCATTTTACAACTTTATTTTTTTTAAGATAACAAAAAAACATAAAGGGTAAAAAAAGGTTTTGAGAAATGTAAAGATTTAATAGGTGAAAGGTGAAATATTTAAATATTTATTTAAGATTATTTATCAAAACATTAAATATTTTGATGGTTAAATGTACACACCTCTTTAATTTATACAATTATTGCAAATATTGCAATTAATATACATACAAAAAATCAAACATTTTTCTTAAACAAGTTTATCTCAATTATGTGTGATTATTAACTCCATGAAATAAAAATAACTATTCGTGATCACTATTGTGATCAATGGGCTTTAATGTGTAAATCAGAAACCTTTCTAAAACATATAGTAAGATGAACATTTACATAGCCAGGGAAAGCTGTTACAGTATAATCACATACTTAAGCGCAAGAGTCAATGCCTAAACTGAGAACAAAAACAAATGACATCAAAACACAAAAACTTTTAGCATCTTTTAGACTTAAATCATTGACACAAATCAGAATAATTAGAGGACACTAAAATAATTAGATCTTTGTCAAATCTTTATACGTATAAGCTTAACAAAAAAGGATATAATTGAAGTGAGGTGGAGTTAAGGAATTAATTCCCTCAGCTGTGAATAAAAACACATATAACAATATTCTTTTTGGCATTTTGAAGGCATTTAAATAAAAAACACCACATCAGAAAGTCCTGATATTGTATAATGGACAATCTAAGATGGTGTACTATGATTCTGAGATGAAATACGATTTACAAAACAGGTAGTTTCTTTTAATACCTATCTGAACATACAGGAAGAACAGTCTAGTATATATAACAAAAAATAACAACGGCCAAGCAACCACCCAGAACGCCACACAACCTGCATAGCAACACTCGTGTAACCACCAAAATACCTTATCAACGGCCTAGAAATCACCCAGAACATTATAGAAACTGCATAGCAACCCTTTAACATTGCTCGTTTCCCTAGCAACATCACTTGTAACCAGTAACACACTATGAAGTGATAGAGCGCGAAACCGCTTTTATTTTGAAATTTGTCCTCCCGTGCTCTTACTGTAATATCTCATATATGCGCGCATAAAAGAACAACGTGAGTCCCAATGTAGCCTCACCTCGGCAAGTCCTTCTCAAAATCACCGTTGGCTGTGATGTCTCTGTTAAAGGGATATTTCAGAGGCAAACCAAAATTACAGCATGTTTTACTCAGCCTCAAGGCATCCGAAGTGTGTATGACCATTTTTATGATGAATACATTTTGAGTTATTGCCTTTTTCTTTCAAACTTTATCAATCGTAACATTCGTCTACATTTACATTTATTCATTTGGCAGACGCTTTCGACTTACAAGTAGTTTTTTACAGTGGCACATTACTGCAGAGCAATCAGGAGTAAGGTGTCTTGATCAAGGGCCCTTCAGTCATGACCTGCTGGCACTGAGATTAGAACCGGCAACCTTCTGATCACAAGCCCAACACTTGTGATCAGTATATTTGTTGTTTATTTGTGCAATGGTCATGAGTAATGAGTAATGATCCCTACTGCTTCATCTAAGAGCTCATTCTCTACTCTCGTACCCACAACCTTGCGTTGTTAACGCGATGCTCTTACCACTAAGCTACAGGACAGTCATTTGTCATCTCCAATCTTTTAAAAACTACATCTCTAGGTTTGGCTTTTCTTGCATGTAATCGACCTTTAAAGACTTCAAAAAGTTTCTGGGTCTTGTGTGGAGAGAAATCGATAATGCACAATACATTAAAAACTATAATATAGCACATTAAGGTCATATTTTCCTCATCTCAGTACCACATTACTGTGCATATAGCAGATTAATGCCTTTCACATGATGTGGACTCCTGCAACTGCTGCTGAGTTTTATGTCTTTTGACATATTAAGTGGCCAATAGCAATGTTGCTGATCACTTGTTCTTCTATTGATATACAGTACGCTGCCTTTCCAAACTGCACTTGAGCGTGCAATGATCCCAGACAATTTAATCCAGATATTCTAATCGTACACAACAGGTGCGTTCAAAGAACCAAATTATCTAGATCATGATTTGTGTGAGTTCAGATTCTACATGACAAATAACACATTAGACAGGTTTATTGTTAACGTTGCTTTGTCAAAGTCCATGTCAATTCATTTAAAATATATAATACTATAAAATGTCATTTTCAGGGAACCCAGTCATTCAGTGCAGTGCAGAGTATTGCTTTGTATATAAGTGTTTGCCATTGTAGCGGTTGTAGCTTTAACTGAGTTCTGAACACATCAGTTAAAGTCAAGGAATTAGTTTAGCTCAAAGTAAAAAACATATAAATCGTTATTAAATATACATATTTTACACTCTCTGATTAGTAATGTACAGTATAACAATATTGGTATTCTTCGTCCAGCGAATGCATCAATGATTAATACACTTTACTTTATCTCATGGCCATAAGTAACGTGACTTTACCAAACAGAATTTAGAGCAACGGTAGCGTAAATCTAAACACTGTTTAAGTGACTTTGCATTGTGAGCATTGAGCACAGAAACCCATCACAAGTGAATATATGGTTGTTTATTAAACTGCTCTACATGGTACACATAACGATTGCAAAAAACAAACAATGAAACATAAAAGAAAACATAGAGGTAGATTGTGAGAAAGCATTACAGTGATTGTTACAGTACTGCTATTCTATAAATAAAGCTAATAAAAAGGTAGCTCAGTGGTAAGAGCATTGTGTTATCAACACAAGGTTGTGGGTTCAATCCCAGGGGATTGCAGATACCCATGTATAAATGTATAGGATAAAAGCGCCTGCAAAATGGGTAAATGCAAATAGAACAGATGTGTATCTGTATGCGCTTGGAGAGATTTATAGGTTCAATTGGTTTTAGGATGCAGTATTGCTGGAAAAGTTCCGGCTGCATGGCAGTCTTGCTGGAAAAGTCCATTGTTCCTTCTTCCCCCCCAGTGGGGGGAAAGGCGGTATCCGAAGAGAACCCACGAACTGGTTTCTGCTCAAGTCAGGAATTTAGGAAGAGGTCCAAAACGAAAGGGGGAAGGGAATGGACGGTGGTCCCTTAAGTTGTGACTGACCCAATCGGACGATTAAAACTACTTTGGTTGAATGTTTAAACAGACATATTAACAAGAACATCAATACATACATTTAGAGGAAAAACAGTCATGTCAGATAAGTTCCTCTGGACAAACTACAGATGAGACAGAGACTTCTCATATCTCCTTTTGTTTGCTTTGAAGCTTAGGAGTCGTACATACCCCATGAGAACAAAGGGTGCATCAAGAAATCAGAACACAAGGGAGTGGGGTTATGGCTTTCTTTCAATGACCCAGACACTACACAAATAAGATTACAAACTCCCAAGAGAAATTTATTTGATTATAACTTGAATTTAAGTGTTTATGGTTTTCAAGTGTGAATTGTTCTCGTATGCTTCTTGAGGTTACTCATAACTCTTTCCACACTGCAAATGACTTGCCTATACTGATGACACATGAAAGGTTTCTCTCCAGTGAATTCTCATGTGTGTCTTTAAGCTTCCTGTTTGTGTAAAAGTTTCTCAACACTGTAGACATGCTGGAGGTATTTCTCTCCAGTGTGAATTCTCATGTGAACCTTTAGACGACTCATATCTGTAAAACTCTTTCCACACTGTAGACATACGTGAGGTTTCTCTCCAGTGTGAATTCTCATGTGAACCTTTAGGCGACTCGTATCTGTAAAACTCTTTCCACAATGTAGACATACGTGAGGTTTCTCTCCAGTGTGAATTCTAATGTGTCTCTTAAGGTTACTCGTATCTGTAAAAGTCTTTCCACACTGTAGACATGCGTGAGGTTTCTCTCCAGTGTGAATTCTCATGTGTGTCTTAAGGCTTCCTGTTTTTGTAAAAGTCTTTCCACACTGTAGACATACATGAGGTTTTTCTCCAGTGTGAATTCTCATGTGTGTCTTTAGGTGACCTGTTTTTGTAAAACTCTTTCCACATTGTGGACATACATGAGGTTTCTCTCCAGTGTGAATTCTCATGTGTGTCTTAAGGCTTCCTGTTTGTGTAAAACTCTTTCCACACTGTAGACATGTGTGAGGTTTCTCTCCAGTGTGAATTCTCATGTGTGTCTTAAGGCTACTCAAGATAGCAAAAGTCTTTCCACACTGTAAACATGTGTGAGGTTTCTCTCCGGTGTGAATTCTCATGTGTGTCTTAAGGTTACTCATATCTGAAAAACTCTTTCCACACTGTAGACATGCGTGAGGTTTTTCTCCAGTGTGAATTATCATGTGTCTCTTAAGGTGACATGTTTCGGTAAAGCTCTTTCCACACTGTAGACATACATGAGGTTTCTCTCCAGTGTGAATTCTCATGTGTGTCTTTAGGTGACCTGTTTGTGTAAAACTCTTTCCACACTGTAGACATACATGAGGTTTCTCTCCAGTGTGAATTCTCATGTGTGTCTTGAGGTTACTCGTATCTGTAAAACTTTTTCCACACTGTAGACATGCGTGAGGTTTCGCTCTGGTGTGAATTCTCATGTGTGTCTTAAGGTGAACTGTTTGTGTAAAAGTCTTTCCACACTGTAGACATACATGAGGTTTCTCTCCAGTGTGAATTCTCATGTGTGTCTTAAGGTGATCTGTTTGTGTAAAAGTCTTTCCACACTGTAGACATGCGTGAGGTTTCTCTCCAGTGTGAATTCTCATGTGCTGTTTTTCACTCTTTTTGTCTGCTGTTCTCAGAGCTTCTTCCTGTGAAACTGTCTGGAATCTTTGTGCACGTTGATGTTTCTGATCAGCATCTTTTACTTCATCTTGACTGTCCTTATTCTCTTCCATCATATCTGAAGTGAACAAAACTATCTGTTAAACACAGTTTTACAATTGTACAAAACAACAGCAGAAGACAAGATCACAGTTTCATTTTCAGGGAACACAGTCATTTTTTGTATTGCTTTGGATGAAAGTGTTTGCAATATCAGATGACCACCGCCTAAGAGAATATTAAAATTGTACTGTTTATATTGCAACATAAACTTCACTCAGACTATACAGTAATGACATTTTCAGCAGAAAACGCAAAAATTATTCATTATGCAATCCAGAGAGCAAATGTATGTTTATTGCATGTCATTTTTGTTACCGAATTATGTGTTTTATAATTAAAATTTACTGCCATTACATTTATATTCATTTGGCAGACGCTTTAATCCAAAGCGATTTACAAGTAGTTTTTATACAGTGGCACATTACTGCAGAGGTAAAGTGCTGGCACTCCCTTGAGCAAGGCAGGGGTAAAGTGCCTTGCTCAAGGGCCCTTCAGTCATGACCTGCTGGCACTGCGATTAGAACCAGCAACCTTCTGATCACAAGCCCAACACTCTAACCACCAGGCCACAGCTTAATGGATTTGGAATAATAATTTGGTAAAAATAATAAGAAAATATTTCATGAAACTTCGTGAGCGACATTTTTGGCTTTGAAATGCATATTCTGTAATGTTTAGATCTCATTATATTAAATTATTTTGAGCTTCCAGTCAGATCGCACTACGTCATGACGCAAGTGATTGGACGTATTTATTTTTCAGTTTGAAGTTAGAGACGTTGGAAGCAACACAGTTTTTTGACCGTGCGTACCATGTCTATGTAACTGTTTTTATTTGCGGATTGGACTTTAGCTGCGAAAACAAGCGACAGAACCGGGTCAATCTGCTCAAGAGACGGATCGACAGCAATCGGCAGCTAAAGGTCGGCCTGTCAGTCATCAAAGAGGTGACCCTGCGTGCTGAGGACTTTTTTCTTCAAGACGCGATTCAGACGCACTAAGATGAGTGAGTTTTGAAAAAAAAGGAGAAATGGTAGATTATCTTCTTCCTGTAAAACGTATGCTTAAAGCAAGCTCTGATTCAGTCAATGTGGAGTTATGGCAATCTTTAAGAAGTTGTTTTGCATCAGCAATGATCAAGACAAATTGTACTTCTTGGAACAATTTACGGCTGGTGAACATCAAGAGCTTGTTCGCAGCTGTGCTCATATGACGCCAAAGAAAGGCTACTGGGAGGCGAAGCGACTACTTCATAAGCACTATAGGGATGAATTACGGATTGCAAGCGCGTACATCGACAAAGCACTCAAGTAAAATCTGATGATGGGAAAGCATTGAGCGTCTATGCAATGTTTTTGATTGGATGTCGCAATACTATGGAAGACATTGAATCCTCTCAAAGAGTAGATGGATAACCCAACCAATTTATGGACAGTGGTGTCGAAGTTACCATATAAATTAAAAGAACATTGGTGTGCTGAAGCTTATGACATGAAATGAACGAAGAGGCAGACGAGCAAAGTTTGCAGATTTGGTGAGTTACATAGACCGCCAAGGTAGAATAGCCATGGATCCCCTCTTTGGTAATATCTCAGACAGCCAACCAATTTCAAGTTGGAAGAATGACCTAAAAGAAAAGCATCATGGAAGAAAAGAGATCCATGAAAGCAGTTTCGCAACAAATGTTTTCACTGAAAGCAAAGCGCCTCAAGAATCACATTTTGAGCCAAAGGTCAGATAACCAGAAGTGGCCTTATCTCAATGAAGTATGCTTGCCAGAGATAGAAGTTGTTAGAAAAGAACTGAACGATGCAATGAATAAAACGCTTATTTTCGTAAACAGAATTTCTGTGATGGAAATTGAGAAGCTGCTCGTCCAACAGTATAACACTGATTTTCCAGAGCATAACTACAAGGACCTAGAGGAGATGTCTTGTGAAGACAAACAGTTTTTGCAGTCTGTGCAGAAAACCACAACATTTGAGAACGGGCATTACAGCACTGGACTGCCATTAAGGAATTAGAAGCTCCAAATGCAAAATAACCGTTGTGTGGCAGAACAGCACATAGCCTGTTTGCTTAGAAAGTTCAAGAAGAATCCTGATTTTTTTTAAGAGTACAAGAGCTTCATGGAAACCATCATTGACAAAGGCTACGCTGTCCAAGTTCCAGTCCAACAGCTGAACTGTGATGACAGACAGACTGTTTTACATACCACATCATAGGGTTTCTCACACGAAGAAACAAAAGTTGCGGGTGGATGTCCCCCGGGCTGCAATTGACACCGAGCTGATCAGTTTTCTGACAGAATGTGATTGGTCGGAACAGCCTGTGCGAAGGAAGGAACACCTTCAAAATGATCCGGAAGTCAAGAATGGAGCTACAGTCAACATGATCAAAGTTGAAGAAAACATGGGACCAATCAACAGACTGATCAGCTATTACTCAGACTGGTATAAACTAAAAAGATCAGTGGCCTGGATTTTAAAGATTAAGTAAAATCTGTGGAAACCGAAAGAGGAAAGAAAGGAAATATCAGGAAAGATCAAGGAAACTGAAAAAGAGCCTGAAAAAGCAAGATCAAAATTAGAACATCAAATGAAGAAATTCAAGCAACATAAAAGAAATCACTTACTTTGAATGATCTGGTGGTCGCAGAATCGGAAATAGTCAAATTCAGTCAAAGACAACAGTTTGGAGAAGAAATCAAAGTATTAGAGAAAGGTAAACGGCTCAGTCGCAGCAGTCAGCTGTTGAAATTGGATCCGATTCTTCAAGATGGCACATTAAGGGTTGGTGGAAGACTCAACAAGTCTGCCATGCCAGAAAACGCTAAACATCCAGCAATTATTTTAAGGCACGGCCAAGTTGCTACATTGATTTTGAGTGAAATACACCAAAGAACAGGACACTGCAGACGCAGTTATGTCTTGGCACAACTGAGATGCAGGTACTGGATCCCACATGCCCATTCTGCAATTCGAAAGATAGTCAACAAATGTAGAGTGTCTCACAGGATTAATGGAAAGGTCGGTGAGCAAAAGATTGCAAACTCTAGGCTCTTGCCAGATAAGCCCCCTTTCACAAATATAGGTGGCCGTTTGATGTCAAGCGGTGCTGGAGTACAGTCAAACGGTACGGCGTGATTGTCTCACTCTCAGAGCGGTGCACCTCGAAGTTGCAGACAGCCTCAACAAACTCCTCCATTAATGCTATTTGTCGCTTTATGTGCAGGAGAGGTCAAGTTACCGTCATGCGTTCTGACAATGGCACAAATTTTGTAGCTGCTGAAAGAGAGTTGAGAGAAGACATTCAACGGATGAATAATGACAAGATTGAAAAGCCTTGCAACCAAAGGGAATAAAGTGGATATTCCATAGCCCTGCTGCTTCGCACCAAGCGGAGTTTGGGAAAGACAAATTCGGACTGTGCGAAGAATCCTTACCTCCCTTTTGAAAGAGCAAGCAGTGAATGATGATTGTCTTCTGACAATAATGTGTGAGGTCGAAAGCATCATCAATGGCAGGCCGCTTACAAACTTTTAAAAAGAAGATCGTGGTTTGCTAGTGTTTCAAATACTGGTTGCAATTTGACTGAATTCAAAAGGTGGTACAGAAGAATTAGAAGCAAATAGGTGCCACTACAGTTTAGATTGAAAGAATCAAGTATAAATCATGGATCGATGCAAAACATTTTCAGGTACAAAATAAAAGTCATCAGATGTGAAATAACACTACATAAGTGATTCGCTTTGTATTTACTTCCGCTCTGTCACGTGGTGAAACCGCGGGTAGTTTCGTTCCTTCGTTCGTTCGTTCTTGGGCTAGTTTAATTTGTTTGCTTTGTGTGCGCGTGTCATCTGAGGGCGGGGCCAAACGCCAGCTCTTATTTAAACAGAGATTAGTGTTCAATCTGTAGGAGAAGCAATTTAGCAGCAGAAGCGTACAGAACTGTGTAAGTGTATTTAAATTGTGTCTTGTTGAGTTTTAGTGCTGTGTTAAACTGATAAATCGCTTTGTATTTACTTCCGCTCTGTCACGTGGTGAAACCGCGGGTAGTTTCGTTCCTTCGTTCGTTCTTGGGCTAGGTTAATTTGTTTGCTTTGTGTGCGCGTGTCATCTGAGGGCGGGGCCTGTTGAATTGAAGTAATTAGACAGGTATTTAAAAAGCGTCTACCCACCGCGGCAGCGGTCGCGTGCAGCCCTCATCGTGTGAAGACTGAAGAGAGTAAAGACATCGACTCTACCTGCGCGCGACTCCACCGAGCCCGGGACACCGACAGGGCACTTGAGTATTGCACTTCTTCTATATTATTATTTTTCTGTTTTGTATCAACACCTGCACTTTTTGTCTTAATATTTAGAAATAATTTATTGTTATCTTTAATATTTCTCCCTATTTTCTTTCTGCTTCTCTTAAATATGTGTTTTAAAATCCTTTCTGTTATCACAACACGTAAATCATCTGCCGCATGCCGAAGGCGACGCAATGCTAATAACCTTCACAATGTATCACTGCTAGCAACTGCCCCTTCTACTTTCCCAATAGGATTGTGGAACTGCCAATCTGCTGTGAACAAAGCTGATTTCATTACAGCTTTTGTTAAACATTCTGGTCTTTCCATTGTAGCACTTACAGAAACGTGGATCAAACCAGAGGACTCTGCCACTCCCGCTGCCCTCTCCCATAACCACACTTTCTCCCACAGCCCGCGCATCACAGGAAGGGGTGGAGGCACCGGTCTACTCATCCCCAAAGACTGGAAACTCCCCCCCCACCTCACCACCATCACTCTCAGTCACCCCGCTGCACACGTCTGATCACTTCTTCGTCACCCTTGACCTCGACCTCACTGCTCCGGATATCGCAGATGTCTTACCGATGGTCACCTTCCGGCGCAACCTGCGGTCTCTCCCTCCCTCCTGTTTTTCCTCTGCTGTCTTCTCTGCACTCCCCCCTCTGATGAGCTCTCTCTTTTAGATACAGACAATGCCACAGACACCCTGTGTTCCACGCTTTTATCCTGCTTGGACAACCTATGCCCCCTTGCATCTGGACCAGCCCGTCCATCCCCGTCGGCTCCCTGGTTATCGGATGTCCTGCGTGAGCATCGCGCCAGCCTCCGGTCAGCTGAGAGAAAATGGCGCAAGTCAAAAGACCCTGCCGACCTCTCTCTCTACCAATCTCTTCTCTCCTCTTTCTCTGTAGATGTCACCTCTGCAAAAACAGATTACTACCACTCGAGGATCTGCAACTCTCCGGACTCTCGAACGCTCTTCAAAACCTTCTCTGCTCTCCTCTGTCCGCCTGCTCCTGCACCTTCATCGGAGTTAACAGCTGCTGATTTTGCATCGTTCTTCGTAAAGAAAACAACTGCCATCAGCAGCCAGTTCTCTACGCCACCATCTGTCGAACCCGCCCACATCCCTGACACGTGTGTGCTCCCTGCCTTTTCAACTCTGTCTGAAGCTGATGTCTCAAAGGTCATTGGCTCCAACCACCCTACCACCTGCCCTCTGGATCCCATCCCCACCCATCTCCTCCAGGCCATCTCTCCAACGGTTGTGCCTGCTCTGACCCACATCATCAACTCCTCGCTCACCACTGGGACATTTCCCACAGCGTTCAAAGAGGCCCGCATCACACCGCTTCTAAAGAAACCCACCCTGGACCCTGCACTTCTAGAAAACTACAGGCCTGTCTCCCTTCTTCCCTTCATCGCCAAAGCCCTGGAGCGAGTTGTGTTCAATCAGCTCTCCTCCTTTCTCATGCAAAACAACCTCCTGGACAGCAATCAGTCTGGTTTCAAGACCGGTCATTCCACAGAGACTGCACTGCTCTCAGTCATCGAAGCCCTGAGACTGGCAAAAGCAGCATCCATGTCATCTGTGCTCATCCTACTGGATCTGTCTGCTGCCTTTGACACTGTTAATCATCACATCCTCCTGGCTTCCCTCAGTGCTATGGGTGTCTCTGGAATGGCGTTGCAATGGTTTGAGTCCTACCTCTCGGGTAGGTCATTCAGAGTATCCTGGAGAGATGAGGTCTCCGCGTCCCAACAGCTCAACACGGGGGTGCCACAGGGCTCAGTGCTTGGACCGCTACTCTTCTCCATTTACATGACATCCCTCGGCTCGGTCATTCAGAAGCATGGCTTCTCCTATCACTGCTATGCCGACGACACACAACTCTACTTGTCATTTCAACCGGACGATCCGACGGTCGCTGCTCGCATCGCGGCATGCCTGAGTGACATCTCGCTTTGGATGAAGGATCATCATCTGCAGCTAAACCTTGCAAAAACGGAACTGCTTGTGATCCCGGCCAACCCAAAGATTCACCACAACCTTACCATTCAACTAGGCTCATCAACGATTACACCGTCCAGCACAGCCAGAAACCTGGGAGTGGTAATCGATGATCGGCTTAACCTCACAAGTCATGTTGCCAGCACCACCCGGTCCTGTAGATTCATCCTCTACAACATTAGGAAAATTAGACCTTTCCTATCGGAGCACTCTACGCAAGTCCTAGTCCAGGCTCTTGTCCTGTCCAAACTGGATTATTGCAATGCGCTTCTGGCTAGACTTCCTGCTTGCACAATCAAACCTCTCCAGATGATCCAGAATGCGGCGGCAAGAGTGGTCTTCAATGAACCGAAGAGAGCGCATGTAACTCCACTCTTCATCAGGTTACACTGGCTCCCTGTTGCCGCCCGCATAGAGTTCAAAGCTTTGCTCCTGGCCTACAAGACCAACACCGGATCTGCACCATCGTATCTCCACTCGCTAATGCAGATCTATGTTCCTGCCAGATCACTGCGGTCTGCAAAGGAACAACGACTAGTGGTACCATCCCAAAAAGGAAAAAAGTCACTCTCCCGTACCTTCTCTGGATCTGTTCCACATTGGTGGAACGATCTACCAGCTGCTACAAGATCAGCAGACTCGGTTGCCATCTTTAAAAAACGCCTAAAAACGCATCTCTTCCGTCAACACGTTGCTGATTGATTTTTCCTAATTCTCTTCCCTTTCCTTCTATAAAAAAAAAAAAAAAAAAAAAATTACTAACCTCACTATTCTTAGCTTTTTATACTGTGCTGGGCTTTAATGGATTACTTTGATGCACTGATGTATTTTTGTTGCCTATGTTGTTATAATTGCTTCCAATGTTTCCTCATCTGTAAGTCGCTTTGGATAAAAGCGTCTGCTAAATGACTAAATGTAAATGTAAATGTACATAGTCTTCACTGTATAAATTGAATATAGATCAATCCTTATTAGAGTCACACCAGTCCAAAGCATTGAGTGACGATTTTCTTTGTCTTTTGTTGTTTTATTAACAATAATAACAGACTGTGATTTATTAAACTGCTGTCACTTTAAGATCAGTACCATGGAGGGATTTTTCAGTCACAATATAAACTAAAAGTCTAAAACTGAAAGTTTTAAACCAAAACTAAAAGTCCAAGTTGAAAATGAATTTGGTATATAGTATTGGGCATTTGGTATATAGGATTGGGTATTTTGTATGTAGGATTGGGCATTTAATCATTTAGAATTGAGGATTTGGGGATGTAGGATTGGGCATTTGAGGATTGAGGAGTGTATGCAAATTAGGAGGCGTGGCCCAAATACTGGAGGATGGGTTTGAAATGGATGGTGCGCAAAGGCACCTTATGGACAGCAGCTCCCAGTGCTAAGGAGCACACTGTAATGTAACCAGAACGAGTGAGTGGCTGGAGCGACGATATGAGGCGAAACTCTGCACACACACGTCTATAAAACACTCACACATACATATAAACTCTACACACACGTCTATAAAACACTCACACATACATATCAACTCTGCACACACGTCTATAAAACACTCACACATACATATCAACTCTGCACACACGTCTATAAAACACTCACACATACATATAAACTCTGCACACACGTCTATAAAACACTCACACATACATATCAACTCTGCACACACGTCTATAAAACACTCACACATACATATAAACTCTGCACACACGTCTATAAAACACTCACACATACATATAAACTCTACACACACGTCTATAAAACACTCACACATACATATCAACTCTGCACACACGTCTATAAAACACTCACACATACATATCAACTCTGCACACACGTCTATAAAACACTCACACATACATATCAACTCTGCACATACCACGTCTATAAAACACTCACACATACATATAAACTCTGCACACACGTCTATAAAACACTCGCACATACATACAAACTCTGCACACACGTCTATATAACACTCACACATACATATAAACTCTGCACACACGTCTATAAAACACTCGCACATACATGTAAACTCTGCACACACACACGTCTATAAAACACTCGCACATATATGTAAACTCTGCAAACACGTCTATAAAACACTCGCACATACATATAAACTCTGCACACACGTCTATAAAACACTCGCACATACATATAAACTCTGCACACACGTCTATAAAACACTCACACATACATATAAACTCTGCACACACGTCTATAAAACACTCGCACATACATATAAACTCTGCACACACGTCTATTAAACACTCACACATACATATAAACTCTGCACACACACACGTCTATAAAACACTCGCACATACATATAAACTCTGCAAACACGTCTATTTAAAACACTCGCACATACATGTAAACTCTGCACACACGTCTATAAAACACTCGCAGATACATACATATAAACTCTGCACACACGTCTATAAAACACTCGCACATACATATATAAACTCTGCACACACGTCTATAAAACACTCACACATACATATAAACTCTGCACACACGTCTATAAAACACTCACACATACATATAAACTCTGCACACACACGTCTATAAAACACTCACACATACATATAAACTCTGCAAACACGTCTATAAAACACTCACACATACATATAAACTCTGCACACACACGTCTATAAAACACTCACACATACATATAAACTCTGCACACACACGTCTATATAACACTCACACATACAGTTGAAAGAAAAAGTATGTGAACCCTTTGGGCTTACTTGGATTTCTTCATAAATTGGTCATAAAATGTGTTCTGATCTTCATCTAAGTCACAACAATAGAGAAACACAGTCTGCTTAAACTAATACCGCACAAACATTATACGTTTTCATGTTTTTTATTGAACACAACATGTAAACATTCATAGTGCAGGGTGGAAAAAGTATGTGAAACCCTAGGCTAATGACTTCTCCAAGAGCTCATTGGAGCCAGGAGTCAGCCAACCTGGGGTCCAATCAATGTGATGAGATTGGATGTGTTCATTAAAACTGCCCTGTCTAATGAAAAACACACACCAGTTTTGAGTTTGCTGTTCTGAAGAAGCATTGTCTGATGTGAACCATGCCTCGCACAAAAGAGCTCTCAGAAGACCTACGATCAAGAATTGTTGACTTACATAAAGCTGGAAAGGGCTACAAAAGTATATCTAAAAGCCTTGATGTCCATGTGTCCACGGTAAGACAAATGGAGAAAGTTCAGCACTGTTGCTACACTCCCTAGGCGTGGTCGTCCTGTAAAGATGACTGCAAGAGCACAGCGCAGAATGCTCAATGAGGTGAAGAAGAATCCTAGAGTGTCAGCTAAAGACTTACTGAAATCTCTGGCAGATGCTAACATTTTTGTTGACAAATCTACAATAAGGGAAACATTAAACAAGAATGGACTTCATGGGAGGACACCACGGAGGAAGCCACTGCTGTCCAAAAAAAACATTGCCGCACGTTTGAAGTTTGCAAAAGAGCACCTGGATGTTCCACAGCACTACTCGCAAAACATTCTGTGGACAGATGAAACCAAAATTGAGTTGTTTGGAAAGAACACACAACGCTATGTGTGGAGAACAAAAGGCACAGCACACCAACATCAAAACCTCATCCCAACTGTGAAATATGGTGGAGGGGGCATCATGGTTTGGGCCTGCTTTGCTGCCTCAGGCCCTGGACGGATTACTGTCATTGATGGAAAAATGAATTCCAAAGTTTATCAAGACATTTTGCAGGAAAACTTAAGACCATCTGTCCGCCAACTGAAGCTAACCAGAGGATGGACGATGCAACAGGACAACGACCCAAAGCATAGAAGTAAATCAACAACAGAATGGCTTCAACAGAAGAGAATACGCCTTCTGGAGTGGCCCAGTCAGAGTCCTGACCTCAACCCGATTGAGATGCTGTGGCATGACCTCAAGAGAGCGATTCACACCAGACATCCCAAGAATATTGCTGAACTGAAACACTTTTGTAAAGAGGAATGGTCCAAAATTTCTCCTGACCGTTGTGCAGGTCTGATCTGCAACTATAGGAAACGTTTGGTTGAGGTTATTGCTGACAAAGGAGGGTCAACCAGTTATTAAACCCAAAGGTTCACATACTTTTTCCACCCTGCATTATGAATGTTTACATGTTGTGTTCAATAAAAAACATGAAAACGTATAATGTTTGTTCGGTATTAGTTTAAGCAGACTGTGTTTCTCTATTGTTGTGACTTAGATGAAGATCAGAACACATTTTATGACCAATTTATGAAGAAATCCAAGTAAGCCCAAAGGGTTCACATACTTTTTCTTTCAACTGTACATATAAACTCTGCACACACGTCTATAAAACACTCACACATACAACACACACGCTATAAAACACTCACACATACATATAAACTCTGCACACACACGTCTATAAAACACTCACACATACATATAAACTCTGCACACACGTCTATAAAACACTCGCACATACATATAAACTCTGCACACACGTCTATAAAACACTCGCACATACATATAAACTCTGCACACACGCGTCTATAAAACACTCACACATACATATAAACTCTGCACACACGGTCTATAAAACACTCACACATACATATAAACTCTGCACACACGTCTATAAAACACTCACACATACATATAAACTCTGCACACACACGTCTATAAAACACTCACACATACATATAAACTCTGCACACACGTCTATAAAACACTCACACATACATATAAACTCTGCACACACGCGAATCTATAAAACACTCGCACATACATATAAACTCTGCACACACGCGTCTATAAAACACTCGCACATACATATAAACTCTGCACACACGTCTATAAAACACTCACACATACATATAAACTCTGCACACACCTCCCAACGTCTATAAAACACTCACACATACATATAAACTCTGCACACACACTCTATAAAACACTCACACATACATATAAACTCTGCACACACGTTACTATAAAACACTCACACATACATATAAACTCTGCACACACGTCCTATAAAACACTCACACACACCATACATATAAACTCTGCACACACACGTCTATAAAACACTCACACATACATATAAACTCTGCACACACACACAAGTCTATAAAACACTCACACATACATATAAACTCTGCACACACGCGAATCTATAAAACACTCACACATACATATAAACTCTGCACACACACGATCTATAAAACACTCACACATACATATAAACTCTGCACACACACGTCTATAAAACACTCACACATACATATAAACTCTGCACACACACGTCTATAAAACACTCACACATACATATAAACTCTGCACACACGCTATAAAACACTCACACATACATATAAACTCTGCACACACGCGTCTATAAAACACTCACACATACATATAAACTCTGCACACACACGTCTATAAAACACTCACACATACATATAAACTCTGCACACACGCACACGTCTATAAAACACTCACACATACATATAAACTCTGCACACACACACCTATAAAACACTCACACATACATATAAACTCTGCACACACGCGACTCTATAAAACACTCACACATACATATAAACTCTGCACACACACGTCTATAAAACACTCACACATACATATAAACTCTGCACACACGTGCTATAAAACACTCACACATACATATAAACTCTGCACACACGCGCTCTATAAAACACTCACACATACATATAAACTCTGCACACACGCGCGCTATAAAACACTCACACATACATATAAACTCTGCACACACACCTCTATAAAACACTCACACATACATATCAAACTCTGCACACACGTCTATAAAACACTCGCACATACATATAAACTCTGCACACACGCATCTATACAACTACTCACACATACATATAAACTCTGCACACACACGTCTATAAAACACTCGCACATACATATAAACTCTGCACACACGTACACTATAAAACACTCGCACATACATATAAACTCTGCACACACACCGTCTATAAAACACTCGCACATACATATAAACTCTGCACACACACACGTCTATAAAACACTCGCACATACATATAAACTCTGCACACACGCACTCTATAAAACACTCGCACATACATATAAACTCTGCACACACGCGTGCTATATAACACTCACACATACATATAAACTCTGCACACACACGTCTATAAAACACTCGCACATACATATAAACTCTGCACACACACACGTCTATAAAACACTCGCACATACATATAAACTCTGCACACACACACTCTATAAAACACTCACACATACATATAAACTCTGCACACACACGTCTATAAAACACTCACACATACATATAAACTCTGCACACACGTATCTATAAAACACTCACACATACATATAAACTCTGCACACACACACGTCTATAAAACACTCACACATACATATAAACTCTGCACACACACGTCTATAAAACACTCACACATACATATAAACTCTGCACACACACACACGTCTATAAAACACTCACACATACATATAAACTCTGCACACACACACGTCTATAAAACACTCACACATACATATAAACTCTGCACACACGTGTCTATAAAACACTCGCACATACATATAAACTCTGCACACACACAAAACACATACATATAAACTCTGCACACACACACGTCTATAAAACACTCACACATACATATAAACTCTGCACACACACGTCTATAAAACACTCACACATACATATAAACTCTGCACACACACGGTCTATAAAACACTCACACATACATATAAACTCTGCACACACGCGTCTATAAAACACTCACACATACATATAAACTCTGCACACACGCGCGTCTATAAAACACTCACACATACATATAAACTCTGCACACACGTCTATAAAACACTCGCACATACATATAAACTCTGCACACACGTCTATAAAACACTCACACATACATATAAACTCTGCACACACACGTCTATAAAACACTCACACATACATATAAACTCTGCACACACGCACACATCTATAAAACACTCACACATACATATAAACTCTGCACACACGCATCTATAAAACACTCACACATACATATAAACTCTGCACACACACACTCTATATAAAACACCACACGTCACACTCACACATACATACAAACTCTGCACTACACGCACTCACCACACATAAAACACTCACACAAACATACAAACTCTGCACACACACACATCTATAAAACACTCGCACATACATATAAACTCTGCACACACGAACATCTATAAAACACTCCTTCGAACTATTCCTACTCTCATTATATTCTGTGTATTGATAAAGGCCTTGTGATACGATACATATCACCATAAGTCACAATGCAATAGAGTTTCATAATACACATTTTTGTAATAGATTTTTACTAATTAAATGTAATACAAATAAAAAGTCTCCCTCTTGAGACATTGGCCATGTGTTCTGTAGCATATATGACGATAAAACCCAATTAAAATGATCACAGATTGTAGCAGTTAGATTATCGATACACTATCATGAAAAATATTGCGCTGTAGTCTATCAATAATTTTGAACAACCAACAGAAATTGGCTGCAAATCGAAATTCAAAATAAAAAACGATTTAATTGAAAAGAATGAGAGTTAAATCATTCAATAACTTCTAAAGGATTTTGATTTGACCGGTTACAACAAGACCCTCAGGTTATAAAACTGTCTGGTGTTTTAAATCACAGAAGTTTTGAGCTTTTAAAGTTTTTAGTTTGTAATAATGACACTTTTCCGCATGTTCACAAGAGCGTCAAGAATCCTTGAAATGAAACTTAACGAGAGAATCCGCCGGTCGTTCATTCTCTCTGAACGGATTTGAAACGATACAGCGGCGTCTTATAATAAATTCGTTCCCTGAACTTCTCCGCGATTAGTTGAGTTTTAAACGTCTGAAATGTCACATTGTTCGTCAACAGACTCATTGAAAGCGGTCACAGCAAACAGCGCATACAGGCGCGCAGACAGCACTATAGTGACGGGGAGACAAGACCCCTCAGACTCATAGTGACCCGATCTGCCCCTCACTGTCCCAACGAAAGACGACAAACATCAAACATCTGTAAAACTGAGGATTCATGAGGATGTCCGCTATGTACATTAGCCTGAGTAGTGACGGACAGGCCCGCAGCTGCTTCAGTATTTTCCCGTCACTGCTTCACAATCGTGTCGGTCATCGACGTTCAGTCTCTGTGTGCTGCTGCTGCTGCTGCTGCTAGCCGATCCGTCCGGAAACGATTTGTTCCGCGCATGCGCGAAACTGTCGTCACTTCCTGTCTGACATAAATAGAAAGACTTATTTTGTTTAGCAATAATATAAGACTTAGTTTAGATTTATTGGATTACTCTGAATTTGTACAATCTAAAGCTATTATTATTTTCTTAGACTTTTATAAGGCCTTCGATACAATTGAGCATGAATTTCTACTACAATCTCTTAATTTGTTTGGTTTTGGGGATTCTTTTATTAATGTAATTAATATGTTTTATAAAGATATAAGTAGTTCAGTCATAGTTAATTTGAACACCTCCCAAAGATTGTTTATAAAGCGTGGTGTCAGACAGGGTTGCCCAATTTCCCCTTTTTTATTTATTTTGGTTACTGAGCTATTATCATTGAGTATTATGCACAACCAGAACCTAAAAGGTATCTCCATTTTTGACAGAGAAATTAAAATCTCACAGCTGGCTGATGACACCACTCTCTTTTTACATGATAATAGTCAACTCCCCAATGACATCCAGATAGTTAGAAATTTTTCATGTGCTTCTGGGTTAAAGCTAAATATGTCAAAGTGTGAGATAATGTCGTTGCATAAATGTGATGATACGTTATTTGAGGGTTTTCCAGTCAAAGACACTATAAAGTATTTAGGAATTCATTTAACAAAAAATTTAGTAGACAGACAACATCTTAATTTTTCTAGTCGAATTAAGAAAACCAAAAATATTTTAAATCTTTGGCTATAAAGAGATTTATCTCTTTATGGTAGGGTTCTCTTATCTAAAGCGGAGGGTCTCTATCGCTTTGTGTATCCATCACTTTCTTTATGTGTGAATGACTACACTGCTAAAGGTGTCAATAAAATTTTCCTTGACTTTATATGGAGAAACAGGTCTCATAAACTCAAAAAAGCTGTTATTTCGAATTGTAGGGGTGATGGGGGACTGGAAGTAATACATTTTCAAAACATTGTTAATGTGTTCAAAATCAATTGGATTAGAAGATGTCTCATAAATTCAAATTCTATATGGTTTTTCATTCCTAATTTCATTTTTAATAAAATTGGAGGCCTCCATTTTATTTTAAAATGTAATTATATGTACAATAAACTCCCGGTTAAACTGTCTAAATTTCATCAGCAAGCTCTTCTCGCGTGGAAATTGTGTTACATCCACAATTTCTCACCACATAAAACTCTTTTGTGGAATAATATGAACATAACTGTTAGAAACAAATCTCTCTTTTTCTCTAATTGGTTTAATAGAGATTTAATTTATATTATCTCTTTATTTGACAATTCTGGCAACGTCTTGTCTTATGAACGCTTCATGACTATCCATGACTTCCCTATTCCTTTTAAGGAATACAATACTGTACTTAAAGCTATTCCTACAGGTCTAGTGCAACTGATTAAAAGTCACTTATTATACAACCAAAATGATACGAGGGAATCGGCTTTATTGTTGGATGGCATTAGCATTTATGATAAGAAATGCAATAATAAACATATTCGCCAGGTTTTTCAAAAAAGAGATCTAATCTGCCCTAGAGTCAGATCACATTGGGCTGCCTTTGTAGGAAATATTGAATGGAGAAGAGCGTGGTTATTACCACATAAATATTTTATCCCCAACAAGTCCAAAGAAGTCCACTTTAAAATATTACATAAGATATATCCTAACAATGCAACGTTGTCCAAATATATTGATATCTCTAGTGCTTGTTCGTTTTGTGGGGACAAAGATGAAATATTAATACACTTGTTTTATTCTTGCAATTTGGTTCAGAAACGTTGGTCTAACTTATTTTCCCATCTGAATAATACCTCCACTCATACGCACTCTTTTAACTTGAAAGATATTATTTGTTATTATACTGACTCCCACACATCGAAAGAATACATTTTTAACTTTTTTATTTTATTTGGCAAATTTTTCATCCATAAACAAAAATTTATGGGATCACCCCCTCCCTACCTTTTCTCACTTTTTGGTGGAAGTAGACTCACTGCTTAAATCTTTTAGTTTATCTAAAAACAAAAAATGTAATAGATTCCTGAAATTGTATGAACAATTACTTTGTAATGATTTTGATACTCAGGATTAACCAGTTGTTAGTATATTTAATTTATCCCCTTTTTTTTTTTCCCTTTTGATACTTTCTAGTGTTTTGTATATTTGCTCAATAAAAAAAAAAAAATATATATATAAAAAAAAAAAAAAAAAAGACTTATTTTGTTTAATCAGAACATAATGCATAATGGCCGTTCACTCCGTAGGAGTATTACCGCCACCTACTGTATATTTACAGCATCTCTCTTCGAAAGACTTTACGGCAGTTTCGGGTATTATTTATTAGGTATGACGACAAGTCAACCACTCGCGGCGAACATTCCGTCTCAACAATGTGTTCCAAACCGCGTAGTACTGAAATGTGCGCGTCTTTTAATATCTACTTCTGGCCGCCTGGAAGTATGTTTTTCCTGAATACGATGGGAACTACATCGAGTGCAAACCCCTGCTGCATTCGGAAGATTTGCGCGGCTTTCAACCGATCGGCGGGCTTCATCTAAGCTTTGGACACTCCTGAAACATGTGGACAAATACATAGCTTTTATCTTGGTACTGACGAAATTTAATCGAAATCCATAAAGTATTTTACTAAATCGCGGAAATTGGGTAGTCACATTTGTGGCATTAGCGATTGTAAAAAAACATCCTCTGCATTTAATTAGCATTTTCGATCACATGACTTCTATTGTAGTTAATGTTAACTAGTTTAATATATTCCCCCTTATTATAAATATAACTATCGCAATCCTCAACTGATTTTCACAATTCAGGTGTCGTCGTAAAGGGAATTTTCAGCTCAATCTAGATGTGATCCATTTTGAGTTTGGGGTGTTTGGCAATTTTATCATATTTATACCGTGACTGCTGTTGTTTAAAACTCGTTACCCGATACAATCAATGTGTTTTTATACATTTATTAATAAGTGTATTTATTATATCTGTTTCTTTTTTATGTACGCTGCTTTGAGATATTTCTTGGTTTGTTAAATTGTTGCTGCATTATAATTAATGCCAGTTTGTTTTTATAGAAAGTAACTGAATCTATTTCTGTTCAAATTTGGTTAATGTGGCACAAATTAACTTTGTTGAATTAAATAAATGGTCAAATTATACTGAATATATATTTAGCATGCCAAATATTTCACGGGACTCTGGAAACGGCCCTGAAGCTTGAGCCACGTGGTATGAGAGCAAGCGAACTGGACACCTGCGTGTTTGCAGAAATGTGACAAAAACCAAAAGCCTGTTGTATCAACAATTCGAAACCTCAACGCTAGATGCCGCTAAATTTCACTGGACCCTTAATGAATAGTGTAACAAGAGATTTGCAGAATTGAGTCGCCTTTAACTGATTTCTCAGAGTTCTGCACCGGTTCAGATAAAAACACTTACCCAAGCTTTTCAAATTTAAACAGAAAAATTTATATTTATTCTCATTCCTTACATTTGACTTTATTTCAACAGAGTGGTGGAAAGATATGTTAAGGACAGAAAGGATGATGTGGCTTTTGGGTTGGTGTTGTAGAAGCTGGTGTAACAGTTGTGTCTGGTTGAAATCAAGACATGGTCAGTCACAACAGACTAGGACATGGGACAAGAGAGGAAAACAGGGATTCCCTGCCATTGCATCTGCATGACATACTTCCCTCCCTGAAAAACAAACAGTCAAGTTGGCTTTATAGCTTTTAACCTTACACAAGAGCAAATTAACCATAAGTACCTTTTGTGTGACACCACATCCATTATAGGGTGTAGCATAAACAAGACCTCCATGAGTGTGTGAAGTGTGTCCACAGTTAGGCGGCAAATGGCCAAGAGGAACCGGTGCAGAACTATCTGTGAGAAATAAGTCCAAAGGTGATTCAATGCTGAAAATCTCGTTACACTTTTCATTAAGGGTCCAGTGAAATTTAGCAGCATCTAGCGGTGAGGTTTCAAATCGCCACCAACGGCTCACCGCAGCCCCTCCCTTTCAAAGCACTATGTGGTAAAGGACCAAAGATGTCATTGTGTTTTCACTTTTGCCGAAGGACGCACTCTGGAGAGAAGTTTGCCCATTTAGTGCTACAGTGGAAACATGGCCAAGTCCATAAAACTAGAAGCAACAGTTAGAATTAATAGGATATTTGAGCATCGTATAGTTTCTTATATTGAGCCCAACTGACACAGGAAATAAAAACATTAAAGCAAACATTTGTCAATTTTGCCAGTGAAGGTCATACAAGTCAAAGACAAACAGGAATTCCCAACTTACCTCGACAAAGCTCAACTTGGTCCACACCAGAACCAAAGAGTTGCAAATTCATAAAATCCTTATCACACTTCAGCTTTGGAGACATTTCATCCCAGGGTACTTCAGATGGGGCTTCAAATTGTTCTTGCATTACAGCGCTGCTCGGCAGATCTGAAATACAATGCAAGCGATTGGTAACAGTGTATATGAATCCATAAACACAATGTACAAGTGCATTACATACAAGAGACGCTGTCGTCATCAATGTTACCAAAATCTGTCTCTTGATCTGACATATCAGGGAACGTTTTATCCCCTTCATCACTAGCTTCATCTGCAATACATTGCAAGCGATTCGTAACCAACATTTAAATTCCATATACACAGCAACAGAGATGGTAAGTAACGAAGTACAAATACTTCGTTACTGTACTTAAGTAGATTTTTTTTGGTATCTGTACTTTACTTCACTACTTATTTTTCCGACAACTTTTTACTTTCACTTCTTACACTTTTAACCAAATATCTGTACTTTCTACTTCTTACATTTTCAAAACAGACTTGTTACTTTAATCTCTATTATTTTTTGTCATGCGCGCTGTTTTTAAACAAGACGCCTGTTGGTTTATCGGTTTTTAGGTGAGTCATTCCCAGACATCCCAAGTCTCCCGGAAGTTCCGGGAGTCTCCCGCATATTGATGCGGCTCCCTGATGCCCGCAAATGAGTTAAAATATCCCGGAATCTAGAGCGAGTGATCAAGAGCGCGCGCGCGAGACAGAGACTGTGCTTCAACACATGTAGCGCGCGCACGGCATAGAGGGAGCGCGAGACCTTGCGTGTGTGTGTGTGTGCCTCGTGAAGCGCAGGTAATACAGAGAGCATCCTGATTGGCCCGTCTCAGTAAATCAACCAATCAATTGTCAGTGTGGGCGGGCTTTTATCTCTTCTCCCTAGTCCCGAGCTGAATACTCTGTTCAGTGTATATCAGGGGCGTTTCCTCCGAGGAGGCAAGGGAGGCAGTGTCTCCCCTCCCCCTCGAAAATAATCGAATGAGATTATTACTAACAGTTCAGAAATAGAATAGGACAGCGGATATAACGTATTTAGCTAAATATGAGATAAATCAGCGTGTACAACAGTGTGAAACAGCGCCCCCGCTCGAAAGAATTCCAAAGGGAGGCAGCGTTTCTCTTGCCTCCTCTGAGCTCATAGACTTTACATATACCCCCTAAAGCGTGCCGTGATTGTGTGGGGGTAATTGAAAAGAATGGAGAAAAGTCACGTGAGAGGAGGCAATGCCTCCAACGGGCTATGATTGGATTAACTCATCAGCGAGATCCCGCCTTCCTGCTCGTCTTCGTCATACATTTTAAACTGCGGGCGCTAAATTAGATTGAACGTTAATTAAATTATTTTATTAGTTGTATTCATCGGAGTTTAGGAATTGTAGGACGAAGCTTTAGCCTCTTCGTTAGAGCGCTCGTTCCCCATTCGGACAGACGTAGGTTCGAAGCCCGTGTCGAGCGGGGTGAGCAATTTTAATTTCGGTGCAGCTTGCGATCTGAATTGAGATTTGACTGTTAAACATTGATAGTTTTTTGTTTTGCTATTCTGTTTACTGAAGAAAAGTTTGCACCTTTAAGGGGGGGGGGGGCATCATAATGGAATTATGCTTAGGGCACCAAAATGGCTAGCAGCGGCCCTGGTCACATCTATTTGATTTGATCTCTTAAATGCTTTGAGTATTTCTGGGACTGCTAATAATTAAATTGATGGTATTGGTAATGATGTTATTCTTATATAGGAAATCCCAAATGTTCCAGAAGAAGATGAAGGTGGTGTTGATGTACCTTTTCCCAAAGCAGGGAAAATAAAAAACTAAAAAAATCAGAAGTACATACTGAAACATACTTTTAGTAATTAAAAGGAATTTTTCACACATAAACACTGAAATGACACTGGTTTTCTGACAAACGCACTTGTTAATAGTGCAGAGATGAACAAAAATGACATGGGTAGAAATCTGCCTCCTCATTTTTTAAGTCCACCGCACACCACTGGTGTATATCTGGGTTTAATGATTGTAAAGACTTGTTGAGGTGAGTTCATCAAGTTTTATTTGATTTCATGCGCATATTATTCAGGTCGGATAACAACTAGCTACGTGAAAACCCCTTAGACATATTTAAAATGGCAATCGAATGTAAATAAAAGCAGTTTACGAGCGAGCGAGAGAGAGAGCGAGAGAGAGAGCGAGAGAGAGAGCGAGAAGAGATTTTATTTGTCATTGTGCAGTAGTACCATACAACTAAATTTGCTTGTGCATCCTCTAAAACAATACTCACTTCCATATACACACTCACACAATAAATAAAGTATAAAAATATAAAACAATAACAGGGCATCCAACATTACTCTGAAGTCCCATTGCATAAAAGCCCCTATCTATAAAGTGCAACTGTGCTGACTGGGTGGTGGGGTGTATGATTGTTCAGTTCTATGATGGCTCTTGGGATAAGTATAAATAGAATAAGCAGCTTATATAAATAGTAAAATTAATCTACATATAGAATGAAAGCTTGCAAGAACAGTAAAAGGCATATGATGTAGGAAATAGGCCAAGGCCTACTACATTTGCAGTGTGTGTAAATAGTTATTTTATTCATTCATTGTTATATTCAACTGTATTTCGCTACACAAGTAAAGTGCAGTTCTGTGGTGAATTGTCATATCCTTGTCCTTCATTTTTTTATGGGGGGGGGGGGGGGGGGGGTCTTCAGGACACCTCTGAAATGCATCAAAATACTGAACAACTGCAACTTCCAGTTCACAGGGACTTTAAATCCTTTACGCCACAAACTACAATGATGCACAAGTGCATTACATACCAAAGAAGGTGTCGTCATCAATCGGGCTGTCAAAATCAGCAAACTGGTCATAAAGTGTCTCTTGATCTGACATATCGGAGAACGTTTCCCCTTCATCTGCAATACAATACAAGCGATTCGAACCAACATTTAAATCCTTTTTGAATCCATATACACAATGACGCACAAGTGCATTACATCCCCTTCATCACTAGTCGTTTCTGTCCAAGACAAACTTCTGCAGCGTATTAAAGTACTGAGTGTACTGACCGTAAACACAAGTAGAATAACAAATTCATTTCCTCCGCTTTTGCAAAACGCCATTGTGTGCACAAAGATACGCTACTAGTGCACAAACAGTCTACTGTGCTGCTTTATGAGATCCCATATTGCTCGTTTGGTCAATTGTAATGTCCATGGCCAATCACAAACTTAGTTTAATCACTGACGTATAAGGTTCAGGTGTTTCATCTTCATGTGAGACTCTGCGCAGAGGAACTGAGTATGACAGACAAATGGGAATTATTCTGCTCAGCGAAAGTCAAGCACGTATGGCAAGCCAAATTAGCTTTTAATCATCCTCAGGATATGAATATATTTTTATATCAACAATTACATTTTTACTAGTGAAAATAATAATTCTTGATAGCAAGAATAGAATTTCTACTGATAACGATTGCAATTTCTGATACCAGTAATTACATTTTCACTTGTAAAAATGTTAATTCTTGATATAAACAATTACTCAATCACTTGCAGAAATCACATTTTTTATATAAAAAAATAATTTCAACTAGTAAATAATGTAATACTTGATATCTGTAATTGCATTTTTACTAGTGAAATATCACAGTAGACACAGTAGTAAATTTCAGATGTCAACATTTTTTTTCTTTCATGTTAAAAGTCTTACTCCAGATATCAGAAATGCAAAAAACATAATTTTTTATATCAACTTTAGCTGAAACACTTTCTTGGACTTATAAATGTCCAACTGATGCTTTATGTCGTCTTCTGCCGTGACAAGTACAAAGAGTTGCTTGACTTTGTGGTTCATAAGAAACAACTGGCTGTGAAGGGATGACCCAGCAGACTTGATGACCTCTTTACCAATGAGGATGAAGAGCTTCAAGTTTCAGGACTAGAAAGAGGAAAACACAGGTTTGTATGTTAGAAATAGGGCTGTCAATCGATTAAAATATTTAATAGTGATTAATCGCATGATTGTCATGAGTTAACTCGTGATCAATAACACATTTTTATCAGTTCTAAATTAATCTTAAATTTATACTTTTCAAGTTTTTAATTGTCTATTGGGCATGGACAATAATGATGCTTTATGCAAATGTATGTTGTTTATTATTAGTGAAACCATACTGGACATAAGTATGAAGACATGTTTCAAAGGTCATAGAACATAGAAAAAACCACAGGTTTCCATTACCTCTTTCTTTGCAGCTATTAACTTACTTTTTATTATTTTTACATTTTCGCACAACAGGGCAGATCACTTCTTCTTAAACATGCAAAGTGTACATTTATTACTGAAACCACCTTAAACATTGAGCATAAAGAACATAGACAAAACACAGCTTTCCATTACTTTACTTTTTAAGTTAATTGCTCAAACAAACAAGCCGGTTTACATTTTGACAGCCCTGACAGTGAAAACAGTCTTTCACAAGGTATGGATGTGGCAGGTGTTGCTAAGTATCTGCGTGCAAGGTTGGCCGTCTCACTGTGAGCACCTTCATGTTTGGACCACCACGGCAGGGGACAGTCCTCTATCCCAATAGAGGGCTTTGCCTTGTAGCACTCTACACATTTCTCAATACAGTCCTCTTCATCATCAGATGAAGAATCTGGCGCAGACATGAGACATGACATCTTCTTAGGTGGCTCAGTTGTCACTGGTTAATTTTGCTGTCCCCCTCTCTCGGAGCAAGGCACAGATTGAACTCCACACCTCTGTCAGCCTTAAATCTAGGATCCAGTGCTGATGCAACCCTCAGCCATGTGATGTAGATTTTTTTCCTTCCGTTTGTCCATGTCGGTTGTGAAAGTTTCCTTAAACTTAATCATGTATGCTGCGTTCCGCATCTTCGCAGACTTCCATCACACGCGACAGATGACACAACGGTGGTGCCACAACTGAGCATGAAACAAAGTTTTCTCCTCCTAGTAGTTCACTTACATACCTACAATAATAGAGAAAGGGATTTTAGTTAGACATAAAACACTTTCAATCTCTCACAATACTGACAGACGCAAGCACCACACACACTCATAACACTTCCTCGTTTTTGACACATCCTTACTTTGAGAAACAACAATTTAAATGAGAATTAGCTGCAGCGTTCCAACACATTCTCCAGCCTCTTCAGTTTATCCAGTTCAGGTGCTGTGGGCATGTTGATGTTGACTGCATGTAGGGCCGGTGCTTCTCTTAATGGTTCTTGATTTCTTTGAATACGCTTTATCATTTCCAGGGTGCTATTCCATCTGGTTGACACCTCCTGTGTGAGTGACTCTTTCGATGATATGTAACTTGCTGTTGTTCAAGCTCTGCTGCGTTTGCTGGGCTTTGGTTGAAATGGCCCACTACTTTCCTACATTATGCCAAGGCACTGTCAAACGGGCTGTTCTGGAGCGAAACGTATAGCTCGATGGAGGCTGTGCGCAAGGCATATGCTAGAACGTGAGCTGCCTGGCCGCAGCAATCATGTTGCGTGCATTATTGGTAGTCAGTGTGCTAATTTTGAGTTCAATATTTCACTGTCTGGCTACCTGCAGAAAGTTCTGTTGAATAATTTTTCCTATCAGTTATGGATTTCTATAGCTTTTTGGAAATGCTTTATTGAAACCGTGCATTATTTTTCCATTAACAATAAAGTTTAACAGTTAAAACATCAGATCAAGAGCAGTGTGCCTCAATGGCCTGTAGAGTACACTATAACCTTCATTTAATCTTGGCCAAGTGATATGGCACTGTAATAATGTCTAAAGACTTTAGGTGTGCAGAATGTTATTGAACTAAACCAAAATGCCATAAGTGTATAAAAGAATGTTAAGGAATATTTTGAGTTCAAAATTGTCATAATTGACTGTCACTTCAAACCTGTATGACTTCTGTAGAACACAGAAAAAATGTTGCAACCGAAAACCTTTGGTCCCCATTCACTTGCATTAGATTTATAGCCATACAATAGAAGTCATAAGGGAACAACGGTTATTGGTTACCAACATTTTTCATTTGCACAAATTAAATCCCTTCATTAGTGTTCTACAGAAGAAAAAAAAAACACCTTTAAAGTGACGACAGGGTGAGTAAATGACAATATTTGGATTGAAGGTAAACCATTCCAGTTCAAAAGGACAAGGTTTGGTTTAAACTTGTTTGGGATGGAAAATGACAAAACTAGTATCAGCATGTTTAAGCTTTGGCACAAATAAAAGCCATTAAACCAAGCTTTTCAAATTTAAAGAAAACAAAAACAATTTTTTAATTCTCATTCCTTACGGTTTACTTTATTTCAACAGAGTGGTGGAAAGATATGTTAAGGACAGAAAGGATGATGTGGCTTTTGGGTTGGTGTTGTAGACGCTGGTGTAACAGTCGTGTCTGGTTGAAATCAATGAGGCAGATATCCAGACGGTCAGTCACAAAAGACTAGGACATGGGACAAGAGAGGAAAACAGGGATTCCCTGCCATTGCATCTGCATGACATACTTCCCTCCCTGAAAAACACAAACACACAAGTTGGCTTTATAGCTTTTAACCTTACACAAGAGCAAATTAACCATAAGTACCTTTTGTGTAACACCACATCCATTATAGGGTGTAGCATAAACAAGACCTCCATGAGTGTGTGAAGTGTGTCCACAGTTAGGTGGCAAATGGCCAAGAGCAACTGGAGCAGAACTATCTGTGAGAAATAAGTCCAAAGGTGATTCAATGCTGAAAATCTCATTACACTATTTATTAAGGGTCCAGTGAAATTTAACAGCATCTAGCGGTGAGGTTTCAAATTGCAACTAATGGCTCACTGCATCCCCTCCCTTTCAAAGCACTATGGTGGTAAAAGGTCTAACATGTCATTGTGTTTTCACTTCTTTGCCTTGAAAGATATAACTCACTCTGTAGAGCAGTTTGCCCATTTAGTGCTACATTGGAATCATGGCGAATTCCATAAAAACGCAACAGTTAGATTTTAGGATATTTGAGCATCCTATAAAGTATCCTATATTGAGCCCAACTTACACAGGAAATAAAAACATTACAACAAACAAAATAGTCAATTTTCATAGTGATGGGCATCAAATAAGTTACAAAACCAACAGGAATTCTCAACTTACCTCGACAAAGCTCAACTTGGTCCACACCAGAACCAAAGAGTTGCAAATTCATAAAATCCTTATCACACTTCAGCTTTGGAGACATTTCATCCCAGGGTTCTTCAGATGAGCCTTCTAATGGTTCTTGCATTACAGTGCTTCTCGGCAGATCTGCAATACAATGCAAGTGATTGGTAACCGATATTTAGATTCTTTTTGAATCCATATACACAATAACGCACAAGTACATTACATACCAAAGAAGGTGTCGTCATCAATGGGGTTGTCAAAATCAGCAAACTGGTCATCAAGTCTCTCTTGATCTGACATATCAGAAAGCGTTTTATCCTCTTCATCACTAGCTTCATCTAAAATACAATGCAAGAGATTCGAAACCAATTAAATCCAGATACACTACAATGCCACAAGTACATACCAAAGGCGGCGTCGTCATCAATTAAGTTTCCAACATCAGCTAACTGGTCATAAAGTGTCTCTTGATCTGACATGTCAGAAAGCGTTTTATCCTCTTCGTCACTAGCTTCATCTGAAAGACAAGGCAAGAGATGTGTTTAAATCCATACACATAATGACGCAAAGTGCATTACATACCAAATAAGGTGTTGTCATCAATGGGGCTGTCAAAATCAGCTAACTGGTCATCAAGTGTCTCTTGATCTGACATATCAGAAAGCGTTTTATCCTCTTCATCACTAGCTTCATCTGCAATACAATGCAAGTGATTCGTAACCAATTAAAACCATATACACTACAATGACACAAGTATATTACATACCAAAGGCATCGTCATCAATGAGGTTGCCAACATCAGCACACTGGTCATCAAGTGTCTCTTGATCTGACATCTCAGAAAGCGTTTTATCCCCTTCATCACTAGCTTCATCTGCAATACAAGCAATTCGTAAACAACATTTAAAGTCCCAGTGAAATTAAATGAAAAATGTTAATTTTCTCATGAAACCTTGCAGACTTTGTTATTAGTTTCAGGCCACAATTGCATTTCCCTCAGAAACGCATCAAAATACCAAAAGAACTCCTCCAACTTCCAGTTCACAGGGACTTTAAATCCTTTTTGATTCCATATACACAATGACACACAAGTACATTACATACCAAAGAAGGCGTCGTCATCAATGGGGTTGTCAAAATCAGCAAACTGGTCATAAAGTGTCTCTTGATCGGACATATCAGATAACGTTTCCCCTTCATCACTAGTCATTTGTGTCCAAGACAAACTTCTGCAGTGTATTAAAGTACAGAGTGTACTGACCGTAAACACAAGTAGAAGAACAAATTCATTTCCTCTGCTTTTGCAAAACGCCATTGTGTGTACAAAGATACGCTGCTAGTGCACAAACAGTCTACTGTGCTGCTTTATGAGATCCCATATTGCTCGTTTGGTCAATTGTAATGTCCATGGCCAATCACAAACTTAGTTTAATCACTGACGTATAAGGTTCAGGTGTTTCATCTTCATGTGGGAGAGAGAAGCTCAGTGCAGATGTTGGAGGAGCTGAACACGCATTTCTTCATTTCTTCTCTTTTTCTTCTCTAAAGTTTACACATGACATCTGTTTTATCCTGGTAAGGATATTCCTCTGTATACTTGGACGTTAAGGTATATTTATTTAAAGAATATTGTTTTATTTTTTAAAAGAAAATATGTTCTTCATCTTAGTTGGATCCTATAACAACTGGTTTCTTAAAATATTGTAACTGTACATTCTTGAAAAGATGTAATTATTGATGTGTATCATTGTGTCATGAATGCAGATGTGCAATATATTATTTCCTCTATCACAGAAAAAAGTAATGGAGTCCCGATCGAGCCCCAGTAGAGCTTTAGGTCTATAACGTCCCTGTGCAAAAGGCTTTAACAAAAAATGTATATTCAACTGATTTGTAATAGAATTGTGACATGAATACGAGTACTGTTTCCTAAAGGGGGCGGGTAAGATAACCACTGGCGTTTTAAATCCCGCGAGTTCACTAGAGGCTCATTTGTTCTCGTTCCCTCTGGCTCGTGGTCATGTTGGAAGGGCTGCTGTGAATGTTTTGGCGCGTAATTAAGATCGTGGATTGTGTCAAAACGATGGCTGAGCTTTACTGTTGATATCTCATTTCTCAGGTAAAGACGTTACATTGTACTTGAAGGCCTAATATAGTTCCAACTGTGCGGTATAAGCATACTAGGAGTTAACTGTGTTACTTGTATCCTGTTTTATATGAGACTGTTTCTGTGTATGTGGCCATACATCAATTGTAGACCGGCTAACCTTCATTATCATCAGTCAGGTAATTAAACCTCTTTATGACCTTTCAGTGGGTTTTCATTGCACTCTATATCTTATAGAGGGACGGTAGCATTCAAATAAAATAGTGTATCATAGTTTGATCCTGATTTCTTTATTAAAGAAGCTTTTTTCCCTTCTAATGAGTCAGCGAACTCACTTCTTCGCTGTGTTTTAAATGTGAGGTATGTACTATTGAATGCATTTGTATTAAAAGTGGTTCTGAATTTTAGGAGCAGACTGGCTGCTGGCTGGGCTATCACTGTTTTCTTTACCCCATTTTCTTTTTTTATAGTTTGTTTCGTTTCCTCCTTTAAACTTCTTTCAACTTGAGAATTGAAACGGTCTGGCTATCAAGTTTTCATGTGGATTTCAAGTTTGATTTAAGCTTTGCCCATTCATTTGTTGAGGCCTTAACCTTTCCCTGCTTAAGATTCATACCATTTACATTGAGGATTGAGTTTCACTGATTTGGGTTACATAATTGTGATTTGATAATATTTTACGTGTGGGCTTATTTTGAGATGATTTGTTTGGTTTGAATTCATTTGTACACCGTCCATCTAGTGTTGTAAGATTTTAAACCAGTAGGGGGAGCTCAAACGTCCGGTAGTGATTGTGAAGCTTTATTTTAACTTTTCTAATAAATTGAAAACTCCTTTGTACTCTGGTTTCTAATTCATTTGCTTGAAGAAGAGTAGGGATATTTTCTTATCTTCTCCTATAATAGGAGTGACGTAGTCATCTACTTAACAAGGATTTCCCTGTCAAGTTTGAGATTATGGAATATTGTGTGTGCGTAAGGCGCCATAAAGAAAACTGACGATTTATTGTCAAAACCGATATGATTATGAGTAGGCTTCGTCATTAGATACTCCAAAGTTAGTAACACTGAGTCGTGTACACACTGGGACAAAAAATTGCTGTATAGACTCTGTCCTCACTTTTAAATTGCAAGGTAACCAGACACATGATTCACTGGAGAGACAGCCTTCATGTGTCATCAGTCTAGGAAGTCTTTTGTCATTCACAGTGGTAAAAGAAAAGAAGGGCTAAAATGAAGTGAAATGTGTAAATGTAATGTGATCCAAATCAAATAGTAATATAATTTACAAAATTGTCATTGCCTTTATTTATCACGTGTGTATCTTTGTAACCCTTTGAATGTGACAAACACTGAATTATAAATTGCAGCAGTGTCTCTCTCTCTATCTCTCTCTCTATCCTCAAAGTATATAGTTGCGTTTTCCTTGTAGTGGTGTATTTGGGACGTACAAGATGAAATGTTTCTCATCCTCTACATTGAGATCACAGTGTCTGCATAGTCTTTGTTCTCTCACACTCAAGGATTTTGAATGTCTTCCTTTCTCTATTTCTAAATGATGGTCACAGAGTCAACATTTTGACAGAATTGGTCTTTGTATTGTTTTCCTTTGGTGATTCTACTTAGGGTCGAATGTTTTGGCCATGAGTCTTGTTTTTCACACCCACCTCCTGCCACCTCCCCCATATGTTATTTCTGTTACATTATTAATGATTTGCCAGAAGAGCTGTGCTCACAAAGTTTATCATTAAAAAACACGTATGGATACGTTGCAAGAAAGACATTCATAAGAGAATTCAGACTCTTTACTGTATAACCTGAAGCCATTGAGTTTAGAGATGTCGAATGTTCTATGGTTTTTTTTAAATATATTTCCCGTTTGAATAATTGATTTGTATGTTCCTTAGAGAATCAAAGCAGCAATAAATTCATAAATGCTTCCCAGCTGGTTTTGTAGCATGTAAAATGTATTCTAATATCTGAAAGCAATAATCAAGATGACAAAATCAAGGGCAATAATCAGCATTCAATATTTGTTTTGATCTTGCAGTCCTATGGAATGAGTTCGTTTTATATTTATAACATCTTGTGTTTTTGTAGCCAACCATGCCACCTGCATGGGGACTTTCACCCAAGGATATAAACACCTAAATAAACTTGGTCACACAAGTTCATGGTACCCGGGAAGGAGTGACACAAGTTTAGTAAAATATGAGTTTTAATATTCTAAAATGGTCCAATAGGGCAGTTAAAAATAAACAGACACTGATAGAAATGTTAATAAATACCCAACATTAACTCACAAATAGAGGGACCTGTTGGTTACACGCTATCAGTTATACAATTTACTTTTTCTCATTCACAGATACAGAGAGCCAGGGACAACATCCATGTAAAGATGTCTATGAGGGCAAAGCCTAAGCCACTCACATCACGAGGGGTCGGTAGTAGAAAAGGAAAAGTATTACATATGCTGATCAATACATAACCACGGCTACATCATGGATATAATGTAATAAATCCAGAACTCGAACAGAATATCGAGCAGGGCAACAATTTGGAACACGTATAACCTCAACCGCAAAAGAAAATAAACTCATAAACGGTACAAACAATAACAAAAAGAAAAAAGATGAACATTAAGGCCAACTGAATAGCGTTTTTAAGTTTTATTGGGGTTTTCTCAATGAAAGAAAATAATAAACTCAAATCAGAAAAGTAGCGTGATTCGGGTCCAAATTTCCTACAAAATACATCACTTCAACCTTAAAACATACACACCCAAATAAAAATATGTATTGCTACATAACCAGTAAGCCCAAATACAGCAGGTAAAACATACTTACAGCATTAAACCAGCCTACATGGACAACCGTTCGGTGTGAAATACCCACTGGGCACTCGGGCTGTCATGAACAGGGGTGGTGAAACACGGACAGAGGAACCAGGTGCAGACAGCGGGTAAGGGGTTAACAGATATTTAATATAAATAACAAAACAAAAACCCACAAGGTAACATAACAAAACAAGGGTATAAACAAAACATAGACACAGGATCATGGATTAACTAAACTAAACAAGACAAGACTAAGTCAACACTTGAATTAAATACAAATAACTGGACCAGACTACACTACACGGGACACATGAATCAAAACGAACCAAAGGATCTTTAAAGAACCATCTCTTTCTTACGTCTGAATATCCAATGACGTGTGAATAATATGAATTCAACTTGAAGTGCAGGATGTCATGAGGGTGGAGATTGGAGCTGGTGAGAGAAATACAATGAGAGGGACGATAGAAGTGTGAAGAAGAGAGCAGAATCAGAAGAGCTTTATTGCCAAGTGTGCTTGCACACACAAGGAATTGTCTTTGGCGTTGGAAGCTTCTAGTACAGACATTCAACACAATCAAATAAAAGACTATTGTACAGAAAACGGTGTCCTTCAGATGAGGACTCACTTGTGAAAATCTTCATGTGTATAGGGTTAGATACTACATCTCTACCTGCATACATGTATGAATATAACAGTGTTGATAATGTTTCTGATGTTGATCCTTTGAAAGGCTAAATAACACCATGGGGCGGTTTCCTGGACAGTTAAATCAGTCCCAGACTATCTTAAATGTCTAGAGGTGTCTAAATCGAAAACAACCTGCACCGACTTATCTTAAAACAGATCAGTGTGATTGTTTTGTCTCAAGATGCCCGTAATGTTTTTTTGCAAAAATATGTTTTCAAAAACGTCTTAAATATCCTAATTTAACCAAGGCCTATCCTGTCTTAAACTAATCCGTGTCCTGGAAACTGCCGTGTGGTTTTTTTAAGTGTTTGTGAATGATGTAACGAATGCGGCACCATTAGCACCGGCTCTGTTTTCATAACGTGAGCGATGAGAACGCTTCATCAGCCGGCTGTGACACAAAGGATTATTATTCCAGCTCAAATGACCAAAGGCTAATAGCTTCTGTCTGCTGTCCCCGAACCCAAAATAAACCAGTCCATCATGAGCCCGACACAGCGTCCCCTCGCTTCCGTTCACCATTCACTCTCACAATGACCAAATCAAACATTTCACTAACACTCCTGAAAGAAATCCTCGAGCATTCATTCATCTCTGAAGCTCTGTAAGTAGGGCAGAATGTTTTCGTTTAGGGCCAGAAACGTCTTAAAGCAGAGCGTGGAGGAGAGATTACTGCAGACGGAGGATTAAGACAAGCCTTCAGATCCACAACACCAGCGTCTGCCAGGAGAACAAAATACATTTCAACAGCTCATCTCGGCATCGTATCATCTCGCTCCAGAAATAAATGAAATAGTATTTTGTTAAATACTTGTGTGTGAATTTAGACATTTTGTGTATGAATGTGAAGTAGTCACGTGACGTGGCATCTTGAATGTGGAGCTCAGAGGAGCAGTGTTGTGTACTAACAGCTCAGACAGGCTTTAGTGAAGCAGACAGTTTTCAGTTCATGTGACTGTGTCGCACCTGTTATATAACAAGCAAAGTCATTACAGCTTATTATCAAAGGTTTCTTACTTCTGATATTTTAATTATAACTATGATCAATAGATAACAAATAGACACTGTGTAAACACACAGTGTGTGAGTGTGTGTGTGTGTTTGTGCGTGCATGCATGTGTGTGTGAGAGAGAGAGAGAGAGAGAGAGAGAGAGAGAGAGAGAGGGAGGAGCGTTGTCATCGAGATGTCCTTCATCTGAGCTCGAGGGAAGAGTGCGTTCAGATCCAACCGGAGAAAATCTGAACACAGATCATCACAGCAGAGTCTCAGGTACCATCACTTCATATTGAAGATTGTGTTGAGAGTTTACGTAAGATGTTTATTGTGTGTGAATAGAGTGCAGTAAATCTCTCTCTCTCTGTGCGTGTGTGTTTAGATTAGTGATCAGTTAAAGAGAGAAACACTTTTAAAAAGTTGCTTTTATTTTTATTACATGAACTTGAAGTGAATGTGAAGTGTTACGGGTCATGATGAAGATGTGACATCTTCTAGAAATTCACTGCTGAGATCCTGTTTGAACAGTTTAGTCATCTTTGTGTTTATCTCTTTGGATTATACGGATCTTAATTCCACAGGAATCAGTACAAAAGATGAAATGTCAAATAGTATGAACAGACCTCGGTGTTTAACTCATCTTCATTTATAATCATCCTGAACAATAATTGTTTAAAAATCATGTTTTTTGCAAATATTTATAATGGAACTGAATTTATTATTTGTATTATATTCGTATTCCCTTTCTTTCGTCTTGTGATCGTTGTGTATTTCTTCATTATTCTGCTATGGTTTGTTGTTAGTTTGATTTTTGTCTTTGATTTAATTGCTCATTTTATGTTCAAGTTTGTTATTTTCCCTGCTTTTTACATACTTCTGTCGCTACATATACATGAACATCAATGTAAATATTTAAACGCGTGAAATACAGTTTCTGATCTCTCTTGTACAGGTGAAAATGGGCGTGTCCATAGCGCTGCTCGGCTTCGCGCACCTCGCGAGTCTATTGGCTGCCAGTGTGTTTAGTTATGAAGGGGCGTGTCTGCAAGACGGTCATCACAAGGCCACGCCCGGTCCAGAGCCACACCTGCAGGAGTGCTCGCTCTACAGAGAGAGTGCGTGCACACGTGACGAAATCTGACCTAATTCAATCACATAATTACATTTAAGTCCGAAAACGAGGACCGGCGTGACATGAATGTGTGGATTCGTTTGTTAATGTTTGTGTGTTTCTCTTCAGATTCGTGTTGTTCTCAGAGTCACGTTCAGGATCTCTCTGGATCTGTGAAAGATTCTGTGTGGGATAAATGTGGTCTACTGTCACCACCGTGAGTCTGATTTTACTCCATCAAGAATCCATTACGGGTAGAATGTAAAACATCCACACAGGAAAAAAATGCTGCCCCATTGAATGGCTTAAAGGAGAACATCTTTATTTAAATATGAATATATCATATAAAATATTGTTGTCTTTCTCTTAAGCTGCGAGTCTTTCCTAAAGCGTGTTGTCTGCTTTCACCGCTGTTCGCCTGATGCCGCTCGATGGCCACACCCACACCGTGACTCCTCCCTGAAGGCGGTCCCTCTGTGCCACAGCTTCTGCAGAGACTGGTGAGACCACGCCCACTCGTCATAGAGACGTCAACAATGTGTCAAACTGAGCTCAGATTTGTCAAGTCTGCAATCAAAAGTCTCAAACATTTCTCATCAAATTGACTTACTTATTTGACCTCTACAATCTATATTCATGTTCTCCTCCAGACTCTTCATGTGTTTCAACAGTCTCTCATTTGATTTGAGACTCAATAGTGAAACTGTATGTTGTATATGAAGATGTTTTATTGTTGCAGGTTCGAGGCGTGTAAAGCCGACATGACGTGTGCTCGGGACTGGACCGCTGATCCACGAGGTCTGAACTGTACGGGTGGATGTGTGCCGTATCAGCAGGTGACTTTAGACAACATTCATTTACTCAAGAACATGACTTCTGCTCACTTCAGATCCACAGAGTGGTTGTCAGGGTGATGCCCGGTGGTTGCTAAGGTCTTCTGGCTGTTTGTATGCCATTACTGTGTGGCTGCTTCTCATAGTAGCCAAGTAGCTGCTATGCAGTTTCTAGGGTGTTGGTCCTATGTGGTTGCTTATTGGCCCGAGTCAATAGAAATCCAGTGGTTTTCTGGCAGCGCAACATTTCGATGTTTGATGTGTGTTCATATACAGTAGTGTGTGAGATCAACTTCTGAGGCAGACTCCAGAGAATGTGTGAAGAGCTCCAGGCATGATGGACACAGCTGGAACACACACAATAAAATACATACAAGCACACGCACACACAAACGATCATTCCTGTCACCTGTGCATTTGTGTTGCGCAGATGTACCAGCACGGACGAGACCTCTGCGAGAGTCTTTGGGGAGATGCTTTCGTGGCGGTTTCAGATGACCCGGGGGAAGAGGACGGGGTCGATGGTTACAGCTGCGGTTGTATGACTCTCAGTCCTTCAGATGGAGAGGTGATGGCGGCTCTGAGAGTTCAGCAGGGTGACCCGGAGGAACTGGACACAACCAAGAGCGACCTGCCCCAATACAGAGCCCCCTGCACCCCCACACAGCCCGACACACCTCACGCCCGCAGGAGCAACATCCACAGCGGGATGCGCAAACGCTCCGTGATGACCAGTGATGTGGAGGGGAGTGGGAGTGGAATGATCTAGATCAATGTTGTTATTATTGACGCACTGGAAAACAAGATAGGAACCGCCATAACATAAAACACCACACGCTGTTAGATTGAGTCATATAATAAAAATCTGTGTTTATTAAGTGTTTGTTCGAAAGCACATCAGTTCATCTGTTATAATAGCGTGAGAAATCTGAACCGATTTCCATGATCAATAAAACTCTTTTTAGAGTATTCACTCTCACATGGCAGTATGTGAGAATATTGTGTTTCGACAGTCTTTAACACGTGAATGCTTTTGGTTGTGTAAATGAATAGATGTGTGAAAATGAGGGTTTCTAATAACGTCTTAAAACTGAGATCGAAAGAAATAAAATGTGTTTTTTAAAGTTATTTTTACGCTCTCTCTTTTTTCTCCCATTTGAGGATACATTAAATAAATAATAATTGTTCATAAATAACTAGAAATAAATCAAACTACAATATGTGTGTGACACAAAAGCATGAAATTACATATCGAAGTCACGATAGTTACGGACAGCAGATGGCGCAATGGACTAACGCTAAAAACATTACTGCTGTGTGTGCTCATGTGTTACATCAACATCCATCACTACAAGCAGTCAACAGCCATTTCAGCTTCATGATCAAGATGGAAAATCTGATTATTTTATTGGACAAGACTTTAAAGAAAACGGGTGTGAGAGAGAGAGAGAGAGAGAGAGAGAGAGAGAGAGAGAGAGAGAGAGAGAGAGAGAGAATGTCTGTGGGAGAAAGAGTAAATGGGTAGAACTGTGTGGTGGAGAGACCATAAACTCACATTTTGTCATCATTAGGCACTAATGTTTCCCTCGTGCGTACTGCGGTGTGTGTGCATGTATGGCCTTCTTTATATCACAGTGAGGACCAAAATCTCGATGCACATGAATGGATGTAAGCCTTGTGTCATCGTGGGGACAAAATTTAGGTTAATTGTACAATATTTTTTAAAAATCTTAAAAAAACAAAAAGCTTTCTATGGTATTTAGGTTTATGGGTTGGGATAGGGGATAAAATATACAGTTTTTACTGAAATCATTACGCCCCACGGAGATAATAAACCGCCTTCTGCAAAAGGAATCACTCAGAAGGAAAGTTGTATTGTGTTAGAGAGTGTGATTCAATCTAACATGTTTCTATCAAAGCTCTATAGAACATTGTTTATGATGGTGATAGCGTTCCTATCAAAAAGCCAGAATGTTCTTCAGGCTATAAAGTCAAGTTAAAGGTCAGAAATGTTATTAAGATTGGTAAAGTACAATCACAGTTGTGGAACATTCTAGACTGAAAATGAAGGATCTGTCATATTTCCAACACGTTCTATAGGCCGTGCTTTATACGACTCTATAGAACATTATTCAATCTTATAATGAATGTCTGAAAGCTCCTTAAGTTAAGGTTCTGTCAAATCTCTACAACCTTATTTAAGTGTATGGTTCGTGTTATTCAGGTGAAGGATGACATATTCATGATAAACATTGAGATTTGACTTGATTTAAAGGGCGTAGATTGGTGAGCTATTTAGGGTAAACAAATCTGAAAAGATTACAAACATTAATAACAAATGAAAATCAAAATGTAAACACAGATTCTTTATATACATTTGTAAAGATATAAGGATTGCTGCAATAGATCCTATTATAGCCACGAGGAAATGAGAGAATACTATCACCAACCAGAGAGAGAGAGAGGGAGAGAGAGAGGAGAGAGAGAGAGAGAGAGAGAGAGAGAGAGAAGAGAGAGAGAATGAATCACAAACAATCCAGAATAAAACCCACAGTGTGAGATGAATCTAAAGATCACTGAGGAATCTTGAATAGAGAGAGAGAGAGAGAGAGAGAGAGAGAGAGAGAGAGAGAGAGAGAGAGAGAGAGAGAGAGAGGAGAGACAGAGAGAGAGAGAGAGAGAGAGAGAGAGAGAGAGAGAGAGAGAGAGAGAGAGAGAGAGAGAGAGAGAGAGAGAGAGAGAGAGAGAGAGAGAGAGAGAGAGAGAGAGAGAGAGAGAGAGAGAGAGAGAGAGAGAGAGAGAGAGAGAGAGAGGGAGAGAGAGAGAGAGAGAGAGAGAGAGAGAGAGAGAGAGAGAGAGAGAGAGAGAGAGAGAGAGAGAGAGAGAGAGAGAGAGAGAGAGAGAGAGAGAGAGAGAGAGAGAGAGAGAGAGAGAGAGAGAGAGAGAGAGAGAGAGAGAGAGAGAGAGAGAGAGAGAGAGAGAGAGAGAGAGAGAGAGAGAGAGAGAGAGAGAGAGAGAGAGAGAGAGAGAGAGAGAGAGAGAGAGAGAGAGAGAGAGAGAGAGAGAGAGAGAGAGAGAGAGAGAGAGAGAAGAGAAACAAGTGTGCATGACACAAAAAGTGTGAGCTTTAAAATCTCCAAAACAACCTGACATCATGTGCGTGTGCGCGCCCGCTTCAGGTCTTTGAAGTGGCTTTCTGCGAGAGCGAGCAGAAAAACACGCAGGTGGGTCACTGACGTCATTGAAATGTGGACCCGAGTGGGCTTTTCTCGCTGTGTAGAAAGTCCGGTTCCCTAGATGTCACTTCACCTACGCGCGCCCCCGCCCCCGCCCCGCCCTCATTCCAAAGGTCGCAGTCCCGTCCCAACCAAAATCGTAGCAAAAGAATGAAAGAAAAGCGGATGATTCTGATAATAAATCAAAAGAAACGCCAAAAGGCTAATAATAGTAGCTTCGGTGTTGGCCCTGCGTTCTTCTTAATAGTCTTTATTTTCCATTATTTTTATTGTTTGTTTTTCAATCAAAGTTATTCTTCTATTCTGGCTAAAGTCTGAGAATGAGCGTCTATAAACGCTCACTTGCAAAGAAATGAACCTTTAATAATAAAAAGGTCACAATCGGCTTTATTCTATTCAACTTATTTCAGCTTTTAAAGCGGTTTCCTAAACTTTATTATGAATTACTTGCTTTGCATCATTTTCCCTTTCAAGCGCTAAATTCTATGGAAACGCGCGCACCTCGTCCCACACTCTCACAGTGGTCTTGTCCAACTTCGGAAACCCCCCTCACTGATCTCCAACACCACTGATCCAGAGCTGCGCAAACACCTACCGCCCAGGCACGTGGGCGGGCAGTGACGTACGAGGCACCAGAAATATCCATATATGGACGTGCAGTCTGACGTCAGTAGGAAAGGCCTAGCGCTCCCGTGTGAAGTGCGTGAACGCGGCGTTTATCAAAACAGCTGATTTCCGAACGATTAACGCGGATTTATAACACAAGCTTTTTTAACACGAACGTTCTTCCGTGTGTGAAAGATATACGTTGAATTGTAGAGTTACGTCAAAAATACATTTTTTTTATGTCAGACAGCATGTTAAGTCTCTTTCTTATGTCATGTGACAAATGAACAGCCATACACACAAAACTTTCATTATCTCAAAACGTTTACTTAAATAAACAGCGCACACAACAAAATATACATTGTAAACAAGTGACATTGTTAACACGGGTCAGGATCAACCCGACAAGAACAATAGTTTAGAAGTTGAGAAATGTTTCAACAACACGACAATATCAGATGCAGATGCGTGGTTACATGGTCGTACATAAATATTGATCGTCATCGTTGACGAAGCGACCGGCCTTTCCATCGAGTCCTCGAACGCGGCTCCTGGGAGCGCAGTGTCCGTTCTCGGTGTCCGATCTCGTCTGATCGGGACGAGGTGAGCCGAACGATGTCCAGAAACACCAGTTCACACCTCATCTAAGTGCTTGTGAACTCCCAGTGTCATTCGGTCGTTGTAGAACACAAACAGTTCCCAGTGTCCCATTTGCAGTAAACGCTTAGAACGCCTCCATCTTACTGGTGAGCATGAGCTGACAGCCGCTGTTCATGTGTCTCAGGACCTTCTGCTTGAGTTGGGCGACCTGTTCCCGCAGTACCGACGCCGTGTTGGACAGCCCGGCGTTGTCGGACTTGAGACCCTTCACTTTGTCCTCGAGCCGGGCGATACGCTCCAGCTTGCGCTTGCGGCACTTGGTGGCGGCCAGTCGGTTGCGGAGCTTCTTGCGTTCCGCCTTGATGCGCTCCTGGCTCTCCATGTTAATCGGCGACATGGGCGGCGATCCGTCGCTGCTGTGCATGTCCGGAACTGTCTGCGGTTCCTCCTTTAACGCCACGAAGCGCTGCGGATGGATACCGGAGGGATGGAAGCCGTGCGCGCTTTCCGGGTGTTGGTTGTGGTGCGCGTGCGGCGGCAGGTAGTTGATGGTGGCGGACGGGTGGCTGGGTGCTGGGCAGTACGCGTTCAGCGTCGTGTAAATGGGAGGCTCCGACTGCAGGGAGGAGCCGAAGACGGACGCTGTCGTGGAGCACGTCGTCACGCCACCAGCTCCAATCGACACGTTGGGCGGGGGCATCTGGTTCATCTTGTGCAACGCATCCAGCGCCTCGACGAAACCTTCCGCGAAGCCCTCCTGCTCGTCGGTGATGCCACGGCCGTACAGGTACTGACCCGGCGTGGGTGTCGTCAGGATCCCGTTGCTGTTCGGAATGATCAGTCGCTCGAGCTCGGGCGAGGCGAGTTTGAGTGACCCGACGTCCGAGCCGGTGGTCTGGTACAGGTCCGATTTGAGGTTCCGATAGGGTTCGGAGAGATTCAAGTGCATCTGTTTATGAAGTTTAAAGTCGTGTAGACTGGCGTCAGTATGACCGTAGCCCAACAGAAACGAGTCGTCGTGATAGAACGGCTGCTCCATTTTTGTACTCATAGAGACACGGTTTCGTGTCTGATGTGTTCGATGTTCGATGTCCGATAGCGCAAAAGACGACAGATGACAGTCGATAAAACAGGGTTCTCGTTGCCCGATGTGATGAATCTCCTCTTGGATGAATGAAACGAAAGTCCCAAAGATCGTAAATTCGGGAATCCAGAACGCTCCTATCGTCTCCCTACGCGTTTCTAAGCGGAAGCTTGCGGAGACGCGATGTTGCTTTGATTAGGTCTGATGCGATCGCTCGTGCTCATCGGGATCCCGGTTCGTTTTTATAAGCGAGTTTGGCACTGACAGCCGACCACGCCTCCGACGTCGCATACGTCAGACGCACGCACACGTCATTGTCGGGAACCGCTGCCCGGGACGCAAACAAGCCCGAGGGCGAAGCGAGCAGGGCAACGGGGAGAAATCAACCTTTCACTCGAGATTTTTAAATACCTTTTATAATATTATAACAGTGTGATTTGCAGTAATCGTGAGGTCGTTTCTGCTCGACAGAATAATCTCGAACTTTGGATTCATTGTGTAGAAGCGGTTATCGCCATACTCAGGCAATCAAAACGAAGCAAATATCGGTGTTTTAACATATCGTACTTGATTCTGACTAAATCGTTGTTTTTCAACGGGCCTACAGTTAGGGAAGGAGACAAGACAGATAATAAAAAGTCAGTTTTGGACGCCCTGACGCAGTCTTCCTGTAGAAAGTTTACAGTCCATATATGGGCACGATGACGTTGAGTTCCTTTCCAAGGGAATGCGAATAGCCCCGCCCACTTTAGCTGGAGCGCCGAACGGACAGGCGCGTGCTTAATCTCATCATTCATTAGAAACACCTGCTGTACAGCCCAACCCACGACTGCACACAAAACTCTTTTTATTCTTTTTATTCATACCTCCGCCTTCACACATCGAACAGTCACAAAAGACAAAAAAAAGGCATTTTAATTGAACTAAGATAATAATCATAATGTGAAGTCTGTGTCACGCATTTAGTATCTGAGGTTAAACGTGTTTTACATAGAAAGAGCTTTAGGTTATAGAATAAACATGCTTCGGTGTATAAATGAAGACATGATCACAATATTTAAAGGGACAGTTCTCCTCAAAATCATTTACTCGTCCATACGTCATAAACCTGTTGAGTTTCTTTCTTCTTCAGATTTCAAGCATGTTAAAAACCACGGAGACATTTCTCAAAATATCTTCCTAAAGAACTCAAGAAAGACTCGCGCACACTCACGTGAGGGAAACCAATGATGACAGAATTGAGATTTTTGGGTGAACCATCCTTTTCATTTGGTCTGGAATGTGTTTGTACTTTATTTTCACTTGAGGAAACGGACTCCATGTTGGTCTCTTTTAAATTTGATCCGGTTGGTGTGATGTATGTCATCAATATTTAACAGTGTTGGCAGTACAGTAACATGAATCTGAATGTTATCGGATCATTTTCATCTTAGTTTAGAGACAGCAGGACTCCCGGGACAGGTGATGCTCCGCTCGGCACCTGTGTGTGTGTTGTGTGTTCGGGTACATCAGGTGTTTCATTTCCACCCACGTGAAACCAGCGCCAGAGTTCATGTAACATATCCCACGTGTTCCACAAAACCTGTGAAATGAAGAACTCAATACAATCATCACTGAAAGATACAGAGTTTATCAAGTTGGAGTTTTATTTGCACACGCACAGACAGTAAAAGTGATTTTGTTCAGCAAAGCTCTCAGAGTCGGCTGTAAAAAGGTAAGAAAACAACGACCTGGGCTATATACTATATATACTACTCTATATATATCTAATTAAATGCACTTTGTAAGACATTACTAATGTCATTATTTATCATTTTACATACTTAAATGCTTTTAATCTCATAACTAAACTACCCAACTTAGCCTGAATTTCACAAATTGGGTTTGAAGGACTAGTATATAAATTCTCTGTATGACTGATACTTACGAACAGTTTATAGGTGAATTCATCTTATCAGTAAGTCTCCATATGATTTCATGATGTGTGTGTGTAAGTATCATCATATACTATACAGATGTGTCTTCTGTCCTGATAAAAGCATTTCCCCAAACAATTCCAAACCAACCTTGAGCCATTCACTTCAAATGATGAAATAGTTGATCAGGGAAAGTTGAACTTGTCTAGAGTTACACCTTGTGTTAGTTTATAGCCAGATTTGATGATGGAGAAGATCTGTTCTGTCCCAAACTCCTTTGGATTTGAATGATTGTGTGTGTGTAGAGAAGAGTGTGACGCTGTCAGGCTGTTATGACATTGAGCCGGCAGATCTGCAGGGGCGGTTGAATATTTACCATAACACCGAGTGGGCTGTAAGTGTGTGTGTGGCATTATGCCATCTGGACGCTGGCAGAAGTGAAAAATCCCACACAGACGGGCAGACCTGTGTGTGTGTGTGTGTGTTTGAGTGTGTTATGAGGCCAAGGTCAATGTGTTGTTGTTGTTGTTGTTAACCTGGACTCATGGGTGGTTGGTACATGCAGTTCTTTGGCTGAACCCAAAAACAAAACCCCAAAAAGAAAACCTTCCATTCCCCTTTTTCATACTTTGTTACCCCGAGCTTCTTCCTGGCATGGGTAGAAAACCCTTGAGCTTTAAAAGTAGGCACAAGGGGACAAGGTTTTCCAAAAATATAAGAGTTTTATTCACAGCATCAGAGTTAACTAAGACAAACAGGTAAAGTCTCCCGTAGAAGACCAAACATGTAACAAATGGTTTCCTCCCCCTCTCAATAGATCTAATTTACCTTCGGCCAAACCCAGATACAATTGCGGCCTAAACACAGGACCACTCAAGACCCAAAATAACTCATCTGCAAAATCCCAAACTCATAATACACTTCAAATAAACACAAACAAAAGAATACCTGCCAAAAACAATATCACACCAAACCACGCACAAGAGAGTAGTCCACGGTTGGTGGACGTCAATGTAATATGGGGGGTGTTTTAATGGCCAAAAGAATGAGAGACTGGGAAGGGAAGTTAACACACAAATACAATAGACAAAAATGAAATCACCTTGCTAGTCAGTCCCTTACACCAGAATCATAGCCCACAGCTAGATTGGAAACATGCGGCACGCACGTACAGGGACCGACCAGCGAAGGGAAAAACCTAACCGAAACAAAAAACAGGAGGAACAGCGAACAACTCCACCTACTACAAAGAAACACAGAAATACACTTTATAATTCAATAACAATATAAATATTTCCTTTAATCATATTAACCTTTAAAATCCTTTCAACCCTATGTAAAATAGTTTAAATTACCTGCAACACTGTCATCAACACTGGACCAATCTCCTGGATGAAACCACACAGCATTACCGACGGTCTATGCCACACTTATCTATCTTAAAAACACATTACCTTAATTGAATAAAGCCATATGTCGCCAACACTTAAAATCTCAATCCATAAACATACCCGCTCTCTCTCCAACGGTGTCCGCAACGAATAACCAAATATCCCCACAATGTTCACATCTGTAGTAAACAAGATTCGTGCTTTTAAAGGCTTTGTGATCATAAAAACACAAAGCAACATTCACTTAGCCTACCTGCTTCGGGCCCTAACCATGTGCAAATGTCCTCGAGAGCATACCAAAAAGGCTTGCACACACTTGAGATCCAAACAAAGGGACTGGACCTCATATTTTGGCATCCTCTCAAGTGCCTGCTTATAAACCCCCCACCATGTGCTTGGCCACGCCCTACAAGCAAAAGGAGCTAGCTCCCCTGCTACATTCTCTCCCCGAGACTTTTATCGGTGACCCACCGATATCCCTATAGCCTAAACAATACAGTTAGAAACATACATGTTTCCAAGGCTACAACTCTTCACCAACAACTGTAGTCATAGGTAACCTATAAGGGTTGGAATGCTGACCCGCGGTACACCTACTGGAGCGCCGTAGTTCTATGGGCGGAGTAGTTTCGAACACAGGGGTGGCCTCCAAGACACAATCCTCAGTGGACCCCAACGGGGGCATGTCACAATCATCTTGCAATACTACCCCTAAAATAGAATCGCTATCTGAGTCCGGGGGAGAGATAATACCTGGATTATCTTCATCCTCGGACGTAGTATCATCATTACTTGGACCCACATCGATAAATGCCTTTCGTATTTCCATCCGATGGACCTGCTTCACTGGTCCTGCCTGCGACACCGGAGCAACAGAGTACACCACACCCTGCTCCCCTGGCCCACGCACCACCTTATACAGACACGAGTCATATGCATCCTGAATTTTACTTCTTCCCCGATGGTGGCTCCTGAGGTAGACCAAGTCACCCTCTCCAAAACCCTGATCATTGATTCTACCCTCATAGCGCCTATTTCGACGGGCAACCTTTTCCTTCAACCTTTCCTGTACTTCCCTGTATGCTGACTGGAGCCTACTTTGATGTTCCACAATCCAATGCTCTGGGGTCTCGACAGTTCCTTCCCCCTGATTTAACAAAAAATCCACTGGCAACTTAGGCTCACATCCAAACATTAAGAAATATGGACTCATGCCAGTGGAATAATGCACGGTGGTATTATAAGCATAAACCAGCTGGGGTAAATGGTGGGGCCACTTCCTCTTGTTTTCTGGGGGCATTGTTCGCAACAGATCGTGAAGAGTGCGATTAAAACGTTCGCACTGCCCATTACCCTGTGGGTGGTAAGGAGTAGTCCGACTCTTCTGCACCCCATATACCTTACATAACTGGCTAATAAGGTTACTTTCAAAATTCCGCCCTTGGTCTGAATGCAGACGACAAGGAACCCCAAATAGGTGAAACCAATGTCGAACCAACACCTCTGCCACAGTACTTGCTCGCTGATCTCGAGTAGGGATCGCTTGGGTAAACTTGGAAAACACGTCTGTAAGTACCAAGACACTCTCCCTCCCATCACTCGCAGGCTCCAACACAGTAAAATCCATGGCCAAGATTTCATGAGGCCGGGATGCCTGTAGTGTTCCCATAAATGACCTTACTTTTGGTTGGACTGCCTTGGCAAGGATGCACCGCTGACATTCTTGAACCCACCGTTCCACGTCTCTCACCATTCCTGGCCAATAACAACGACGCTTCACCAATTCTACAGTTCGATCTCTCCCTTGATGGCCATGGCTGTCATGCAAATGACTAAATACCTCTCTTTGCAGACGTTGCGGCAACAACAACTGGTAGATTTCCTTATGACCATCCGGTGTATACACTAAACGATAAAGGCATCCCTCTCTCTCACGCAAACGGTCCCACTGCCTAGCCATCTCCTTTACAGCTCTATCCCTACAAACCAATCCCGAAGGGCGCAAACCACTACCTGTGGCCCAAGCATTTATAATAGGACCAATAACTGGGTCCGCCCTCTGCAAACAAGCCAAATCTACCGGTGAACATCCCGGCAGTGCAGCAACCTCACTAGCACTCACCACCAAGCATTCTGGTGACCTACCCTTTGACTGCAGCTGTAAAACTTGCGGAATCTCTGTTCCCGGGAAAACATTATTCAGGGCCTGTCGAGAGAGTGCGTCAGCATTTTGATTAGTTCTCCCTGGGCGATATTTAAGCACAAAGTTAAACGAGGCTAACTGTGACAGCCACCTCTGCTCCAGGGCACCCAGCTTTGAGGTCTGAAGGTGACAGAGCGGATTATTGTCCGTATAGACAACAAAATCATTTCCCAGCAAATACTCCCTGAACTTATCACATACAGCCCACTTCAGGGCTAAACATTCCAATTTCATGGAGCTATAATTCTCCATGTTCCGCTCTGTCCTCCGCAGACCCCTGCTGGCGTAAGCAATGGGACGACGCCTACCACCCTGCTCCTGGGACAAAACTGCCCCCAAACCCTGATGACTTGCGTCTATCTCGAGAACAAAAGGTTTCTGGAAATCTGCGTATGCCAGAACCGGGGCTGTCACCAACTTTGTCTTCAGAGTTTGAAAGCAGTTCTCACACTCTTCGTCCCATACCGAAACCAAGGGCAACCGTGGGGTCTTGCCCTTTTTCACAGCGCCACTCAATCTAGTTACCAATTCATGAAGAGGTTTAGCCAGCTTCGCAAATCCATCGATAAACCGACGATAATAGCTGGCAAACCCTAAAAAGGAACGAAGTTCTGCCAGGTGCACAGGACGCTTCCAGTCTTTTACTACCGCCACTTTCTCAGGGTCAGTTGAAACTCCCTGCTCCGACACTAGGTGTCCCAAATATTTGACTTGCTTCTGAAAGAAACAGCATTTGCTCAGCTTGATCTTCAGACCCTCCTGCTGTAATCGCTGAAAAACATCACCTAACCGCACCAAATGTTCCTGTACTGACGAGGAGAACACAATTATATCATCTAAATACAGCAGCAACGAGGAGAACCGCTTATCCCCAAACAACCGTTCCATGAGTCTCTGGAATGTCCCTGGTGCATTACACAACCCAAAGGGCATACGGTTGAATTCAAACAACCCAAACGGGGTACAAAAAGCAGTCTTTGCCTTATCTGCCTCAGCCACTTCAACCTGGTTGTACCCGCTAGTTAAATCTAGGGTAGAAAACCACCTTGCCCCCGTAAGGGCATCCAGAGACTCCTCAATTCTTGGCAGGGGATAAGCATCCTTCCGCGTCTTTGCGTTCAATTGCCGATAGTCAACACACATCCTAATCGTCCCATCCTTCTTCTGTACAAGGACAATCGGAGAAGAGTAAGGACTACTACTTTCCCTTATTACCTTACTGTCTAAAAGCTGTTGAATATGAGAGCGTACACCCTCGTATCGGGCAGGGGGAATTCGTCTATACGGTTGTCGGACCGGTTTATCATCCACTAACGGGATCTCATGCTTAATTACATCAGTACAGCCTATATCCCCTTCAGTGCTGGAAAAAACAGCCTGATATTTATTCAAAAGCCCCCTTGCCTGCTCTGCTTCATGCACCGTCAGCCCTTCGAACGAGGGCACGTCGATATGGCAGTTAGACAACTGCTTCCCCATTTGAACGGATACTTTGGCACAATAAACATCTTCTGGGCATAATTCGAGTCTAGGCCCTGGAGTGCTTATGACTGTCACTACCTGAACAGAGCCTATAATCTGACGCGGGGCTACCCATACCTCCATACTACCTACATTAACAATGGGTGCATAGACTAACCCTCTCTCTGCATACACCAGGGAGGGGGACATTAGCAAACCCTCCGGAAGAGCCCGTTCTTCAGGCCCTGATGGTTCTAGGAGAAACTCAACCATTGCACCTGAAACTTGGGGGCAGGTAACAGGAACCAGGGTGAGTGTGCCCGCTGCCACCCGAACTGGGGTGTTACCCTGAACTCTAACCTTAAAGGAAGAGCAAGAATTGGACATGGCTTCAATTTTCTGACAGCAGCGAAATGCCTGTTTCCACCCCAAAGTAGCTGATTGTATTTGGGGGATCTTAAAAAGCTCAGCACCATGCTCATTAAACAGGTTAGCATAACATTCTCTGATAATATTCATACCCAATACAGCGGGAATTTTCTCCTTCCGTGCATACATGCTAGGCAAACAGGGATCTTTAACAATCAAAACCCCTTTTCTGGGTAATGTGACCCCAAATAAAATTATATCAAGTTCTACATACCCCACACAAGGAATATCCATGCCATTAGCAGCTTTTAATGCCAACCATGCGCAGTCATGAAGACCCCCCTTACCCAAATCAGAAAAATGTAAATTAAAATAACTTTCTGTTAATGTGGTCACCATAGAGCCGGTATCCAACAAACACATTACATCAACAGATCCCATTTTAACAGTCAATGTTGGACAAGACCCCACCAACCCACAACGAGGTCCTACATCAGTTTTTGAGCCCAATACCCCCATCTCCAGTGTGTGGCTCTGCACCCGGGGGGATTCTAGTTTTCCGTCAACCCGGCAGACTCAACACCCCCCCTACTGGAACTCACAACAGGTAAAGGCCTAATTGGTATATTGGTGGTACAATATCTTGCTATATGACCAGCTTGGTTGCATTTAATACATATAGGTTGACCATCAGGTGTTCTACGAAACCTACTACCTCTGAGACCTCGATCAATATTATTTGGAGACCCATCAGGGGTACCCAGCATCTTAAGGATCAGATCCAATTGTGCTTGTTGTCGTAAGACCATGTCTTTCAATTCCATAACTTCTGAACTTACGAGACTGTTCTCCTCACACACGGCAATAGCTTGCGTTTCAAATGCGTGCGGGACTACCCTTCCCGGTCTAATTCTTTGGGGCTGTCCTTCCTCCACCCACCGCATTGCCTCTTTACGTAGTTCAAGGAGAGTCAACGACGACTGCTGCCTTACCATTTTCTTTAGTTCCCTACGAAGTGCATGGTCCTGAACATTTTCGCAAAACTGATCTCGCAGAATCACCTGATGATCAGACACCGCCCTAGGGTTAGCTTTTCGCACACTATCCATAAGAGCCATCAAGGCATGAGAAAATTCCTGTAGAGATTCACCCTCTTTTTGCTTTCTATCAAAAAACTGTTGCTGTAAGATTACATAAGAAGAGGAACAAGAATACAGTTCACGCAATACTGCAAATACCTCAGTAGCATTGTCTTTGATTTCCCCAGGCCGGAATTTTATCTCCGTCCGAGCCTCGCCTTCTAGGTGATCGTAAACAAACATGGCTTTGTCCAATTCAGACATATATCTCCCCCTGATACAACTCTCCACCTCCTCGATCCATTCTTCCAACGAAGCGGTACCCGGGAGCCCCTTACCAGAGAATTTAGAACATTTTCTCTCTCTTGGCAAATATATCGCCTGTTCACGTCGCTGTCCCGTAGCTTCTGAGGCCGAGCTCGGACCCCCACTTGCCAACCCCCCTGCTGGAGGTGGTTGTCTTAGTCTTTCATTTTCCATTCGCAGTTGCTCCAACTGTCCTTGTAGTTGTTCCAGCTCTTCCGCCATCACTGCAGCAACCCACTCCGATGTCTCCCGAAACAATCGCCCTCGAAGCTGTCCGCTGTTCCTCCGTATAAAAAAACAAACAAAACAAACAAAAAACTCTCCACTTCCCAGTCTTAAGTACTAAAAAAAACAACAAAAAAAAACAAACAAGGAAAACCCTAATAAGACCCTGCCGACTACGCCAAATGTTACCCCGAGCTTCTTCCTGGCATGGGTAGAAAACCCTTGAGCTTTAAAAGTAGGCACAAGGGGACAAGGTTTTCCAAAAATATAAGAGTTTTATTCACAGCATCAGAGTTAACTAAGACAAACAGGTAAAGTCTCCCGTAGAAGACCAAACATGTAACAAATGGTTTCCTCCCCCTCTCAATAGATCTAATTTACCTTCGGCCAAACCCAGATACAATTGCGGCCTAAACACAGGACCACTCAAGACCCAAAATAACTCATCTGCAAAATCCCAAACTCATAATACACTTCAAATAAACACAAACAAAAGAATACCTGCCAAAAACAATATCACACCAAACCACGCACAAGAGAGTAGTCCACGGTTGGTGGACGTCAATGTAATATGGGGGGTGTTTTAATGGCCAAAAGAATGAGAGACTGGGAAGGGAAGTTAACACACAAATACAATAGACAAAAATGAAATCACCTTGCTAGTCAGTCCCTTACACCAGAATCATAGCCCACAGCTAGATTGGAAACATGCGGCACGCACGTACAGGGACCGACCAGCGAAGGGAAAAACCTAACCGAAACAAAAAACAGGAGGAACAGCGAACAACTCCACCTACTACAAAGAAACACAGAAATACACTTTATAATTCAATAACAATATAAATATTTCCTTTAATCATATTAACCTTTAAAATCCTTTCAACCCTATGTAAAATAGTTTAAATTACCTGCAACACTGTCATCAACACTGGACCAATCTCCTGGATGAAACCACACAGCATTACCGACGGTCTATGCCACACTTATCTATCTTAAAAACACATTACCTTAATTGAATAAAGCCATATGTCGCCAACACTTAAAATCTCAATCCATAAACATACCCGCTCTCTCTCCAACGGTGTCCGCAACGAATAACCAAATATCCCCACAATGTTCACATCTGTAGTAAACAAGATTCGTGCTTTTAAAGGCTTTGTGATCATAAAAACACAAAGCAACATTCACTTAGCCTACCTGCTTCGGGCCCTAACCATGTGCAAATGTCCTCGAGAGCATACCAAAAAGGCTTGCACACACTTGAGATCCAAACAAAGGGACTGGACCTCATATTTTGGCATCCTCTCAAGTGCCTGCTTATAAACCCCCCACCATGTGCTTGGCCACGCCCTACAAGCAAAAGGAGCTAGCTCCCCTGCTACAACAGGGAACGATGTTGGCTAACTTTATCCAAAATGTTCCTGCAGTAACGCAGTTCATCAACATCACATTTTATGCTAAACGTTGCACAAACGTTGTTCTTACTTTGTGAAACATTTCTGGAATAACGTTTTTAAAACGTTAAAACGAAAGTTAACATTGTTCCTAGAACATATATTTCTTTGGCTTGGATACCAGCGTCGGGTAAAAAAATACATTTAAATGATTTCCTCCATTCATATTTGTTTCTAGAGCGCTTTGGCAAATTTGCAAAAGAAAATATTTAGCAGTAGAAGTATGGATAAGATATGATAATGATATCGAAATGATCAAGTGCGTACTATTCTTGTCTGTGAATATCTTCTGAAGGCAGTACGGTGTCTGACGGATTATTTTGTGAACGCTGATATTCTGTAACTTAATTTTTTTATTAATTAATTTTCATTGTTACAAAGCAGCTGTACAAGAAAACATATTGACATATATAAGCAAAAAAATCATATTTTTTTAAATCCACTGTAAAAAACTATTTTTAAGTCGCTTTGGATAAAGAAAGCGTCTGCCAAATGAATAAAAAATCATTCATTCCTTTCTGTGTATTTACAAGATTTGAATGAATGTTTTTGCATTTGTAAGATTGCTGAAAAAGTGCTTATCTTGTCATTTTTGATTCTCAAGTAAATTGAACTTGTTGTCTTAATAATAGTGAATCTTCTCCTCTGGAATAGAGGTCATGACCTTTGTGTGTAGCCAGACGTCACTTGTGAGATTACAAGCGAAGCAGAGAAGATAAATCGCTGATAATAAGAGTGCGTTGACTTAAAGTAAAACATCACACACAGGTCGTCAAAAAAAGAGATTTGTGTCTGATTAAAATAACACGAAGAGCTGCATGAACACTCTTCAAGCATACAGCTTGAAAAAAGGCTCTTTACAGAAGAAGAGTTTTCCCCGCAAGGAATCTTTAGTGAAACAGAAATGTTCTGTGGATGTTCAAGGTTATTTAGTTTTTATTCCCTTATTTCTGTTGATATGTGATGGACATCGCAGGAAGGTTCATCCTTTTTATAAAACAAGCAAAAAGCAAAGTAAGAAAGAGTCCGTTCTTATTATCTCCTCTCAACTTGAAATAAAAGCAAAATAACTAGCTTCAAATACTATGTACTTCTGATTCTGATCTGAAGACCCTGAAATCAAAGGTTTTTTGTATGGTTCCTGATGAGAAGAGCTTTTGTTTTTCAGACCGTATGTAACGCTCTGTCAATGATGGAATGAAGGCATTTCTTCAGCGTGTTCAGACACAGATCAGCTCCACATTAACACCACCTCTGCCCACAGCTATGACACACGCAAACACATTTCTTGGTGTTAGATTGATTATCATACAACTACTGATTTATGATCAATTCCATGCTTGTTTATTGTGGTTAAAACAGGGTTGATTTACCGTTGTTTGACTACAGTGAGAATTGTTTGTTGATCAGATGATGATGTGAGTTTATTTGTTTCTCGCTACGTGTTTGTCGTGTCCGTCTGTAAAAGGATCTTGAGCTTGAAGAGTTGAGTTTAATTACAGCTTCATTGTGAGTTTCAGGACGGAGGTTTAATGTCTGTATAATGACGTCTAATGTTCAGTCATTACGTGAAACTCATTACACCAGAACTGTGAGTTCTGCCCTGTAAACACACTCGAACATCTGTCTGTACAGCCATCTCCCTCTGACCCGTAGAACTGTGACGTTTCATCATACCCGGAGTCAAGTTAGCAACCGCCTCGCATCCCCCTAGCAACCACCCAAAATGCTTTAGTTTCACTTTACAACACGAAACTGAAATGTACTGATTTTTCAGAATTAGCTCTCAGCTTCACAGTAAATAATGGGTCGCCTTCATGAGAGCTGGAAGCTATTGCAGAAACTGAAATAATTCCATCGTGTTTGATGTTAGAGCCGAGCAGAGGTTTGGATATCCACATTGCTTTGTTCTCATTCGTGTAACTTCATCGGGCAGTTGTTCAGTTCCCAGCGCTGACTTGAGACCTGTCGTCTGCCAAAGGCGGTGCCATCTGACCACACCTTTAATCCACAGAGACGATCGCCCGCTGACGCCCGCCGGCCTCTAATGGGCACCCACAATACTTTAGTCTCATTGTGATTGGAAAACGAAGCAGATTTTCTGGTTTTATAAGAAACTGAAAGAATTCAAAATGCAGATAAAAAACAAAAATGACTTGAGGTCAGTTACATCAGGATGTTGATATCATGAATTGACCTCTGTACATTACTCATCAAAACCACAGCCTCGTGAAACAGATCATTGCAAGAAAACACTAAATCATGTTATATTATTAGCAGAATTGAGCAATGTTTGGGATAGTATTGGAAAGTGAAAATGCTTGTGTGTGTGTGTGTCGGTGTGTGTTGTGCAGACGCTCCCTCTCTGGTCTCCAGACTGAAGGTGTGACTCTGGGTTTATATCTGCAGGACAGAAACTTTGCAGCAACGCCCTGCGAGACGACACAGAAACGCCGGTGTGATTTTACAGGTTTGAACGGTTCAATTCCCTCCTCACCCATAAACTGATCCTCGCAAGCGTGTCAGTGGGTGAACTCAGCACACATCTCACCGATGCTTTATTTTCATTTCAGTGTAAGACCACAACGAACAAAACGTTTGCACACTAGCTCACTATAGTTAGAACCTTGTTTACTATATGCACAGATTTCACTTTCAAAAGATCACTTTAGATGTTAAAGCTTTCCATATCTGTCATATGTCGTATATCATAAAGAGCTTACACTCCGTTTTGTCTCGGGTCAAATGCAAGTATCAATGTGTCTTAAAGGATGAATCTTCTTCAATCTTTCATTTTCATGCTTTCTTAGTGTGTATTCATTGTGTGTACAGCCAGTTCTCTTTATTACTAATAATTGGTGTTAAAATAGAGGTGTCGAGGTGTGTTCTTGTTCAGTGATGTGATTGTGTAGATGTGCAGGGGTTTTGGCAGGATGCTGTGGTCACAGTGGAAGTGAAGTCTACGGTCTGTGTCTGAAAGATGCACATATATATATATATATATATACAGCCAGTGAAAATATTAAGACCTTCTCAAAATTATTTTCAGTTTTTCTATATTGTCTAATTTCTAGGTATGTGTTTGGGTAAAATCATTTCTGTTTCATTCTGTAAATGACTTACACGATTTCTCCCAAAGGTCAAAGACAAATCTTGTTGCATTTATTTGCAGAAAAGGAAAACTGGAGAAACAGGTTAACCTAACAGAAAATATGGCGTGTATTTGTTCCGACCTCAAATACAGCAAAGAAAACAAGTTCAGTTCAAATTCTTCAGACGCTGGACTGGAACGACTCCAACACATCGAGAAATGCTGATTGAACGATCATTTGGAACGGTCTCTTGATTTTCCCCGTGGCTGTATACCCCATGTGTTTCTCTATGAATGTGACCGGCGTGTTTGTCAGACTGTAACCGTTAAGTTGTGATCCGTCAGATCATCTCACAGTTATCGGTGTATAATCATTAAGCTGAGAGTCAGTGTGGTGCGTGTGTCGCTCTGGTGTCTCAACAGGAAATATTAGTTTCAGTAATGCAACCACACAACCATGAGACTTTTAACATATTAACAGACGTTTTCTCACTCTAGTCAGTATGCGTGAGTGGTCTGCCATTCACCTTCTCGAAAGAGCTTTAAAATACAATATTTTGCTCATCACACACAAGACTTTGTTTTTGCATGTTGTGTGTGTTTAACATCAAGACTCTATTGGCATCTCTTAGTGTGCGTGTGTAACATCACTTACTCAGGCTGTGTGTGTTTGTTCTCATTTTAATGGTCCACCTGGACTCAGTAGGTCACCCACCCAAGTGCCTCCTCGCTCGCCCGCTTTTACAGTCCACCAGCAACACACACACACACTTTTATGATTTGATCTGGTTTCTGAAGAATGTGCTTACATTTTTGTTTGCCTTGAAGATTTAACTGACAACATTTACACCATACATACACACACACTCTCTCTCTCTCTCTTTTATCTCTCTTTGTGTTCGCTGTCGGCTGGAATGTGATGTGAAGTGTGTGTGTCAGTCGTTTATGTTTCACAGGAATGAGCGTTTGATCTCACCGCTGCTCTTTATCTGCCAAAAAACCAACAACTGAGGTCACTACGCTTCCTCGTTCATTCACACACGCTTGCATGAACACACACACACACACAGACAGACGCAGAGATTGATCAGTACGCCTGTAATTTTTGTTGACAAAGATGCTTTTGATTAAACATACGCATGTGTTTCAACGAGGAAGGTTATTTCTGCTCAGGAAAAATAAACAGACATAAAGAAGAGATCTTATCTCCGCTCTCTCTCTCTCTCTCTCTCTCTCTCTCATAGCGGCTCAGTCTCCTGGAAAGGCCGAGCAGACGGACAAACAGGAAGCAGCTGTTGCCGTGGAAACAGGCCGTGGCGCGTGGGAGAGATTGTGTGGTAAGAAAGATGAACAAATGAAGGAAAAAATAGACGGAGGGGATAAAGCCGATCTGGAGAGATCTAATTAAATTCTGACAGCCG